>CM035111.1:26509171-26546671 GCA_020205505.1 Panax japonicus
GATTAGGCGCAGCATTAGGGATTGTAATCCTATCTTTATTTCTTAGAACTGTTTCTTCTCCAACTTGATTGTCCTATGGAATTTGTTTAACCAACCATCTATTTCTTTTGTTTAGATAAGATTAGTAACGACTTTACCTTAGTAGTTGTTTCCTGTTAAGTCTTTGTCCTCGTGGGTTCGACACCCCCTTATCACTGTATTACTTGTTAGACCGCGTATACTTGCGTGTGTTTATCGGTTGCGAAATAGACCAACAAGTTTTTGGCGCTGTTGCCGGGGAATTATTATTCTAATATTTTGGCGACTTGGATGACTTGGAGGAAGACTAAATTGATTGAAATCAATATTGGAAAATATTAGAATAATAATTCCCCGGCAACGGCGCCAAAAACTTGTTGGTCGATTTCGCAACCGATAAACACGCGCATACGCGGTCAACAAGTAATATAATGATAAGAGAGTTGTCGAACCCACGAGGAATTATCACTAATATCTATCATACTGACTTTATCGCCTCAGTCTTATTTAAACATTTAATTGAAACGATAAATTATGATTATAATTAATCAAAATAACAAAAAAACAAAACATAGATAGATAGATAAAGCTAAGAACACAATACCACACACAAGCATTTTGTCAAACACTCGGCGTGCATCACTTTGTTCAAATCTCTTAACTCTCTTTATGATCATGGCGGCCACTATAATTGGCAATACTACATATTATACATAATCACATAAAGAACCAATTCGCATGACACCAATCAAAAAGAAAACAAATTAGAAGTTTAATTCATAACAAATAAATCAAACTATTCCAAATATTAGGTAATCATCCAATGGATCATACAAGTATCAAAGAAAAGCTAGAAGTTTAATTCAATTCCTTGTCTCCATAGGTGTTACAAATGTTTGCACTAGATCCCCAAGAATGAGTTCTAGCCACTAGAGGAAAAGGAAGAAAGAAAGGATGGCTTCCCTTAGTTGTTGGTTGAAGCTCCTCCATTGATGTTGTTGAGCTCCTCCAGTAAGCTCCACCATTGATGCTCCTTGAAGCTCTTGAAGAACCATGACCAAGAGCCATGGCCTCCCTCTTCTCCAAGCCACCACCTCTCTCTTTTTCTCCTCTAGGTTGCAAGTGGAAGTGAAGGAATCATGTTTTGGGTCATTAGGTTGAGCATTTAATAGCCAAAATCTGTCCAAAATCCGTGTCTGGCGCTGCGGCGCCGTGATTTGGCTTGAACGGGGCGCTGCGGCGCGGGTAAAGGGGCTGGGGTACTGCTAAGTGGCGCCCGCCACAAATACACTAGCAACTCGCGCTGCGGCGCCGGGGCATTTTCTGCTCGGACATCTGTTGGGAAAATGGCCATAACTTCTTCATACGAACTCCGATTGAAGCGATTCAAGATGATCCGGAAAGAGGAGAAGTAGATCTACAACTTTCATTCTTTGAGTTCTTCGAAATAATGGCTAGATCAATGCTCAAATTGGCCTTGAAGTGACTGTTATGCAAATAGCAGTTGGTAGTTTCCAGATTTGACACCCGTTGGGAAAATGGCCATAACTCTCGTATCCGAACTCACCGATTGAGGGCGAAGTCAAGATGAATCCGGAAAGAGGAAGACGTTGATCTACAACTTTCGTCTTGAGGTTTGGGACAGATATGGCCGATCAGCAAAAATTGGGCTTTATGGGACTTGCTATGTCATGGCAAACCGAAAATGCGAATTTGGCGATTCCAACCATCGACCAAATGACATTCCATCCAATTCCTACAAATCAAAGTAAAACACCTAAACTACTACAAATATACCATAAAAGCACTAATAAAAACTATATTAACAATAATACAATGAAAATACATAAAAACCAAACAAACTAGCTTAGGATTTACAAATTATCAAACTCAAAAGTACCTAATTTGTGTATATAAAATACACTCATCAAATACCCCCAAACTTGAATCTTTGCTTGTCCTCGAGCAAATTATCTAACACAATAATAACAGTAGACACTAAGAACGTGAAGGGAATATAAAATATATACTAGAATCGTGGCTACGAATCTCTATCTAAGCTACTCCCAAAGAATAAGGCAAACACCGACATGAGTAAGGGTTCATTTTATTTCGAGCATAAGACTGTATTAGACCCATTCTATGTGCGTGTGTGAAGACCAACCGTCCTGACTAGTCATAGCTCAAATAAGTTCGCACATTCGATTGTTAAAAATCAAGCAAACTCTGCAACTTAAACATTCAACAAGCATTAAGAATAAGCCGCAAATGCAGGAAAGATCAAAGAGCTCTAGCATGCCGACAATGAAATCTGACTCGGACAGTATTTAATTACCTTAGGCTATACAGAACTACCCATAAATGAGCTTTTGATCAGTGACTCCCAAGCCAGACGACTTTAGGGCACTAGGTGTAGAACACCCCTAAGAATCTAATAACTCGAGCAGTAAAGGCCACGTAATCAACATAAGCCAACTGAGATTTCACAATAAAAACGAAGATTATTCAGCGAGCACATTTTATGCTCCATCTCGACATCGGTCCTGCGTTTATGGGCGAGTGCGTTTTACGCTCCATCTCGACCCACCGCAAAACTTTCGATATCAACACTTCTTTTCTATTTTTATTCCCACAAGCAATCATATATATAAATATATATATATAAATGTCGACAAGCTAGAATCCAAGATCCAAAACTGTATAAACGTCTAAGTCTTTATTACCTTGCACAAATGAAAGTTTATAAGAGTGAACAAATTCTCAAAACAATAAACACACGAACTAAATTCGAAAACTGACTATTTAACACAGTTGATCGATGCTTGCTAGAAAGACGGATCAATAACAGTCTAAACTTATCCATAAATAAACCCCTAGTACATGACATGCTTGACACAATTCTACGAGAGACATACTCATTTGGCACTAGGCATAGCCACAATCATGCTAATAATATCGAAATAAAACCAAAAGCAGTTCATGGAAAATTTTCAAAATTTTAACTAATATGCACTACTAAACATAAAAACATCCAATAACTGGCATAATAATATAATACCAACTCAAGTACCAAGAATATCACGAGTACCCCCAAACTTAAGAAGAACATTGTCCTCAATGTAAAGATAGATAAATTAAAACTAGAGAACTTCCCTAAGAATATGTTAATCGTCATCGACATCTTCCTCCAAGTCATCCAAGTCGGGAGTGCCAAACTTGTTGCGCGATACTCGGTACCTGAAAGAAACACAAAACTTTACACTTTGGGTTGCCTCCCAACAAGCGCTTGGTTTATAGTCTTCGGCCCGACTTTATTTAAAATAGAAATACAAGTTTAATAAAAATGTGTCATGCAAAATAGAACTGTAAGGCCCCAACTTACGCCAAGTCTTGCACAAGAGCTGTATTTACAAACAGTCTTGTCAATCCAATCTCACAAACGATAACAATAAATAGAACTGTAAGGCCCCAGCTTACGCCAAGTCTTGCACAAGAGCTGCATTTACATACAGTCTTGTCAGCCTATTTATCGCAATCGGAAAAAACGTGAAAATAAAGATCAAACAAATAACAGATAAATATACGTTCAAAGTAAGACTAAATTGATTGAAATCAATATTGGAAAATATTAGAATAATAATTCCCCGGCAACGGCGCCAAAAACTTGTTGGTCGATTTCGCAACCGATAAACACGCGCAAGTATACGCGGTCAACAAGTAATATAATGATAAGAGAGTTGTCGAACCCACGAGGAATTATCACTAATATCTATCAAGTACTGACTTTATATCGCCTCAGTCTTATTTAAACATTTAATTGAAACGATAAATTATGATTATAATTAATCAAAATAACAAAAAAAACAAAACATAGATAGATAGATAAAGAGCTAAGAACACAATACACACACACAAGCATTTTGTCAAACACTCGGCGTGCATCACTTTGTTCAAATCTCTTAACTCTCTTTATGATCATGGCGGCCACTATAAATTGGCAATACATAAATTATGCATATACATAATCACATAAAGAACCAATTCGCATGACACCAATCAAAAAGAAAACAAATTAGAAGTTTAATTCATAACAAATAAATCAAACTATTCCAAATATTAGGTAATCATCCAATGGATCATACAAGTATCAAAGAAAAGCTAGAAGTTTAATTCAATTCCTTGTCTCCATAGGTGTTACAAATGTTTGCACTAGATCCCCAAGAATGAGTTCTAGCCACTAGAGGAAAAAGGAAGAAAGAAAGGATGGCTTCCCTTAGTTGTTGGTTGAAGCTCCTCCATTGATGTTGGTTGAAGCTCCTCCATTGATGTTGTTGAAGCTCCCACCATTGATGCTCCTTGAAGCTCTTGAAGAACCATGACCAAGAGCCATGGCCTCCCTCTTCTCCAAGCCACCACCTCTCTCTTTTTCTCCTCTAGGTTGCAAGTGGAAGTGAAGGAATCATGTTTTGGGTCATTAGGTTGAACATTTAATAGCCAAAATCTGTCCAAAATCCGTGTCTGGCGCTGCGGCGCCGTGATTTGGCTTGAACGGGGCGCTGCGGCGCGGGTAAAGGGGCTGGGGTACTGCTAAGTGGCGCCGCGGCGCCACAAATACACTAGCAACTCGCGCTGCGGCGCCGGGGCATTTTCTGCTCGGACATCTGTTGGGAAAATGGCCATAACTTCTTCATACGAACTCCGATTGAAGCGATTCAAGATGATCCGGAAAGAGGAGAAGTAGATCTACAACTTTCATTCTTTGAGTTCTTCGAAATAATGGCTAGATCAATGCTCAAATTGGCCTTGAAGTAACTGTTATGCAAATAGCAGTTGGTAGTTTCCAGATTTGACACCCGTTGGGAAAATGGCCATAACTCTCGTATCCGAACTCCGATTGAGGCGATTCAAGATGATCCGGAAAGAGGAGACAGTTGATCTACAACTTCCGTTCTTGATGTTTGGACAGATAATGGCCGGATCATGGCAAAAATTGGGCTTTATGGGACTGCTATGTCAATGGCAAACCGAAAATGCGAATTTGGCGATTCCATCCATCGACCCAAATGACATTCCATCCAATTCCTACAAATCAAAGTAAAAACACATAAAACTAATACAAATATACATAAAAGCAATATAAAACTATATTACACAATAATACAATGAAAATACATAAAAACCAAACAAACTAGCTTAGGATTTACAAATTATCAAACTCAAAAGTACCTAATTTGTGTATATAAAATACACTCATCACCTGGTTCCATCTTTATTATTCTGTTGGAACATCCTGTCGGTGCAAATTTTGTCTGACCTGGTTCCGTTATTATTATTCTGTTGGAATAACCTGTCTATGCGAAGTACCGCATGCATGGTGATTTCTTTTGTAATTCCATTCTTATTATACTCATTTGGTTAAAGTTTTGACTTCTATACTCCATGAAATTAGTAGAATATTCTTGATATTTGCGCTTCATCCATTATCTTTTCATGGAAATATTCTTCTGATCATTCTTGAATTTTACTCTACAAAGCAGTATCATGTTGACAATTTGGACATTATTAGTTCCTGGATAAATTAATTCTTGAACTTGTTTTATTGAATTATTATATCATTGTCATCATCCTCATGTTTATATTATGTTGAAAGTCATCTGTGGCCTATAGTGCATAGATGGACTTGGTATGATTATGACCAGAGATTATTCGGTGTAATCGTGACCGTAATGTTACAAATGATGTGGTAAAAGTTATCTTTAGCCCGTAGTGCATTGATGGACAGTTGTTGGCATAATCATGACCATTAATGAATACACGAATGTCCTTGGCTGTAGTGCATGGATAATTTGTGGTCGTGATACTAAAGAATATCCTTGGCCGTAGTGCAGGGGTTATTCGATGATGTGGATTATTTATTAAGCTGAGTCCCAGCGATAAAAGTCATGAAAAACCTTTTAAATAATAAAAGATAGTAGATTTTATTCTCTACTTGACTCTTTTAATGGAATTCTTGTTCCGCTGCAGTTAAACTTGATGTTGTTATATTTTATCAGTTTAACACTGTTGAAGGCTAACGATAATTTATTCTGCATTATCTTAGTCATAATATTTCTTACTAGGCTAGTTGAGCTCGCCCTTTCTTTCACTGTTCTCTTCAATAAATGAAAACATAGCAGGGACTAGTCGGGGAACGGAGTGACAGTCTAGAGATTAGCATTAGTAGTCCTCACTATTCTGTGAAACAGTGTGTTAATAATTGTAATGAGGACTCCTTTTGAGTTTGTATAATCTCTAGTAGACAATAATTGTATTCAAACTCACAGTTATGTTTTGTCGTATTGTACACGACAGTTGTATTAGTAAGTTATAATTGAATTTTGTACCATGTATCTGACGACCCAAGATGGGTGATGTATACCTAATTTTGGGGGCGTCATAGTAATCCTGAAACTTGTTTAGTTCAGGAAAGTGGATGTTTATAGCGGAGATGTTATCTTTAGTATGTTTTGAAAACTATGAATAAATAAAATATCAAAGTTTATTTGAATGTTATATGTTATAGCTTTAATCTTATAATGTTTAAGTTAAACTTTAAGATATTCAAGAAATTGAGTAATGAACTAATAAGCGTATATTTTAAACAGAAGATGTCTCCTAGAAGAAGATAACCACGCCAACAACCACCTCCTGAGGGGTCTACTAACAACAATAACGAGGCCAACGCTAACCCGGTTCAGCAGTTGGTGACTTTGTTAACGGGAGCACTTGCGAATCAGCCGCAAGCTCAAGCTACGACTTTTAAGGACTTCAAAGCGGTTGGACCGCTAGACTTTCAAGGCTCTATGAATCTAGTTGAAGCTAAAACCTGGATCATGAAAATGGAGAAGGTTTTTGATGTCGCTAGAGTCAATAATGATCAAAAAATTGCTTTTGAGACGTTTGTGTTGAAGTCTAAAGCTAGCTATTGGTGGCAGACGAATAAGGTTCGTGGGGGACAGGGAGTAATAGTGTGGGATAGGTTTAAAGAGATGTTTTTATGATGTATTTTCTAACGAGTTCCCATAATCAGATGGAAGTTCAATTCTTAGAATTGAAGCAAGGAACCATGTCGATGCCAGAGTATGCTGCAAAGTTTAATGAGTTGGCAAGGTTTGCTCCATACCAAGTTAATACCGATAAGCGTAAGGCGAGAAGGTTCGAACAAGGGTTGAAGCCCTGGTAGTATGGTATGGTTTCAATGTTTCAGCTAAATACGTTTGTGGCAGTATTGGAAAAGGCAATTATCGCGGAAGGTTGAAGCGATGCCTTAACCAAGTATAATCAAGAGCAGAAGAAGAAAAAGAATGAGAATGAAAATAAGGCCGGTGGAAGCAATAGTGGAGGTAACAACTAGAAAAGGAAATGGAATGAAAATTTGAATACGAGAAGACAATAAGGAAGTCAACAAAAGAAGAAGTTTGAAGCTTGTGCTACTTGTGGGAAGAACCACACGGGTGTGTGTCTGAAGGGTAAGCGAGTGTGTTTCAACTGTGGTCGGGAAGGTTACATTGTGAAAAACTATTTTAGTCCAAAGAAGGGAGCAAGTTTCACTTACGGATCGAAGGATCATATGGCTCGTGATTTCCCTAAGAAGACAGCGGAAAGTGCAAATAGAGGAAAAGGAAACAACAGTTGTGGTACTTTAACTATCACTGGACCAGTTTAATCAAGTCGACCTACTGCCAGAACTTTCAATATGACCGTGCAATATGTTGTGCAATCAAAAGATGTGGTGTCAGGTATCATTCCGATTAATGGTATTAATGCTTATGTGCTATTTGATTCAGGTGCTACTTGTTCATTTATATCCGATGATTTTGCTCAGAACTTAGATTTGCCTCGGGAAGAATTAGATTTCCCTTTAAGCAATAAAAATTACGAATAGGGAAGTGATTCCTGTTAGATAAATATATAAGAATTGTAGAGAGGTTATAAAGGGTCATGAGATGATGTTAGATTTGATACCAATTAAACTTGGGGAATTTGATGTCATATTGGGAATGGATTGGTTATTCAATTACGGTGCAGTAATTGATTGCCAAAAGAAATGTGTTAACCTTACGACTCCGTCAAAGGTGATGTTTTATGGCAGCAAGTCGCCTCGATAAGAAAGTTGTCTGACGGTGATGCAAGCCAAGAAGTTACTGAGACAAGGATGTGTAGGATACTTAGCCTACATAGTTGATACACAGAAAAAGAGTGCGAAGTTAGAAGAAATACCGGTTATTAGAGATTTTACAGACGTATTCCCAGATGATTTTCCTGGATTGTCGTCGGATAGAGAGATTGAGTTCGTGATTGATTTAGTGTCAGGAACGACCCCGATATCTAAAGCCCCATGCAGAATGTCCCTAGTAGAGATTAAAGAGTTGATGGTGTGGTTACAAGAATTACTCGACAAGAAGTATATTCAGCCGAGTGTATCGCCATGGGGAGTGCTGGTGTTGTTTGTTAAGAAGAAAGATGGATCGATGCGGCTCTGCATTGATTACCGATAATTGAATAAGGTCACGATTAAAAATAAGTATCCGTTATCGAGAATCGATGACTTATTTGACCAACTGAAGGGAGCGAGATATTTCTCAAAGATAGACCTGAGGAGTGGTTATCATCAGCTAAAGGTAAGGCCGGAGGATGTACAGAAAACAACATTCAGAACTCAGTATGGTCATTACGAATTTCTGGTTATGTCATTTGGTTTAACCAATGCACCTGCAGTGTTCATGGATTTGATGAACAGGGTGTTTAAACCATTTTTAGATAAATTTGTAGTGGTGTTTATTGATGATATCCTGGTATATTCTAACACCAAGGAGGAGCACGTTGAACATTTAAGAGTGACGTTGGAAACATTGAGAAGAGCGAAGTTTAGAGTTAGTTACGGTGGTGTTTACCCTTAAAATTTAGAGACGTTATCTTTATGGAGAAATGTGTGAGATATATACCGACCATAAAAGTCTGAAGTATACCTTTACACAGAAAGATTTGAATATGCGACAGAGGAGATGTGTAATATTCGAGAATTTCCACGTATTATAAAATGAATATATTAATGGAAATACTATTTATGTGAATATAAGAGTTATTGTTTTATGAGTTGGTTAATACAATTGATTTGTATTAGATCAATGCGTATTAAGAAGTGTCAATTGACAATGAGAAGTGTAAAATGCCTTGTGTGGCATAATGCGAAACGAGAAAATCCATTAAGCAAATTAAAACGGGAATTAGGAAGTATAATCGTGTTGAACGTGCGATATCATATAAGTAATCAAATACGCTCCTAGACTTGTAGTAACACTTTTGTGGACATCAATTCATGACGTATATAACGAGTTTAGCAATGAAAATTGGCACGAGCTGAAGCTAAACTAGTCTTGGCACTGTCAGGGCACGGCGCAGTTGCGCCGTCCTAGCAGTACAAACTGGCGTAGTTGCGCCAGCAGTCAGATGGAGTTTGGGAGATATCGTTTATAATCCTAAATTAACCTCACTTTTACTTAATAAATTTAAACAAGTAGCACAGTAGTAAGCACGGATCGATCCAACAGAGAGTGTTTTATTTTATATTTATCCTATGATTTCTAATGAAAAGGGGATTTTGAATTAATTAATTAAATTAACAAGAATAAACTAATAATAATAAATAATGAATAAAAGGCTTCGGTTCTTCAGTTCAGTATCACCTTTTTACAATAATAGATTAATCAAGTGTAACATTATTTACCCTTCAATGAAACTAATAGTCGTAGGTAACAACAAGCTCTGCTACCCGAAACTCCCCTTAGATTGTCACTCAATGAAACAAGCTCTTCACAAGATTCTAACAATTATATAACCTAGAATAAGCTCTCTAGATTTAATATAATAGCAGCATTAAGAACTAGGGAATTAGACTATTCCAAGAAACAAACACATAAGCTCGGATTGTTTAACTTGTCTTCTAATAATTATAGCAATACTCAAAAGCTTGTCCACAATCAGATATTACTAATTACTACTTGTGATTAGAAACAATATCAATTACACGTAATATTATTCCTTGATGTAGCATATGATATTTCTTAACCAACTCAATCCTGCAGAAATCATATCAATTAAGGCAAATTGCATTCAGAAATTAAATCAGATTATCAAGAATGAATTTCATGTGAGAACGAATAAATAATGAATACTCAATTAACCATTAATTATAAATAAGGTTCAACATCCCTTAGAACTGAATAAAAAGAACTTAGCTCATGTCTTCAATCCTCCAATGTTGTAAATGAGAGAATGTAGTAGATGATTGAACGAATAAAACCCTGACTAACATCCTCTATTTATAGTGCTAGACAGAGTCCTAAATCCTATGGGAATTAGAAATCCAAATCCTAAAAGGAATTACAAATCATAACTAGTTTCCATAAAGAAATATAATTGAATTTGGAAATAAATCTTAGTCTAAAGGAAATCCTAAAACTAATAGAAATATCAATCCAATTCCATGTAGAAGTCTGCCAAAATCTGCTTTTAGAAAATTTTCAAAAATCCAAGATTTTTCAATTTCCGCTCAAATTCGCTGTGGTGAATTTTCATTTCCTACTGCAATGTCCTTTGGTAAATCAAGCATAACCTTTGATCCGGGAGGAGTTACAAGACCTGCTACCTATCAAAACAAAGATATCGACGAGATCTACAACCTTTATTCTTTGCAATTTGATAGATTCTTGTTGAATCATGGTCGAAATCAGGCTCCAAGTGACT
The DNA here is from genome assembly GCA_020205505.1 of Panax japonicus. NCBI lineage: Eukaryota > Viridiplantae > Streptophyta > Magnoliopsida > Apiales > Araliaceae > Panax > Panax japonicus. The sequence continues at coordinate 26,519,975 of CM035111.1, forward strand.
GCTATACAAATTACAACATCCGAACATTGAGGTTCAACTTCCGTTTGGTAAAAAGATCATAACTTCTTCATACAAACTCTGATTGGGACGATTCAAGATATTTCGGAAAGCTAAGGAAGAGCTCTACTATAAAATCCAAGTCCCAAGCCAAGACCATGCATCCAACTTAATACTAAAAACCCTGCAATTTTCTCTTTTTCCTCATTTCAGCTCCAATTCTTCCTGAAATCATTAAACACATTAATAAGCTCATATACACATGAAACATGGAATAAAACTAAACATAAAGGAATCAAAATAAATGAATAATATGCACTCATCAAATTCCCCCACACTTAGCCTTTACACGTCCTCGTGTAAACCAAATGTTTGATTTCTAGAAAAATTCTATTCAACCATTATGTCAAAAGATTTCAAGATACAAACCATGACTTTTAACACTAAACTCATAGAAATCTAATCAATGTCTCATCATTTAACTCACAATGAACAACCTTACCATCTCACCAACGAACTTCATCAAACCAACCTGTAACCATAAAAGAAACTTTCCTACAGTCCACATACTTACTCAACTTGGTTATTATGGAAAAAAAACCGTGCACACTAACTCACAACCAAGAACAAATTTTCCTTGCTTTTTAATTTTTTTCATAGAACCTTTTCTTTAGCACAGATGAATATATTTTCATACATTTCTCGTATATTTTTTTTCTTTGACATGTGCAATGCCTCCTTTTCTTAGGCTTTTCAAAGTTACCTATTAGTGAACTTTCCACCGAAGACTCCTAAACCAGGTGATCTTAGGGCACTAGGTGTAGAGACACCCCTAAGGCTTACTTATTCAAGTAACAAAGGCCACAAAAGTCAACTGGTCAAGCTGCTTTTATCCATCAAACTTTTCAGCGTGAATATCGATGATTCCCGAGGTTTGGATACCCAGTTATTTTGCACAATGGACATTGAAGCAGATTTTCATTTTTTTGTTTTTTTTTTCTTTCTTTTTTTTTATTCATCATTTTTTCACATGGTTCTGTAACAACATAAGCAAGTTAAACAGTTCTAAGTCGTGAAATCAGTGCACATAGACAACTCCACAAATAACTTAGCTAAATAAGCATGCTTCTCATATTCAAGTACTCATATATCGCAAATTTAATTTAAATCAGTTACTATGGATCATGGCTTAGTTGTCATCATTCATTAACAAATTAAGCATAAAATAGATTATGAATTTTACCATCAATTTTCAATCTTTGACTTTAACCTTCAAACACATAGGCGAATAGAACCATGGAACCATAAATTTCAAAAAAAATTCAAAAGCATTAATTTTTTTCAAATTTCCCATCAAAATTGAATCAATATCCCCTAATAAAATAAAAACTTAAATCTTCCCCCCACACTCAAACCTTACATTGTCCCCAATATAAGAAAATCATGTAAAGAAGAAAATACTACTAGCTAACATGCAATAAAAAAAACTAAAAAGTAAAGGGATAGAAAAATCAAATCTGAGATCTTGGGTTGCCTCCCAAGTAGCTGCCCTTGTTTATTGTCATTGGCTTGACATCATCCTTCACATCCTATGTAATTGGACTTGTGTACTTCAAGTGGACTGGTAACAGTTTCAATTCATTAGGAACATCCTTCAGATCATGATTTTGCTCCATTCCATCCCTCAAATCCTTCTCGTATATTTGCTCAAGAGATTCATGCACTATAGACTCAAGAACATCAATAGTAAAAATAGAATTAACATTACCAAGATACCTCTTAACTTCATATATGCCGAACTGGACATGTGTGTCGTCCAATTCCATGTGTAACGTTCCATGGTGCTTTATCATTGTGTGTTGTTACTGGTACAAGGAACGTATCACCATCTATGTCCTCCTTATAGAAATCTGCAGGAATTATTAATTCTTCCATCTCTACCTCTTGTTCATCCTTTTCAGACTTTGAATACCTGATTTCTTCAAATTTAGCAGTAGTCTCGAGCACATCCAAATGGTTTCCACTAGTGAACTCCTTATCATCTTTAAGTTCTTGTTCCCTATTCGCCATTTCTTTAAGGAATTTTTCATTAGACTTTGTATACCACGTTGACTTTTTTCTAACTTTCCAATTCCTTGTTCAAACTTGGGGAAAAGTTAGTTTCAGTTCATAAGCTGAAAGAGGTGGAAATTTGTGCTTGAGTACATCACTGTTGTCTATTTCACTATTTTCGGACTTGCTTTGTATTGACTTTTCTTGTTGCTGATCTTTTGCAGCACATCTCAATGTTATGGCACTTACATTTTCAATAATTTGAGAAAGTGACCTTCCTACTGTGGTTGCAAGTTGACCAACTTGGTCCCTCAGATCTTGAACAGAAGTTCTTGTTTTCTGCTAAAATTGTTTTGTCTGATTTATGAACTATTGTGTTTGGTTCATAAATGCCTTGAACATATCCTCTATAGATGTCCCAGAATTGACATGTATTTCTTGGTTTTTTATGTTGTACTAAGGTTGAGCTTGTTGAAATCCTTGTGTATTCCTTGCAGCCATTTGTCGAACTATATCAGTTAATTCAGAAATCTGTTGCTCCAAGTTTCTCGTGCTTACCCCATTTAACCTTTGTGGTGTGTGATCCATCTTAGTTCCATACTGCTGTGAGTTAGCTGCCTTGTTTGCAATTAAGTTCCTTGCCGCTTCTGGAGTCTTGTCTACCAGTGCTCCTCTACTTGTTGCATCAATCATGCGTCTTTCCATTGGTAGCAACCCCTCATAGAAGTACTGGATCAAGTAATGTTCATCAATTCCATGAGGTGGACAGCTGGAACACAACTTCTTAAACCTTTCCCAATACTTATAGAGATTCTCTTCATTAAACTGCCTGATTCCACATATCTCCTTTCTTATATCGGTAACTCTTGATGCAGAAAAATACCTCTCCAAGGATAACCTTTGCATATCAGTCCATGATTGTATTGATCCTGAAGGTAGATAGTATAACCAGTCTTTAGCCAAATCTGTTAATGAGAATGGAAAAAGTCTAAGCTTGATCTGCTCCTCTACCACTCCTTGTACTTTCATCATGGAACACACCACATGGAACTTCTTTAGATGCGTATATGGATTCTCACCTGTAAGACCACGAAAAGTAGACAAAAGATGAATTAGTCTAGAGTTAAGTTCAAAAGCAACATCTAAAGTAGGATACTCGATACAAAAAGATAGTTAAGTCAGATCAAGAGTAGCCAGTTCTTTCAAAGTTTTGTTATTTTGTGGCACCGCCATCTCTTCCAATTCAAGTGATGGAACAAGAGCTTCTTTTGTATCTGCAGTTTTCTCTATCTTTTGATCAAAATTTAAGTCAACAAAGTCAGAGGATTGATTCATAAAACAAAAAGAAAAAGAAAATAATAAAACTAAACAAAAACAAAGAATAAACAAAAACAAATAACACTCCCTGACAACGGCACCAAAATTTGGGAACTGTCGTTTACACTCCTAAGTTAACCTCACTTTCACTTTACAAATTTAAACAATTAGCACAGTAGTAAGAAAGGATCGATCCCACAGAGAGTGATTTGTTTTATATTTATCCTATGATTTCTAATGAAAAGGGGATTTTGAATTAATTAATTAAATTAACAAGAATAAACTAATAAGAATAAATAATGAATAAAAGGCTTCGGTTCTTCAGTTCAGTATCACCTTTTTACAATAATAGATTAATCAAGTGTAACATTATTTACCCTTCAATGAAACTAATAGCCCTAGGTAACAACAAGCTCTGCTACCCGAAACTCCCCTTAGATTGTCACTCAATGAAACAAGCTCTTCACAAGATTCTAACAATTATATAACCTAGAATAAGCTCTCTAGATTTAATATAATAGCAACATTAAGAACTAGGGAATTAGACTATTCCAAGCAACAAACACAAAAGCTCGGATTGTTTAACTTGTCTTCTGATAATCATAGCAATACTCAAAAGCTTGTCCACAATCAGATATTACTAATTACTACTTGTGATTAGAAACAATATCAATTACATGTAATATTATTCCTTGATCTAGCATATGATATTTGTTAACCAACTCAATCCTGCAGAAATCAAATCAATTAAGGCAAATAGCATTTAGAAATTAAATCAGATTATCAACAATGAATTTCATGTGAGAACGAATAAATAATGAGTTGTAAGACCCAACTTTTACGAATAAAAATGAATTTTCTATAAATATCATTTTTGAATATTATGGAATAAATTTGATATAATGTTATAGTTGTGGGTAATATTTATAAATTTTGCAAAGTTCGCAAGTTGTTATATAATATTCGATTGGTCGGGGAATATTAATTTTAACAGGAAATATTCGTACAACGACACAATCATTGGTGGACCCCACAACGGAATTATGGTCGGATTGAGAAAATGACAAAAATACTTTATGAAAATAACGGCGGAAGTTTTACCGTTAATTGTTGAAACACCCGGTGTTAAAAGTACAGTAATACGCGTGGTTGCATAGTAGCACACGGTATTGATTATTGATGCTTACGTGAGAAGTCACTCAGTTTTGTTCAATTATTGTTACAGTAATTGTTGCATAGTATCTCACGTTATTTGATTCAATTATTGTCAATATTTTATAATCAATAATTGAGATGACAAAGTTATTAATATTATTATTTGTAATATTAACGATGTGTAGAAGTTCTGTCAAGGAGAGGTTTGGTCACCTAATTGCGCGCCAATGGGGAGAAATCCATATTGGAAAGCCCCCTCTTTCCTGGGAACAACCTGGTCGATTAATATTATGAATTATAATAATGATGATAAATTTTGTTTTATTAGTATTATTAATGTAATAAAACAGAAAAGCTTTTTATATAAAACAGAATACTTTTGTAAAGTTATCTGTTTTATTAGACTATAAATAGAATATATTATATTATATTATGCATAGTATTTTGCATAGTAAAATATTTTTATATAAAACAGAATACTTTTATAAAGTTATTTATTTTATTAGACTATAAATAGAATATATTATATTTTATTATGCATAGTATTGCATAGTGCCTGCATAGTGTTTGTAGAGTAAATACTTTTTATATAAAACATAATACTTTTTATAAAGTTTTGTTTTATTTGATTGTAAATAGAATATATTATATTTTATTGTATAGTGCATCATAGTATCCTTTCCATTCTTCTATAAATAGGATGTTTAGTTAGAATTGAAAATCACACCAAAAGTTCAGAGAATTCTCCTTCTATAATCTTGAGCGTATTTCTTTAGAGTTTAAGAAAGCTTTGAGCATAGAAATTAGTGCAAGTTTTCTTCAAGAATATACTCGCCCTACCAGTCGGAATACTCTTCTTTTTATGGTAAGGTGTATTATTCTTTCGTATTCATGAAGAGATTTATTTTTTTTCAATACTTTTAAGGGATGTTATTCCATTCTATATCATTATGTTGGAATAACATGTCTATGTGAAGTACCGCATACATGGTGAAATTCTTCTGTTATTACATTCTTTATTATTCTGTTGGAACATCCTGTCTGTGCGTTTACGCATGACCTGGTTCCGTTCTTTATTATTCTGGTGGAACATCCTGTCTGTACGGTTTACGCATGACCTGATACCGTTCTTTATTATTCTGTTGGAACATCCTATCTGTGCGGATTACGCATGACCTGGTTCTATTCTTTATTATTCTATTGGAATAACCTGTCTGTGCGGTCTATCGCATACATGGTGATTTCTTCTGTTATTCCATTCTTTATTATTCTGTTGGAATAACATGTCTGTGTGAATTATCACATGCATGGTGAATGATCCTTTGTATTCATTTCTTATTAAATTATGGAAATGATCTGTCTAAGTGGATTACCGCATGGCAGACGAAAATCCATTTGTAGTTTCATATATTCTCTTATACTCAGTTGGTTAAAGCTTTGACTTCTATACTCCATGAAAATAGTGGAATATCCTTGATATTTGTGCTTCATTCAGTATCTTTTCATGGACTTATTTTTCTGAGCCTTCTTGAATTTTACTCCACAAAGCAGTATCATGTTGACAATTTGGACGTTATTGAGTTCAGGATAAATTAACTTATAAATCTTTAAAATTTATTCTTGAACTTGTTTTATTGAATTATCATCGTCCTCATGGTTATAATATGTTGAAAGTCATGTGGGGCCTATAGTGCATAGATGGACTTGGTATGATTATGACCAGGGATTATTTGGTATAATCATGACCGTAATGTTACAAATGATGTGGTAAAAATCCTCATTGGCCGTAGTGCATTGATGAACAGTTGTTGGCATGATCATAACCATTGATAAATACACGAATATCCTTGGCCCGTAGTGCATGGATAATTTGTGGTCGTGACACTAATGAATATCATTGGCCGTAGTGCAGGGATGATGTGGATTATTTATTAAATTGAGTCTCAGCGATAAAAGTAATGAAAAACCTTTTAAATTATAGAAGATAGTAGATTTTATTCTCTACTTGACTCTTCTAATGGATTGCTTGTTCCGCTGCAGTTAAACTTGATGTTTGTTCATGCAACATCAGGCGAGAGCGGCTCCTGTCCAAAATGTAGGTGGAAACACTGGAAACTCTTGGACGGTCACCGCTAAACAGTTCAAGGAGCTGGGACCACCGGAGTTTATTGAAGAGCCAAAACCACTTAAGGCGGAGTCATGGATAAAGCAGATCACCAAGATATTTGATGTCTTGGGATGCTCCGAAGAGCAAAAGGTTTCTTTTGCCACCTTTATGTTGCGAGGAGAGGCAGATTACTGGTGGGAATCGGTAAAGCATACTCAACCTGCCGCACTGAAGATGTCTTGGGAGAAGTTCCAAGAACTATTCAATGACAAGTACTTTCACGAAAGTATTCGTCACATGAAAGAGGTAGAGTTCATCAAGTTGGAGCAGAACAATATGACCGTGTCGCAGTACGAAGCTAAGTTTGCCGAGTTGTCCCGGTTTGCGTCTCACTTGGTTGATAATGAGGAAAGAATGACGCGGATGTTTCTAAGATATTTAAAAATCGAGATACGTCAATATCTAATTTCTCATAAACTGTGTTTGTATTCAGATGTTGTAAATAGGGCTTAGTTATTGGAGCGCGATATCGAGTCAACTCAACTAAGAGAAAGCAGCCGGCAAAATGATAATACCAGTGGTAGCAGTCGTCATCGAAGCGGTGAACACAAACGTGGAGGGAATCAACATGCCAGAAATGGTAACCACTTCGGTGGTAATCATGGCCAAGATAATAAGAAAGGACATTTCAAGAAGAGGAGATTCAACAATGATGGAAAGACGTCTGCACCAGCACCTGTCGTTAAAGAAGGGGAACGACCACCTATCATATGTTTCAAATGTGGAGGGGAGGGGCACATCAGTCCAAACTGCGCGATGCCATCCAAAGCGTGTTATAATAGTGGAAGAGAAGGTCACCTAGCCCGATTTTGTCGTGCACTAAAGACAAGTCTAGTTGGAACGGTGACACAAAATACCATTCCAGACAAGGGAGAGTGTTTGTTGTGACCACCCAGAAAGTAAGGAAACAGAACGAGGTCATCACGGGTAAGCTTATCATAAACTCTAGCAAAGTCTATACCTTATTTGATACCGGTTCTACCCATTCTTTTATTTCTCCTACTTGCACTCAACGATTAAATTTGACTCCTAAGAAATTAGACTTTGACTTATCTGTGGAAACTCCGTTGGGAGAAACCTTCATTACATCCACTGTTTATAAGTCTTGTTTGGTTCAAATCGGTACCCTCACATTACTTGTCGATCTTATTTCATTAAAAATACTTGCAATTGATGTGATTCTAGGGATTGATTGGTTAACTACTCATCATACAAAAATTAATTATTTTCGTAAGGTTGTTAGCTTTCATATTCCTACCCAACCTATTATGCGAATTCAATCAACCAAACCATTAAAATCAATCACTGTCATCTCAAACCATAAAGCTATTCGTTTATTGAAAAACGGATGTCAAACTTTCTTAGCTCATGTCACAGATTTAAACAAAAATACGTCAGATTTGAATGATATTTCTATTGTTAATAAATTTCCTGATGTATTCCCTGAAGAACTTCCTGGCCTACCCCCAGATCGTGAAATTGAATTTTGTATCGACCTGGAACTCGGTACAAAACCCATTTCCAAAGCCCCATATCGAATGGCTCCTATTGAACTTCAGGAGTTAAAGACACAATTGTAGGAATTGTTAGACATTGGTTTCATTCGTTCTAGTATGTCTCCTTGGGGTGCTCTTGTTCTATTCGTGAAGAAGAAAGATGGGAGTATGCGACTTTGTATTGACTACCGGGAATTGAACGATATCACCATCAAGAATAGGTATCCGTTACCTCGCACTGATGACCTGTTTCACCCGTTGCAAGGAGCACAATTCTTTTCAAAAATCGATCTTCGTTTTGGATATCATCAGCTAAAGGTTAAAACTGAGGATATTCCAAAGACTGCCTTCAGAACTCGATACGAGCATTATGAATTCTTAGTCATGTCTTTTGGATTGACAAATGCTCCTGCTGCCTTCATGGATATAATGAACTGGGTATTTAAGAAATATTTGGATCACTTTGTGGTCGTCTTTATTGATGACATCCTCATATATTCCAAAATCCGTGAAGATCATGAGCAACACTTGAGGCTGATACTCCAAAAGCTTCGTGAAAACAAGCTTTATGCCAAGTTGAAGAAATGTGAGTTCTGGCTTGAGTAAGCAGCATTCCTTGGGCACGTAGTATCAAGTCATGAAATATATGTTGACCCGACAAAGATTGAAGTTATTCAAAGCTGGGAGAAACCTAAATCAGTGACCGAAGTACGTAGGTTTCTCAGATTAGCTGGTTATTATCGGAGATTCGTGGAAGGTTTTTCTCGAATCGCTACTCCATTAACTCAGCTGACTCGGAAAGATATAAAATTTGGTTGAAGCGTGGAATGTGAGAAGAGTTTTCAAGAACTCAAGAGGAGACTCATTTCAGCACCTGTTCTGACAATACCATCTGGCTCAGAGGGATTTATCATCTATAGTGATGCATCAGGCAAAGGGTTAGGATGTGTTCTCATGCAACATGGGAAAGTGATAGCCTATGCCTCTCGGCAACTCAAAGAATATGAGAAGAATTATCCTACTCATGATCTAGAGTTGGCAGTTGTTGTCTTCGCACTTAAAATTTGGAGGCATTACTTGTATGGGGCGAAAGTGGAGATCTTTACGTATCATAATAGCCATAAAAATTTCCTCACCCAAAAGGAACTCAATATGCGGAAATGACATTGGCTTGAACTATTGAAAGATTATGACCATACCATCCAATATCATCCTGGAAAAGCAAACGTGGTAGCTGACGCATTGAGTAGAAGATCATATGCAGGTACGAGTGTGATATTGTTAACGCAAAGGCCCATTTTGTGTGACTTGCAAAGGATGGGGATAGAGTTAAAGACTCCGGGGACCTATGTGATGATGGTGAATATACTAGTAGAACCGACTTTAATCGATAAAGTTAAAGCTTCTCAAGCTACAGACCTGGAACTAATGCGTATGAGGAAGAAAGTGCAAGAATGTGCTATGCCGGAAGCAAGAATCGATGAAGAAGGAATACTTCGAGTCAACTCCAGACTTTGTGTTCCTAACGACCCTAATTTAAAGTATAAAATCATGACGGAGGCGCACAACACACTGTTTGCAATCCATCCTGGGAGTACCAAAATGTATCGTGATCTTCGTCATATATTTTGGTGGAGCAATATGAGAGAGAGATAGCGCTGTTTATCTCAAGGTGTCTAACTTGTCAACGAGTTAAGGCAGAGCATCAAGTACCAAAAGGTCCATTGCAACCACTTGAAATTCCAGAATGGAAGTGGGAGCACATTACCATGGATTTCGTTACCGATCTTCCTAAGGTTTCTCAAGTCATAGATGTGATTTGGGTCATTGTTGATAGATTTACCAAGTCTGCTCATTTCTTACCGATACGAGAAACTTATACACTTGAATTTCTTGCTCGTATATACATAAACGAGATTGTAAGACTACATGGTATGCCAGTATCCATAGTTTCTGATCGAGACCCAAGATTCACTTCACGATTTTGGGTTAGTTTGCAGAAATCTATGGGCACAGATTTACTATTTAGCTCGGCATATAATCCTCAAACAGACGGGCAGTCGGAGAGGACTATTCAAACTCTTGAAGATTTATTAAGACTCTATGTCCTTGACTTCAAGGGAAGTTGGAATAAGTTCTTACCATTGGTGGAGTTTTCCTACAACAACAGTTATCAAACAAGTATTGGCATAGCTCCATTTGAGGCGTTGTATGAAAGAAAGTGTCGTTCTCCAGTATACTGGGATGAGGTGGGTGAAGCAACATTGTTGGGACCGGAGTTGGTATGTATGACTACGAAAAAGATTCAAACGATCCGACAACGTATAAAAACCTCACAAGATCGACAAAAGAGTTATGTTGATCTTCATCGAAAGGACGTAGAATTCGATATTGGAGATCATGTGTTGTTACGTGTTGCTCCATGGAAAAGAGTTACAAGATTTGGAAAGAGAAGAAAGCTCAATCCTCAATTTATTGGACCATTTTTAATCATCGATCGAGTAGGAACTATGGCTTATAAACTCCCTTTACCGCCAAGTATGTCTCGTGTTCATAACGTTTTTCACATATCTATGTTACGTAAATATGTGAAAGACCCGCGCCACATTATTGAGTTAGAACCGGATGAAATAGGAGTAGATTTAACGTATGAAGAGGTTCCTATTAAAATCTTGGATAAGAATGAACATGTTCTACGCTCCAAGGTTATACCTCAAATCAAAGTTTTGTGGAGGAACCACGATATTGAGGAAATAACCTGGGAGTTAGAATCTGAGATGAAATCAAGTTATCCTTACCTCTTCGACATACCAGGTACGTACCTTAATTTCGAGGGTGAAATTTCATAAGAATGGGAGGTTGTAAGACCCTAACTTTTATGAATAAAGATGAATTTTCTATCAATATCATTTTTGAATATTATGGAATGAATTTGATATAATGTTATAGTTGTGGGTAACATTTATAAATTTTTCAAAGTACGCAAGTTGTTATATAATATTCAATTGGTCGAGGAATATTCGTTTTAACAGGGAATATTCGTACAACGACACAATCATTGGTGGACCCCACACCGGAATTATTATCGAATTGAGAAAACAAAAAAAATACTTTATGAAAATAACGGCGGAAGTTTTACCGTTAACTGTTGAAACACCCGGTGTTAAAAGTACAGTAATACGCGTGGTTGCATAGTAGCACACGGTATTGATTATTGATGCTTACGTGAGAAGTCACTCAGTGATGTTCAATTATTGTTACAGTAATTGCTGCATAATATCTCACGTTATTTGATTCAATTATTGTCAATATTTTATAATCAATAATTGAGATGACAAAGTTATTAATATTATTATTTGCAATATTAACGATGTCTATAAGTTCTGTCAAGAAGAGGTTTGGTCACCTAATTGCACGCCAATGGGGAGAAATCCTTATTGGAAAGCCCCCTCTCTCCTGGGAACGACCTGGTCGATTAATATTATGAATTATAATAATGATGATAAATTTTGTTTTATTAGTATTATTAATGTAATAAAACAGAAAACTTTTTATATAAAACCGAATACTTTTATAAAGTTATCTATTTTATTAGACAATAAATAGAATATATTATATTCTCTTATGCATAGTATTTTACATAGTAAAATCTTTTTATATAAAATAGAATACTTTTATAAAGTTATTTGTTTTATTAGACTATTATAAATAGAATATATTATATTTTATTATGCATAGTATTGCATAGTGCCTGCATAGTGTTTGCATAGTAAAAACTTTTTATATAAAATAGAATACTTTTTATAAAGTATTGTTTTATTTGATTATAAATATAATATATTATATTTTATTGTATAGTGCATCATAGTATCATTTCCATTCTTCTATAAATACGATGCTTAGTTAGAATTGAAAATCACACCAGAAGTTCAGCAAATTCTCCTTCTATAATCTTGAGCGTATTTCTTTAGAGTTTAAGAAAGCTTTGAGCATAGAAATTAGTGCAAGTTTTCTTCTAGAATATTCTCGCCCTACCAGTCGGAATACTCTTCTTTTTAATTTAAGAGGTATTATTCTTTCGTATTCATGAAGAGAGTTATTTTCTTTTAATACTTGTAAGGGTTGTTATTCCATTCTTTATCATTATGTTGGAATAACCTGTCTATGCGAAGTACCGCATACATGGTGAAATTCTTCTGTTATTATATTCTTTATTATTCTTTTGGAACATCTTGTCTGCGCGTTTACGCATGACCTGGTTCCGTTCTTTATTATTCTGTTGGAACATCCTGTATGTGCGGTTTACGAATGACCTGATACCATTCTTTATTATTCTGTTGGAACATCCTGTCTGAGCAGATTACGCATGACCTGGTTCCATTCTTTATTATTCTATTGGAATAACCTGTCTGTGCGGTCTATCGCATGCATGGTGATTTCTTCTGTTATTCTATTCTTTATTATTCTGTTGGAATAACATGTCTATGTGCATTATCACATGCATGGTGAATGATCCTTTGTATTCATTTCTTATTAAATTATGGAAATTATCTGTCTAAGTGGATTATCGCATGGCAGACGAAAATCCATTTGCAGTTTCATATATTCTCTTATACTCAGTTGGTTAAAGCTTTGACTTATATACTCCATGAAATTAGTGGAATATCCTTGATATTTGCGCTTCATCCAGTATCTTTTCATGGACATATTCTTCTGAGCATTCTTGAATTTTACTCCACAAAGCAGTATCATATTGACAATTTGGACGTTATTGAGTTCAGGATAAATTAACTTATAAATCTTTAAATTTATTATTGAACTTGTTTTATTGAATTGTCATCATCCTCATGTTTATAATATGTTGAAAGTCATATGTGGCCTGTAGTGCATAGATGGACTTGGTATGATTATGACCAGGGATTATTCGGTATAATCATGACTGTAATGTTACAAATGATGTTGTAAAAATCATCATTGGTCGTAGTGCATTTATAGACAGTTGTTGGCATGATCATGACCATTGATGAATACACGAATATCCTTGGCCCGTAGTGCATGGATAATTTGTGGTCGTGATACTAATGAATATCATTGGCCGTAGTGCAGGGATGATGTGGAATATTTATTAAGCTGAGTCTCGGCGATAAAAGTAATGAAAAACCTTTTAAATCATAGAAGATAGTAGATTTTATTCTCTACTTGACTCTTCTAATGGATTGCTTGTTCCACTGCAGTTAAACTTGATGTTTGTTATATTTTATCAGTTTAACACTGTTGAAGGCTAATGATAAATTATTCTGTATTATCTTAGTCATAATATTTCTTACAGAGCTAGTTGAGCTCACCCTTTCTTTCACTGTTCCCTTCAGGAAATGAGAACGTAGCTGGGACTAGTCGGGGAACGGAGTGACGGTCCAGATGATAGCATTATTAGTCCTCACTATTCTGTTAAATAGTGTGACAATAAATGTAATGAGGACTCCATTGAGTGTGGATATTGTCTATATGACAATATTCTTATTAAAACTCTCAGTTATGTCTTGTCGTATTCTACACGAGAGTTATATTATTAAGTTGTATTTAAATTTTGTACCATGTATTTAGCGACTCAAGATGGGTGATGTATACCTATTTTGGGGGCGTCACATGAATACACAATTAACCATTAATTATAAATAAGGTTCAACATCCCTTAGAACTGTATAAAAAGAACTTAGCTCATGTCTTCAATCCTCCAATGTTGTAGATGAGAGAATATAGTAGATGATTGAATGAATAAAACCCTAACTAGCATCCTCTATTTATAGTGCTAGACAGAGTCCTAAATCCTATGGGAATTAGAAATCCAAATCCTAAAAGAAATTATAAATCATAACTAGTTTCCATAAAGAAATATAATTCAATTTGGAAATAAATCTTAGTCTAAAGGAAATCCTAAAACTAATAGAAATATCAATCCAATTCCATGTAGAAGTCTGCCAAAATCTGCTTTTAGAAATTTTCCAAAAATCAAAGATTTTCCAATTTTCCTGCTCAAATTCGCTTGGGTGAATTTTCATTTCCTGTTGCGACGTCCTTTGGTAAAACAAGCATAACCTTTGATCCAGGAGGAGTTACGTGACCTATTACCTATCAAAACGAAGATATCGACGAGATATACAACCTTTATTCTTTACGATTTGATAGATTCTAGTTGGATCATGGTCAAAATAAGGCTTCAAGTGACTGTTATGCAAATTGCAACATCCAAACTTTGAGGTTCAACTTCCGTTTGGTAAAAAGATCATAACTTCTTCATACAAACTCCAATTGGGACAATTCAAGATGTTCCGGAAAGCTAAAGAAGAGATCTACAGTAAAATCCAAGTCCCAAGCCAAGACCATGCATTCAAGTTAATACTAAAAACCCTGCAATTTTCCTTTTTTTCCTCATTTCAGCTCCAATTCTTCCTGAAATCATTAAACACATTAATAAGCTCATATACACATGAAATATGGAATAAAACTAAACATTAAGGAATCAAAATAAATGAATAATATGCACTCATCAGAGTTGGTTACTTTCTACTGTAGCACTGAATTGGGGACATTAATGTTATATGTGTAACATGGATGAAACCATATGATAGGAGTATATTGCAATGAATTATGTTATGTCCAACAACGAAAATGTTAAACCATTAATTAATATTAATTAATTGTGAGAAAATATTGATTTTTTTGTAATTAATTAATAATATGTGATTATTACTATTTGCAATATATCTAGAAATGTGATAAGAATATTATCGATATTAATGGTTATGAAAACCCATAATTTCATCAATAAGAAATGGATTAAATTATATTAGTGGTAATTAATCAAGGAAATGAATAATTTATTTACTTAACTTAAATAAGTAAGTTATTAATATAATAATATTATATTGACAGTTATGTGCGTATATACAACTATACTATATAGTGTAGTGTGGCACTTACGTGACTATATATTAAGTGTTATGAATAAAGTAATGTGATTATGCATATTGAAACTATATAGTATAAATATATCATGAAATGTGTAAGTAACCATATACATATGGGTAGACATTAAAATAGAATGTACATGGATTATATGGATATTACATAACACCTACTACCTTGAAATGTTAAATCATACTGTGACATAAACTTATATTTTGGTTATGTTAGTAGTAGAGTTAATTATTGAACTACTCGAACAATAATACCTGACTGCATTATTTTATTGCGTGTATTTAATGTATATAGATTATATGTTGTGAGTATATAAATAACCCTAAATTCTCCTAATATGGTAACACTTGGACATTAAAACCATTTTTTATAATAAAGTAACTAAATGTTTACAAGTGTAGAGCTAAGTGTGGCTGAGATTTCTCTTATCCCATAATTAGTGTCACCAAGTACCATGAACAGTAACTCAAGGCTAGAATACGTATTCTTCCAAAAAGGCTAAGTATATTTCTTCTTTCAACTTTTTTTAGCTGATGATCATGGTAGGGAGTGGTGGTCATCATGAGTTTCAACCAGTATCTAACAACTCCTCCATAACCTTCATGCAATCCTACAATCCAAGGGTTTGATTCAACGAAAAATTTCAATGTCTGTGTAAAAGTTCTTCTATAAATAACAGACATGTTTATCAGTTGGGTTGCTTGGAAATTGTCTGGTATTTGCTAAGTAAGAGTTGAAAGCATACAAGCATTCTTAGAGCTTAAGAATTCATTGGAGCAAGTTCTTTTCACATTTATAGAGGTATACCTCCTCTTCCTTGCTTCCATTTTCGGTTTCTGTTAAATAGAGTTCTTGAACTCTTAAAATTCAAATTCTTGAATTCATGAAATTGGATGTTAATAAGGATGGGTAATGATCATATAGTTATTATATGGCCTTATAAGCATGTTACAACTGTAATAGGAATGTTTAGAATAAATTTCGTGAGTAATTAATGTGTTTGGGCTAAACAGTTACCGAGGTTTACTGTTCCTGGCTTGAACCAGGTACAGCGCAGCTGCGCCGTATTAACACTAAGGCGCAGCGCAACTGCGCCGGTTCCTGAGTTCAGTTGGAGTTTTTGTTTTGAAATCTTCTATGTGTTGATCAACCATTATGGCTTAAACTAGCATGCAAGCATGTGTAATGTGTATGTATGAGTATATTATGCAAAGTTGAGCATGTTTTAATAGGTTAGCATGATTAAAGAAAGTGTGTAGCTTAAAATGAATTAGGAATTTAGAAACAAACTTGACAAGTATGAATGACTTATTTATGTATTGACCTTACAAGCATGTTAGTATGACTTAGAAATGCTCATTTAAACCTTTAGATGGTGTTTACGATGTTAGTAAGCAAGCATCAACATGTGGAACTAATTAGTAAGTTTTACGAATGAAATTATAAATTTCGAACATGCTACCTTGAGGATTAGAATCTGACTTTTGTGATCGCATTTGATGTTACTCTCAGACTCACTCATGTAGTATAAACGTATATATACCATGCTTATGTATCACATTTCAAGAAAAGCATAAACGAAGCATATTTTCAACCAAAGTGGTTCTAATTGCACACATGTGTTATAAATACTCACAAGCATGCCTAAAAGGAGTTTTATGACTATCTTGTATGTTTAAAGAACAAGCATGATAGACTTAGTGGTTGTATGACGTGTTAAGCTTTAAAATTCCATAGAAAGTCATAAATTAATGAACTTGTAAAAATGAGCACAAGAATGGTAATGTGGTATATGAAAGCTTCTAGCATGCATGTGTGTTAAACTATAAGTATACTGATATGTTAGAGTGGGACTAAAAACTGAAAGGCAGTAGCTCAGCTCTGGTCTGGCCAGGGGACAGCGCAGTTGCGCCGTCCCTAAGCCTAGACAAAGCGCAGCTGCGCCGTGCAGCAGTCATGTATAGCTTCTATTTTTGAACTGATGTTTGAAGCAGGCCTACACGATTACTTTAACTTATCTTATATGACAAATATGCTAAGTAATGTATTAAGAAGCATGCTATGTGATAGAGACAAAGGTTGATCATAATTTTCGAATGTTAAGTCCAAAGAATGTTTTTAATCAAAACGTTGTTGTAATTGTGATGACTTACAAAGTGAATTGTGCTATGAGGATATAGGATAAGTAAGGTGTACGAAGTGATAACTAAGTTAGACGTTTATGTGTACATTGAACTTACCTATATATGTTAACTAATGCACATCTTGAACATATAATACGCTATAAATAGGCTTCGAAAGTGTTGAAATCTTAAACGTGGATAAACTACGCGTAAGGAAAGTTCCCTAAACTTACTCCAATTATTATTGAGCAAGTTTCTTAACCATACTCAAAGTATATTGTGCAAGTATTCTAACTCTTGCGTTACTTATTCAATAAATATCGTAAGTTTATGGTCCTACTTATTCATTCAATTGAGCTCGTTTGTTAAACTCTTGAGAAAAACTATTATTCATGTGAACTTAGTATTGTTCGTAAATATTTTGAAAGTATCTATGCCATTTGATTCGGCTAGATTATATGCATGTTTATAAAACTGTCCAAACCAATTGATTGGTGCGGGAATCTTGAAAATTGAGTTGAACAACCCTTAAGGTAAGGGGATTGTATGTTGTTGGAAACCCCAACACATGAGTATATTATTACTGTGGTGTTATGCATAACATAGAGTATTGTAGACTGATCCTCTATAGTACTTGATTCTTTTGGGTTATCAGTTTAATATTGGTAATTCTAGTAGATGTTCAATAGTCCTTAGTGACTGCTCAGTATAAATTGTTATCCAGTCGGATACCTTGATAGTCTTTGAATTCATATACATCTGTTGATTTACATTGAATTATTGTTCTTATTCCAAGAATTGTTGATAATTCATTATTCATGATATTATTCTGAAACCCTGAGCTATCTTAGTAATGATACTTCGATATTTCAAACTCGTGTTATAAGACTCTTTACCCTTGTTGTATATTACTTGTTGGGCAATTTGTGCTCATTCTTGCTTATTTAAAACCTTTCAGTTAAGGCAAATAGGGAGGTGTATTCGGGAAAGACAAGGGCAAGGCTACCGACTAGCTTGCCCCTTTTATGTTTAAATTTATTATGTTGCATTAAGACTATTTTCAGACTATGTTTAAGCTTAAGTAGGATTATGTAATAAGTCTTTATTCGATATTATTATGTAATCTATTAAGCACTGTATGTTGCGAGACTCAGCGGAACAAGCAATCCATTAGAAGAGTCAAGTAGAGCATGATATCTACTATCTTCTATGATTTAAAAAGTTTTTCATCAACTTTATCGCTGAGACTCAGCTTAATAAATAAACCACATCACCGAATCATCCCTAAACTACGGGCCAAGGATATTCATGTAATCATCAATGGTCATGATTGTGACGCCCCAAAATAGGTCCAATTCACCCAACCCATTCTGAGTCGCCAAATACATGGTACAGAAAATAACTACAACTTCATTATCACAATTGTCGTGTAAAATACAATAACACAAATGTTGTGAGTTTTGATACAAATGTATACCAATTGTGACTCATGTCTCAACTTTGGATAGCCCGTCACAATGACACCTTACATAAAGGTACAGTCAATAAATGTTTTAGAAATTAAAATCTTTGGGAAGTGCTCAAGGAAACCTTTGTACAAAGGAGGCCATGCGTCTAGGTTATAATAGATATCATATGCCCACAGAATTATCTTTGGTTGACCCAATGGATCCCAAAGAAAAACGAGAAGATTACCATCATGTTCTTTCCAATGGTGAGTCTTCTCTTGACATAATAACTATCCCCACTGTCTGCAATTGAAAATTATATTTCAACCAGACTCGAAGATCATATAGGTAATGCTCGTAGATATACTCAGCAAGTGGATGTGCACAACCCTGTCTTATGATAACACGAGGTTGTATGTCATTAGACATCTTGTATGATAGTGGCAAAACACCCTTCCAACGTTGGGTTCGCCTCACCCTATTTGATTCACCAAATATAACTACTAAATGATGTATAAAATATAACACCCTTTTTTATACTGTTTAGGGAGAACTTCCATCGCTAGAGACCACCGTTCTATTCCCTTTTTACCCCCGCTCGACCCAGCTACACTCTTATTACCTAAAAGGAATTGTGAAGCAAAAGGGTGAGCACAACTAGCTCAGTAAAGAATATCATGACTAAAGATAATTAAATTATCAATAGCCTTCATCAGTAATAAATCAGAGATTTAGAACATATGATAGATGATAAAACTTTTCAACCATAGTTGCAGCGGAACGAGCAATCCATTAGATGAGTCAAATAGACCATAAAATCTATTATCTTCTCTATGTTAAAAGTTCACCAACAATGTTTTATCCTTGTAACATCAATCAACAATTCTTGTCCACAATCACATGTATAACTCATAATCGTAATTGTAGTTCTAAATTCCTTTTCTCATCCAGGACAAAGATAATTTTCATCACCCGAAACACCAAAGATCATGGTTATACCAAATCACAGTTCATGTTCATAATCATACTAATAAATTTATCTTTGCACTGCGGGCCAAAGATATTCATCAACAAGTCATCTTTGCACTATAGGCAAAAGATATTCAACAATAGGTCATCTTTGCACTACAGGCCAAAGATATTCAACAATAGGTCATCTTTGCACTACAGGCCAAAGATATTTATCAATAATTCATCTTTGCACCACAGGCCAAAGATATTCAACAACAGGTCATCTTTGCACTACGGACCAAAGATATTCATCAATAATTCATCTTTGCAATACAGGCCAAAGATATTCCTCAACAGTTCATATTTGCACTACAGGCCAAATATATTCATCAACAGTTCATATTTGCACTACAGGCCAAATATATTCATATCTCGGAGAAATATATAATCATTTCAGAATTTATATAAACAATAATTATAACCATGTTAATCATTTCATCTTTACACTTAAGCTAAAGATATTTAATTATAAATTCAATGGTCATGATCATACCAGTTAACAATTCATCTTTGTACTACTGGCCAAAGAGAACCCATAGTCACGATCATACCAATAATCTACCCATCTTTACACTCAAGTGAAAGACAAATTCAACATCAGGGTTATAAAAATATTATATATGATAATAAAAACTATATGATCAACAACTGCATTTATTTTCAAGAGCAACAATCATAAATCAACGATAATTTGGTCAAAAAAAGAAACTAATTTTTGTCGTGAATAGTACCCGTGAATAGTAACTCGTGAATAGTAACTCATGAATAGTAATTCGTGAATAGTACTCTGTATTCGTATATAGTACCGTATACGTAAATAATGTCATATACATAAATTGTGCCATATGCATTAATAGTGTCATATACGTGAATAGTGTCATATACGTGAATAGTGTCATATACGTGAATAGTAACCCCAACTCAAAAAGGTAGAAATTCCACAATAAGATCCATACCAATATGTCAGTTTAATGATATTGAAAGAATAACATCATTATGAAGAATATAACATCCCTTAATATCCCTTACTATCCCTTACCTCAAAAGAGCAGTACTTCTAACTGGATATCGGATATGACGCTGAAGGAAACTTGCACTGATGAATAGAAACTCACCAAGTATCTAAATACTCACAAAATACGCTCGATAATATAGAGAGAGAAAGAGAGAAAACTTATGAATTCTGGTGTGATTTTTAATTCTAACTTAGCCCTCTATTTATAGGAAAATGTTAGCACGCCGAAATAGACTTGACCTGCTACCTGATGGCTTTACCTATTACTATTCCACCCACCAAAAATCAGCCATCTTCTCCAACAACCAAAAGTGGGGCCCACCCATTTCTAGAATTTTCCACCAAAATCATTTATAAACCTAATTTCCGAATCAGTCACCTCTTAAAATTCATAACAAATCATTCGTTCATTTTTAACGGTTCAAAATTTGTGAACAAATACTCAACTTATATATGTATAACATACCCAAAAATCACAACGATCCAACGGTCGGATTAAAATTATAACTCATGCAATAGAGCTTCAAGAACACCGATTTGATCTTTTAATACCTCCAATCCGACAAAATACTGAAAAAACTCCTCAACGTTAATTCCTTCATTTATAACCACATAAATAAATCCATCATTTATATCCGCATCAAATAAATATTTCCTTATCATATAAATAAATAATTAATTATTCACAAATAATATTACAGAATCACAGTTATGACAACCAGACAATTCCCAGGAAAGAGGAGGCTTTCCGATAAGGATTTCTCCTTACTGGCGCGCAATTAGGTGACCAAACCTCTCCTTGACAGAACTTTCTAGACATTGCCAATAATGCTATCTCATTATATTATTCAAATAATATGAATTATTGATCTGATAATGGGAAATACTGTGCAATGACAATTATTGAAACCACAATAATGTAAAATATCTACGCAGTAATTATTGAATCAATAAAATAAAATATTGAACAGTAACTACTGTAATAATTATTGAGTAGTGCCTTCTTACGTAAGGATCAATAATTCAACAATACTGTGCAATACTGTGTGCTACTGTGCAACCACGCGTATTACTGTATTTTAACCACCGGGTATTCCAACAGTCTTAACGGTAACAACTACGCCGTTATTTATAAAAACTCAAACTTTGTCGTTTTCTTCATTCGACAGTTATTCTGTTATGGGGCCCACAAATAGCTGCGTCGTCGTACGAATATTCCCCGACAGAAAGAATATTCCACGACCAAACGAATACCCCTATAAATATTTTATAACCACTTGCGTATTTTGAAAATTTTCATATATTACCCTTAACTTTAACTTGTTATCAATTTAACTATTTACTAAATAGAAAAATTGAATACTTTTATTTCATAAAATTTGGGGTCTTACACTACAAGCCAAAGATATTCAACAACAGATCATCTTTACATTACATGCCAAAAATATTAATATCTCATAGAAATATATAATCATTTCAAAATTTATATAAACAATAATTATAACCATGTTGATCAATTCACCTTTGCACTTAAGGTAAAGATAATCGTTTATAAATTCAATGGTCATGATCATACCAGTCAACAATTCAACTTTGCACTACTGGCCAAAGAGAACCCATAGTCACAATCATACCAATAATCTACTCATCTTTACACTCATGTCAAAGAGAAATATCATCATTAGGGTTATAAAAATGTTATATATGATAATAAAAACAATATAATCAACATATAGATTTAATCTCAAGAGTAATATTCATAAATCAATGATAATTTGGTCAAAAAAAGAAACTAATTTTGTCGTGAATAGTAACTCATGAATAGTAACTCGTGAATAGTAACTCATGAATAATAACCTCGACACGAAAAGATAAAGTTTCACAATAATATCCATATCAATATTTACAACACCTTAATCCAAATGTTATAAATCACTTAATAATCTCATAATCTAATATTATTAATATTACAGCAATATTTTAATCATTTCTTAAACTTATAAACATTTTATTTTAATTATTTACACTTTATTAATTAATGCATTTAATCATCCTAAAATGCCAAACTCATAAAATTTCATAAACCAATAACCAAAACCCTCATCAAAAATCTGCATATACCTCATATAGGATTCTCAAACCCTAAAATCCTATTTTCCAATTTTCTTACTTCACATAACATATTTAATTCATTTACTCATAACTAGTCCATTTTTATAAAAAATACCAAATTAGTACAAACAAATTTTCTTTTCTGAGATTTAGCAGAATATAGTCTCATATTGAACATATATTTTTCTCGAAAATTTTAAAATTCATTTACTATTTTTCACATGGCCAAAATTGCCTAATATATAGACATTTATCATAAACTGTACTTTTGTCCAAAAAATTTGAAATTTATAGAGTATACTTCTGTTATATACATGTACTCCCAATAAAAATTTTACCAATTTTGGAGTTATCCACAAGGAGTTATAAGAGTTTACTTTTAAAATAGTTTTTTTTCCATAAAATTCATAACTACTAATCTATACATCCAAAAATCGCTATTTTTGGACACAATCAAGAAAACTCCTCAAACTATCATTTCAAATTTTTCCACAATTTTTGAAGGTCAGAAAAATTACAAAACTGAAAAACATAATAACCCTTACAATCACGTACCTCAAAAGAGTCGTACTTCTGACTGGAATATCGGATGAAAAGCTGAAAGAACCTTGCACTAAATAACAACTCTCAAAGTATCTAAATACTCACAAAAATACGCTTGATAATATAGGGAGAGAAAACTTATGTTTCTGGTGTGATTTTCAATTCTAATTTAAGCGCCTATTTATAGAAAAATGCTAGAACACCAAAGGAGACTAAAATAATAATAAAAAAAAATTTCATTCTTCCACGTTTCCTCCTTGAATCATCAGCCATTTTAGAACAAAAATAGCAGCTCACATGTTTCCAAAAACAAAAGTGGGTCCCACCCATAAATTTAATAAAAATTATTTTATTTTCTGAAACTTCAGTAATTCATAGAAAATAGCCTGTTTATTAGAAAAATATGAATTTTATGTCCATTCCACACGAAATCGAATTCTCTACAACTTTACAGAAGAAATTTTTTCCAAATTTCAAACAAAAAATATCTGAAATCCACACACGGATGATTTTCAACACCTCTAAAATTCTATAACAAATCATTCGTTCATTTTTAACGTTTCAAAATTTGTGGATATATACTCAACTTATATATGTATAACATATCAAAAAATCACAACGATCTAACGGTCGGATTAAAATTATAACTCACGCAATAGGGCTTTAAGTACACCGATTTGATCTTTTAATACCTCCAATCCGACAAAATACTAATAAAATACCTCAACATTAATTCCTTCATTTATAAGCACTTAAATAAATCTATCATTTATATCCGCATCAAATAAATATTTCCTTATCATATAAATCAATAATTAATTATTCACAAATAATATTATAGAATCACAATTATGACAACTAAGTGGTTCCCAGGAAAGAGGGGGTTTCCGAAAAGGATTTCTCCTTATTGGCGC
The DNA here is from genome assembly GCA_020205505.1 of Panax japonicus. Lineage (NCBI taxonomy): Eukaryota > Viridiplantae > Streptophyta > Magnoliopsida > Apiales > Araliaceae > Panax > Panax japonicus. The sequence goes on from CM035111.1 coordinate 26,544,303, forward strand.
GCAATTAGGTGACCAAACCTCTACTTGATAGAACTTTCTAGATATTGCCAATAATGCTATCTAATAATATTATTCAAATAATATGAATTATTAATCTGATAATAGAAAATACTGTGCATAGATAATTATTGAAACAACAATAATATAAAATATCAACGCAACAATTATTGAATCAATAAAATAAAATATTGAACAGTAATTACTGTAACAATTATTGAGTAGTGCCTTCTTACGTAAGAATCAATAATTTAAAAATATTGTGCAATATCGTGTGCTACTGTGCAACAATGTGTATTACTTTACTTTACCCACCGGGTATTCCAACAGTGTTAACGGTAACGATTACGCCGTTATTTATAAAAACTCAAACTCGTCGCTTTCTTTATCCGATAGTTATTATGTTATGGGGCCCACAAATGGTTGCGTCGTCGTACGAATATTCCCCGACAATAAGTATATTCAACGACCAAATGAATATTCCCCGACAAAAATGAGTATTTTATAACCACTTGCGTATTTTGTAAACTTTACATATACCACCCTTAACTTTAACTTTTTATCAATTTAATCATTAACTGAATAATAATTATATGAAAATTTGAATACTTTTATTTCATAAAATTTGGGGTCTTACAATGATTATACAGAATAATCCTAGGTCATAATCATACCAACAACTGTCCATTAATGCACTACGGGCCAATGAGGACTTTTACCACATCATTTGTAATATTACGGGTCCTATGGAAGAGGGTTATTATTAGTAGCTTTGGTGGGGGTGGGGGTGGGGTGGGGGGGGAGAGAGTGTGTGCGTGTGTTTACAGACTAGGCTTGGGTCCTTTCCTTTGGGGGAGGGGTTTGAAAGCCATTCCTTCAGCTTTGGATGGATTTTTTAGACATTGTGTAGGAGGTTGGGAAATTGAAGTAAATTTTTTATTTTGGTCGAACACTATGGTGAGATTCCACTTGCAGAGTTTCTCTGGATTGTTTAGATATTTTGGTGTATCCAAGGGCTATGGTTGCAGAATTTTTTTGAGGTTGAGGAGCGATGGTCGTGGCAGCCACTATTTAGGTTGAACTTTCAGGATTGGAAATTAGAGGAGGTAGTTGGATTGTTGAATCATGAATGTCCTTGGAAGGAAGGAGATATGGGTTGGACAGGAGGATCTAGTGCGTTGGAAGGCCAAAACAATAGTAGATGTTTTTTTGTTCGCTCGTATTTTAGAATTCTGTAAGGAGATGATGGTAATTATGTGCCATCAGAGACCGATCTAGAAAGTAGAGGAACCTTAGAACGTGGCATTTATTTTTCAAATGGACTGTGGCTTTTGAGGGGTAATCCACATACACTTGGCATAACCTCAGAAAGAGAGAGCTCCGACTTGCTAGTAGATCATAATTATCAAGTCACGACGACTAGCCCGCGATTAGTCCAGTCACTATTGGAAGTGCGAGTCGATAGCTTGACTTGACCGTTGTTGCTAAGTGGTGTGACTTGAACAGTTAGTCGTCGCTTAGTCATTTCAAATCGATGATTTGCCCAAATTGGTCTCTAGTCGGACGACTTGGGAAGAAACTCAAATTTTAATTTACCCAACCCAATTCCTAATTCCAATTGACTTATAACCTAGTAACCCACCCAATTAAAGATTCAAACAAATATACTCAAACAAGTGTATGACCAAGGGATTACTTTGCTAAGAAAAATATAGGCAACAAAGAAGAAAAAGGAACTTACATATTTTGCACGATGAGTTTTTTATTTTATTTAACATTAGTATATATAACTGGTATATACAACTAATGTATAGTATACTAAATATAGTATATTAATTTATATAATTATAGTATATATAAATTTATAGTATAGTATTTTCAGGTTATAAATTTATATATCTATAGCATAATTATATATTTACACACACACAGATATATATATATATATATATATATATATATATATATATATATATATATATATATATATATATATATATATATAATGATTATACAAGATTATTAATGTTATATAAATAACGTTAGTGATGTGTCAATATAATGTAGTTATCAATGATATTTGATGGTTTAGATTGTGAAATTGTAATATTTTTTGTGTTAATTGTAATTTAAATTTAAATTTATATATATATATATATATATATATATATATATATATATATATATATATATACATGTTGGAAATGGGTTTGACAAAATAAATATTAAAGCATTTTGAGTATTAATTTAATGTGGGATCCACACTCTGTAAATGACGGGTCCATGCACTAATGCGTTCTCCTCCGCGAGGAGTATAATGTGATATATTTATATGTTCAAATCCATTAAGAATTGAATGAGAAAATTAACTC
>CM035111.1:26551671-27018167 GCA_020205505.1 Panax japonicus
ATGGTTTTCACATTAAAACAACCAATGAGAATGATAATGAATATCTTCTCATTACTTATACTATTTCTGGAAAAAAGAATATCTTAGAAAAAATTCATTCAATTTCTTCTGGATTATATACTTTGAAAATTAGAGCAATTGAGTCTCATAATGTTATGATTCCAAAAATTGTAGATCCCAAATCCTTTATGCTTTGACATGACAGACTCGGTCATCCAGGTACTTCTATGATCCGTCGTATTATTGAAAATTCTATTTGGCCATCCTTTCAAAGATAAAAGGGTTTTTCCTAGTAGTGAATTTCCTTGTACTGCGTGTTCTCGGGGAAAATTAATTATTCAACCATCACCAGTAAAAGTTTATAAAGAAGCCCCAAAATTCCTAGAGAGAATTCAAGGAGACATTTGTGGACCTATTCACCCATTGTCTGGCCCATTTCGATATTTCATGATTTTAATAGATGCTTCAACTAGATGGTCTCATGTTTGTCTTCTCTCTTCTCAAAACTTTGCCTTCTCAAAACTTCTTGCTCAAATAATCAAGTTACGGGCTCAGTTCTCTGATCATCGAATCAAGTCAATTTGACTTGATAACGCAGCTGAATTTTCATCAATGACTTTTAATGATTTTTGTATGACTATTGGAATTTTCATTGAGCATTCTGTTCCTCATATTCATACACAAAATGGCTTAGCTGAATCTTTAATAAAAAGACTTTAACTAATTGCACGACCATTAATATTAAGGGCTAACTTACCTACCTCAGTTTGGGGTCATGCAATTCTTCATGCTGCAGCCATCATTCGAGTAAGACCAACGACTCTTCATAAATTTTCTCCTCTGCAGTTAGTTCTTGGACAAACACCCAACATATCACACTTTCGAGTTTTTGGGAGATTGATATATGTTCCAATTGAACCTCCACAAAGAAATAAAATGGGAGCCCAATGAAGAATAGGTATTTATGTTGGTTTTGATTCTCCTTCTATTATCAGATATCTTGAACCTTTAACTGGAGATGTTTTTACCGCACGTTATGTAGACTGTCATTTTGATGAATCTGTATTTCCACCATTAGGAGGAGGAAAAGTTTTAAATAAAAAACCGTCTGAAATATCATGGAATGCATCAGATTTAAATTCACTTGATCCTCGTACAGGACAATGTGAAATTGAAGTTCAAAGAATCATTCATTTACAAAATATTGCAAATCAAATGCCAGATGCATTTAATGATGCTAGAAAAGTGATAAAGTCACATACACCTGCAGTGAATACTCCAGCAAGGATAGAAATACCTATTGAAAAATCAATTCCTAGAGAATTGACGAATAAGATAATAGAAGAATCTAAACCACGCCAAAAGCGTAGAAGACCGATTGGTGCAAAAGACACTGTACCACGAAAATCAAAAGTAAATAAGTGAATCCCAAAAGGAATACCCGCTCCAGAAGTAGCACTTATTCTAAGAGTGGGAATAGCCCCAGAAGAGGTACAAATCACTCCAGAAGTAGTACATATTCCAAGAGTGGGAATAGCCCCAGAAGAGGTTCAAAATCTCAGTGAAGGGATAAGAGATGAACACCAAGAGATCTCAATAAATTATGTACATGATGAGAAAATATGAGATCGAAGCAAAGTCATGATTGACGATATATTTGTTTTCTCTATAGCATCAGATATTACTTTGATTCTTGACACGGATCCTGAACCACAAAACGTGGAAGAATGTCGGAAAAGAAAAGATTGGCCAAAATGGAAAGATCCTATTCAAACTGAGCTACAATCTCTATTGAAAATAGAAGTATTTGGACCAGTAGTCCAAACACCGCTGGGTCTAATCCCGGTTGGAAACAAATGGATATTTGTACGAAAGTGAAATGAGAAAAATGAAATTGTAAGATACAAAGCCCGACTTGTAGCTCAAGGATTTTCACAAAAACCTGGTATTGATTATCAGGATACATACTCTCCAGTAATGGATGGAGTTACTTTTCGCTTTCTGATAGGTATGGCAACCATGGAAGGTTTGGAAACACGTCTGATGGATGTTGTAATTGCATACCTATATGGCTCACTTGACAGTGAGATTTACATGAGAATCCCTGAAGGATTGAAAATGGCTGAATCACAAAGGCCCCGTCACATATACTCAATCAAGTTACAACGCTCATTGTATGGGTTGAAACAGTCTGGTCGTATGTGGATGATTATTTAATAAAAGATGGATATATAAATGATCAAGTATGTCCATGTGTTTTTATTAAGAAATCACAAAGTGGATTTTCCATCATTGTTGTATATGTGGATGATTTGAATCTTGTAGGTACTCCTGATGAACTCACAAGAACTGCTACTTATTTAAAAGATGAATTTGAAATGAAAGATCTTGGAAAGACAAAATTCTATTTGGGAATACAAGTGGAGCATTTAGCATCTGGAATTTTTGTTCTTCAATCCACATATGCTGAAAAGATTCTCAGTCGTTTTCATATGGATAAAGCTCATCCTTTGACTACCCCGATGGTTGTTCGATCTTTAGAGGTTGATAAAGATCCATTTCGGCCTCTTGAAAGTGGGGAAGAAGTTTTTGGACCTGAAGTTCCATACCTAAGTGCAATAGGTGCTCTTATGTATCTTGCAAACTGTACACGACCTGATATTACTTTTGTTGTCAACCTGTTAGCAAGATACAGTTCTTCTCCTACTAAGAGACATTGGGATGGGATCAAACACATTTTGAGATACCTCCGTGGAAGTATAGATCTTGAGTTATTTTATCTAAGAGATTCAACGTCGCGATTGGTTGGATATGACGATGCAGGATATTTATCAGATCCACACGATGGAAGATCCAAACAGGTTATGTATTTACATATTATGACACGACTATATCCTGGAAATCCACAAAGCAAACCATGACAGCTACATCTTCAAATCACTCAGAGATTCTCGATATACATGAAGCAAGCAGAGAGTGTGTTTGGTTGAGATCAATTATTCAGCATATTCAAAAGTCATGTGGATTACCATCAATCAAAGACATTCCTACAATTTTGTATGAGGATAACGCTGCATGCATTGCTCAACTTAGAGGAGGGTACATCAAGGGAGATAGATCAAAGCACATTTCACCTAAATTCTTCTTCACACATGAGCTACAAAAGAAGGGTGATATAGATGTGCATCAAATTCGATCATGTGATAATCTAGCTGACTTATTCATAAAGTCGCTACCAAATGCAACGTTTGCAAAACTTCGAAAAATGATTGGAATGTGTCGACTGAAAGACTTGTGACAACATTTCACCCAGAAGTAATGAATTCTTGTTGAGGGGAAGACTGTACTCTTTTTCCTTAGTCACGGTTTTTATCCCAATAGGTTTTTCCTGACAAGGTTTTAACGAGGCAGTCAATTAAGATATTTATGTAAAAGATATGTACTCTTTTTTCCTTTGTTAAGTTTTTTCCACTGGATTTTCTTAACAAGGTTTTTAATGAGACATAATCTTCTACCGTAGAAAATCAAGGGAAGTGTTATGAATGATTGCCTACTGACTGACATCCATTCTTTTCTTTCTCCCTGACCTTCCTCTCTTTTTCTTCCTTCTTCCCGTGACCTTCCCTCCTCTCCTTGCCCTCCTTTCCTTGCCTATATAAGGATCGATCCTGAAGGAAAAATATGGATAAGAAAATTTCTTTGAAGAATTTCTCTCTTTTCTCTTGCTTATTCTCTCTAAATTTGTGCAGCAATTATAAGAGTATATTTTATACACTTCGCTAAAGTTTTATAACATTATCTTCTTAATGACATTTTTTGGACAAACATTGAATTCATTTTAAATTTTGGGATTTTTATTTGTTTTTTAAAAAAATTTTAACATTAACTTTTGTTTTTTACGGATTTGTCCAAAAATTAGGCTCATTAATTAATTTGGGCCAAGCTTGAACGAACCGAACTCCGGTTTGAACATGATTAAGTTTCCGATCGGGTCAACTTGATATACTACGATTCCGGCGATAAATCCTTCACCAAAACCCTCTTCCCCATATCATATATCCAGTTTCAACGGCGCCTCGGTCCTTTCTCTCAGTTTACGGCGACTCAAATCTTCAGGTTTTCAAGTATAGAATAACAGGTATTCGTTAATTTGACATGCTTTGATACGCATACTTTCTAGGGTTTTTAAATTCGGAATCTGGAATTTATCGCCGAATATGGCGAATTGGTGCGCGAGGTGAATGGAGAAATTGTTAACACTGGTTTGAACAGATGAGCATAATTTAGCAATGCAAGTGCTGGACTTGATTTGTTGAGTTCGATGACTTTTTGCTTGTCGGACCATCGAATTCCAGTTTTTTAGATGCAATTCAATTTATTTAATTTCCTTCTCTGCAAAGTGGAAAATTTACTGATACAAAATATTTTAATAAGAAAGAGATAATAATAAGAGGTCCTCCAAAATATAAGAGAGTATATTTATGTGCAAAAGCTGGGCTCAAATAGTTTTTGGAAAGAAGTGGGTATGGATTTTTTAAATCATTTTTCAAGTAACTATCTTAAAAAAGAGAGTTCCATCTACAGAATTTGCAAACATTTATGATGTATTTTTTTTTAATGTTTACCCATAAAAGTAATAAAGTTTAATTTGTTAGTTTAGCACAGCGGTGACATAATGAAATTATGATGTTAAGCATTTAATAAAGGGATGATTTTTTTTTTGAATTAAAAATTTGACAAACAAAACTCGTCTATGGAATACATGGTTCCTCCTATTTGTGTACCTGTTTGTGCATAGTATATAAAGTTGGTGAAATATTACATATTTGTCAATGGAGGACAGCCCCTCTATCCTGGTGAATATTCACAGCTCCTTTCACTATGACATATTGACATGTTTATATAATCTAAGCCAATATTGATGAAAGATTTAACTTATTTAGATATGTGCTGCATGGCTCACTCACTCACTCACCATTTTTATTATTTTCTTATTATTTTTAATTTATAATACCAATTTACCAGATTAATATCCTTTAAAGAGCATATTAACTTTCACTTCCATTTTATTGTACGATATTTTATGTGATTAATGAGTCCAATTTTATGCAGGACAAATATGAAAAGGCTATGGTATCTTTTTCCCAAATGGAGAAGAATGTTGTTATGGCAGAACCAATGTAGGAGGCGACGTTGCAATGTGAATCGGGCCAAGTCAAAACACAATCTTCCCCGAGGTACATGAAGGATTCTTAATATGCAGGTGCATCCTTGTTTGTGCAATTTTTTTGAGGATAACATTATAATTTATTTTAGGATACTAATATGAGCTACACAAGAAGTTGTTTACTAGCCAACAGAAATCTGTTGATTGAAAAAAAAAACGAACATTGAAGTTTTGCTTATGTAAGATTTTCTTCAGAAAATATTAAAGGACACATTTGAAAGTGACAATTTAAAATTCTCTAGCTTCCAAATTTAATGATGGTTCTCTGCAGTCTTGATACTCCCCCCTCCCCGTCCCCAAAAGAATAATTTTTAACCCAAAGTACTAAATCTAATTATTCTATTATAATGAAAAAGTAAGTCATATCTTGATAGTAAAGGTAGGTTTGACACGTTTTAACTTTGTGTCCAAGAAGTCTCAAGTACATGTGCTAAATACATTTCTATTTAAATATTACTTGTAACACCCCAGTCCCACATCGAAAGATAGGGGGAAAATCTGTCTGTATATGAGGAATTAAGTAACTACCAATAGTACCTTCAAGTCATGACCTTTTGGGAGCCTGTGGTGGGCTAGATGACCCAAGAAGATACTATTGGGTCAGTGGTTTGAGGACTTATTTGGATGGATTTGATTCGATTCGGACTTGGGATTTGACCCAAGATTTGTTCCGGACTCGGGATTTGACCCGGGTTGTTTCATATGGTATCAGAGCCGACTCTCGAAAGCTCGGGTCGGGTCATCCGATCGAGTTGCCGGAGGTGGGGACACGAAGGCTGGTGGTATTATCCCACAATGGAGAGATGAAGGTCCGGAGGTGGGGACACGAAGCCAGCCGGTATTATCCCACAATGGCTAGAGAGGCAAAGATCTTTGGGCCGTGTGTGTGATCGGTTCTGACGGGGACGTCAGAAATTTAAGTGGGGGAGTTTGTAACACCCCAGTCCCACATCGAAAGATAGGGGGAAAATCTGTCTGTATATGAGGAATTAAGTAACTACCAATAGTACCTTCAAGTCATGACCTTTTGGGAGCCTGTGGTGGGCTAGATGACCCAAGAAGATACTATTGGGTCAGTGGTTTGAGGACTTATTTGGATGGATTTGATTCGATTCGGACTTGGGATTTGATCCAAGATTTGTTCCGGACTCGGATTTGACCCGGGTTGTTTCTTTACTAAACTCATGAAAAATGTGACAAAATATCTAAGAGTCCGGAAATATTGGATAATAAGTAGGAGATGTCGAAGGTTAACCTCATTCCTAGTTAGTCTGGCTTGTAATTATTCTTTTTCTTTTTGATAATCAAACTTTTTTCCAAAGGTAGCAAAAGGGGACGAGTATGAAAAAAGGAGAACCCAAAAAAGGTCAGCCTGCTGCACAAATTAACAAAGTCTGGCATACACTGTTAAAAATATTTAGGTGATAGCAACTAGATGTCTAGTTACATTATGTATTGTTGAAGTTTTAAAATTTCTATTTAACAGAAAATTTTCAGAATTTGTGTATCAATCTGGTCACCTCACTTAATAATACGAAGAATAAGTATTGGATTAGATATAAATGGATAATTGGCTTCAATTTTATTATATGTAAAATTCATAGAAATACTCTGTTTGTTTTGCACTTAAATTTTGTGATTAATTGTGCTTTGTTTAGATTTATACTTGAGAATGGAAGAAGACAAAGAAGACCTCGGGTTTTTTATGTTGTGTTTGTGAGTTTGGAGGGATGGGAAGGGAAACTATAAGAGGGGAAGGGATGAGAAGCAATTATAATTTTCTTTTGTCATGTTTGTGAGTTTTAGAAAGGAAGGGAAGGGATGAGATTTTAATTATATTTTCCATTGTTTATGAGTTTAGAAGGAGAGAAGGGAAGAGAAATGATTTTTATTTTTAAACTACGCTATTACTATATTAATTGTATTACTAGAGTCCTATATGTATATTACTTGTTATTCAAATGTGATAGCCTTATCAGATATATCCTGATAAATTAATATAATCCTGGTGGTGTAATCCCCATGTATCTGGATTGGTGTAACTGCTCACTTATAGGATAACTCATTTATATCCTCATGTAACAAATTATGTAAATCATCTATAAATAGCATACATGGTCACCACTGTTTGTGTGTGTGTGTGACTTAACAACATTAAGGCTTCTTGTACGTTTAGTATATTACCCTTACATATAAATATAATAAATGATACTACATCCGTTCCATATTAATTGATCATTGTTAACTTTTTAAAGTCAACTTAAGAAATTTATAAACTCAAAATTGACATGTTTTTTAATTTCAATCAATATAATGATGAATATTGACATAATTAAAATATCGATTTAGTTTTCTTCATTAACTGAAATTATTTACTTTGATTACCTTTTATAAAAGAAAAGTAGAATTCATAAATGTGATTCAATTTATATTGTATGCACTGCGAGGTGAGAAAATCAGTACACCTTTTTGGGTCTCAATTTTTAGTATCTAATAATGTAATATTATTATATAAATGGAATATTTTTCATAAAATTTAAATTATCAATATAAAAGTTTATATTCAATCTCAAGAATACAATCACGGCTATAAAATCATTGAACTCGTATTAATAACAAGAAATTACAATCATATCTTTACAATCTGCTCCAAAAGGCTTGTCTGAGGAAGCCAGTGAAGGCATGGTAATGCATCTTTAGAACACTAACCTTTCCGATGGTTGCGTATGTGAATGACTGACTAAAGTTGGTTAATAACTTTTTTCAGATTGAAGCTGCATCTAATTATTCCACTGTTGATACGCTGAAGCAGCAATATTGCTTTGTTCCTGCTAAGTACAAGGTTTCCACTCTTTAATTAATATATTTGAAAGTGCGACTCAAAAGACCAGATCTAAATATCAATTACCGTCGTTTATTGCTAGTTGCAATCTAAGAAATTTAGTTATCGAAGATTTTTTTTCATGGGTGGTGGGGGCGGGGGGGGGGGGGGGGTCGAGGGTCATTATACCTCTTACAAATTTTTCTTGAGAAGATACATAGCATGTATGTGTGTTGTTAACGCCAAATTTCGCCGGCGCGTCCAATCACAGAATCCACGCGCTAGAACCTGCACAGTAACAGATCACACAGAAGCTTGACGGCTTGTGCCGCCGGAGGATAGCTCCGGTGTGAGAATGAGTAACAGGCCGTTACAAGGGTAAACAATGGAGGCTAAGTATTTAGTGCTCAAGAGTAGGTATTATCTCATAATGTTAACCTAGGCCTTGTATTTATAGAGCTCATCACCTTAGAATCCTTCTCCCAGCCGGATTAGGACTCCCCATGTATGGTAGTTACCATAACTTGGGTCCAACACAATCTCCTTAAAAGGTGCAAGTAGAATTCAATCTTACCAGTACCTTTGGAGTTACCTTATATGCGTGTGCATAGGTACCCGGACTCTACACGCAGGAGAGCCCACTGCGCAGGCCCAATCGGTCTCATAACCCGGTCTGGGCTTCAGCCCAAAGGACTCAAAGACCCGACCCCGAACACCACAAGACTGGGTTCAGCTCCCGCTCAGATGCCAACCCGAACACCCCCAACACCTTCACAGGCCCATCAGTCTCTCAAACCCTTCTGTCAGAAGGCCTTCGGCCCCTATGGGGGTCGGTAAAACGCTCCCGAACATTGCCCCCCAGTCTCTGGTTATAACACATTTATGACTAGAGACTTGAAAATTCGCTACAGCTAATGATGGGATGTCTAGGGAAGCCCAACGGTCTGTTATAGACAATTGAAACGTTGCACGCCTTTTAACGCCTGGACCCACCTTAAACATTTATTAGCCGCCCTGGGGTTCCGCGTCGTACACCCTATAAAAACCTAACTCCCTATTCCTTATCCCCTTTACTGACTCTTCCTTCTCAAACCCTCTAACTTCAAATTTTCTGGCAAGGCGATTTCCGGCGAAATACTGCTCCTCCGTGTTCATCATTTTCCTCTACTTATTCAGTCTTTTGTGTGCTATTTTTGCTTATTTCCTTCTTCTAGACTTATCATTTTCACCATTTTTCACAAAAATGGCCGATTCCAGCATCATCCCCATCCCTGAGCCTACCACAGTCACCGCCGGTGACCTCCTGGAGGTCATACTGCCGGATGCCTCCACTGACACCACTCCTCTGAACCTTCCTAGCTCGGAGGATGCTGAGTTTAGGATTCGAGATGCCTACCGCTCCTCCGAAGAGTTCTCTCACCTCCATACACGTTCTACCATCACCTCATCCCAAATCTCCGATATCCGCACTCTCTTCAAGATTCCCAAAGAATACGAACTCAGGACCCCTCAGCCTGACGAGAAGATGTTCTGGAGGCCCGAGGGTAAATGGATGGCCGTTCCATTATACGTTCTGAAGTACGGGGTTCGGTTCCCCCTGCACGATTTTATCACCTCTTTTTTGACCTTCGTGGGGATCAGGTTCGCACAACTCGTGCCGAACTCATATATCCAGCTGGTCTCTTTCATTGCCACATGTCAAGAGGTGGGTCTCACTCCTGGGCTCGACCTCTTCTTTGCTCTGTTCACCCTCGGCAGGTCGAAAGAGCCCGGGCTTCGCCAACTCACCAAACGCCCCAACCGTACGGTCCCAATCAAGACCCCTTCAAGCAACAAGGGATGGCATGAACAGTGGTTTTATGCCAAAGGATCCGACCTCCAACTCCTTCCCTCCTGGGCCCATCCAGCCGACCAGGCGGCCAAGATTTCTAAGTTTTCGTCGGGCCGGGCTGAGGCTTTCAAGACGTTCTATGCCCGATGGAAGAAGATCGAGTGGAACGTGGGGATTCTAATGGACGAATCTTGGCTGTACAAACACGGCTGTGAGTACCTTCTGTCTTTCTACATTTCATTTCTTTTCCTGTTAAGCATTACATGCCTTAACCCTTTCATCCCCGTGCAGTGACCATTTTCAAGCCCGAGGGCGTTGCCGACTCCTTCGTCCCTACTACCATTACCGCGGGGTTCATCCGGCCACCCGTGACCGACGACGCTGCTGAGGAGGATACCGTCCCGATCAGTGAGCTGTCGCTGGGATCCACTTCGGGGCCCGAGCCTCCGAAGACACAAAAGGGGGCGCTGAAGATGAGCCGTTCGGAGAAGGCGGCTTTAATGAAGAAATCCAAGAAGCCCTCCAAACCGTCCATCAAAGCGACTGCAATAATTCCACCGCCCCTCATGCCGAAGCCGTCTCTACTTCCACCCCCTCCTCCCCCGACCGAGGTAATCGAGGATTCGGAGGAAACTGAAGATGTTCCTCCCGAACCCCGACCCAAGAAGCCTCGAATGTCGGAGGATCTCGACCGTCCGGTCGGTCAGATGGTGACTACTGGTCCCGACCGGGTGACCCCGCCTTCTTCTGGGCCCAGCTCCTCCCAAGGATCGCCGACTACTTGTTGGCCCAAGAGCCCATCAGATGTCTTCCCTTTCACCCTCTTCGATCACTTCAAACTTCCTGGAGACGACGAACGGTTTAAAGGATATTCATCTGATCAGTTCTTGGTGGCTTACATTCGGGCTCAGACCCAGGTAATTTTCTGCTTTGTGGATCTGATTGCTTGTTAATAAATCTAACTCTTACTTCTTACACTGATATATGCATTTTTTGCAGGCCAACGCCATCCTAGCCAGAGCCATCCCCCCCTTGCCAGATCTACAAAGAAAGAGATTCAACTGGGGACGGAAATTGAGCTGCTTGAGGCTGATGTTTCGGGGCTGCAATCCGAGCTGAAGAAGGAACAGGAGTCCCTTGTGGAAACACAAATCCGGGCGGTCCTGGCCGAGGAGAGGGTCAAGGAGCTGGAGCAGGAGAATAGCTTGCTTCTGGCAGAGAGGGATCGTCTGCTTCTGGAGGTCAAGGACCGGGAGAATGCTATTGACGGTATTACGCTCAAATTTTTCGAGATGCATGATAAGTTGATGTACCTGATCAAGGACAACAACAATTTGACCGCTACCGTCGATGTGTTTCCTGAAAAAATGGCCGAGGCCCGACAGCAAGCCATCGCCGAATATGAAGAATCCAAAGCTTTGAACGATAAAGTCTTAGCCCAATTTGGTGAAGGGTATGAGACCTATCGGGATAAGGCTAAGGCCAAGCTGATGGCTGCTGGGCTTGATACCTCGATCCTTGACTCTTCGGACGACGAATCTGAAGACGATCCTCCTGCCGAATAGATACCTAGGATTTTTTTTTTTTTTACTTTTACCTGACTCGTAAGCGATCGGGTTGTAAAAATTTTATAATTATAAATGAAATATACTTTTTGGCCCATGAATGTTTGTTATCAGTTGTACTTAGAACTAATCTCGATCAGTTATGTTCATCCGAACTTTCCAATCGGATTGCCCTTAGAGTTTATCTGATATTGAAGGGTCCGACAGTTATTCCCGGGACTTATCTCGATCAGGGGTATCTTTTCGAACCTCTTGATCGGATAGTACCCGAGATCTGTTTGTTAAGAATGTATCGAACTCTCGGCCAGTTATGCTCGGAATTTATCTCGATCAGTGGTGTCTTTCCGAACCTCTTGATCGGATAGAGCCTGAAACGTGTCTGTTCGAGTAGTAACAAAACGCATGAATATAGATGAAGTCAAATATTATCAGAAACTAAACTTTCATTTATATCATTTAAATTGAATCGGTTACATAGATAGAAGTAAGAATAACACAACTATTACTGGTAAAATTTTCTAAGTCTTCCAGCATGCCATGTATTCTTTACCTCCGAACCGTTCATTGCTCAAAGTCGGTATGTTCCAGGCTTTGGCACTCCTATCACTTCGTAAGGACCCTCCCAGTTAGGCATTAACTTGCCGGTGTTCTGGGGGGTTGAAGCCTCCGACTCCCGGAGGACTAGATCTCCTACTGCAAACCTCCTAGACTTCACCTTCTGATTGTAGTGTCTGGCGGTTCGTTGCTGATAAATTGCCAACCTCAGCATAGCCGAATCCCGAACTTCATCCAGTAAATCCAGATTTGTTCTCAAGCCATCATCGTTGTATAACTCTTTGTATTGGCTGACCCGAAGGGTGGGTGATCCGATTTCGACAGGAATTAGAGCATCGGTCCCATATGCCAATCTGAATGGAGAGTCCCATGTTGTGGTTCGTGGGGTAGTTCGGTACGACCATAAAACAGATAATAGCTCCTCGGGCCATCGACCCTTTAATTCATCCAACCTACGCTTTATCCCATTGAGTAGGGTTCGATTGGTTACTTCCACTTGACCGTTCGACTGAGGGTGGGCAACCGAAGTTTTTCGGTGTTGGTTGCCTAACTCTTCCAGAAAGCCTTCGAATTTTGACCCGACGAACTGTCTGCCATTGTCCGAGACTATTGCCATCGGGATGCCGAACCGGTAGACTATTCCTTCTTTGACAAACTTTAAACATTCCTGCTCAGTTATCTTTTGCAATGGCTTAGCCTTGACCCACTTCGTCATGTAGTCGATAGCTACGATCACAAAACTGACCTGTCCCTTAGCCTTTGGTAGAGGGCCTAGGATGTCAACTCCCCATACAGCAAAGGGAATTGGAGATAGGACCGAATACAACTCTTCTGGAGGTTGATGTGGAATGTTGCTGTTCAGCTGACACTTGGGGCACCTCTTGACAAATTCCTTGGCTTCTGTATAGATAGTCGGCCAGTAATACCCCTGCCTCAGAATTTTATGTGCCAGTGATTTTGCTCCCATGTGATCCCCACAGATCCCCTCGTGGACCTCCCGAAGTGTGTAGTCTGCTTCTTAAGGGGTCAAGCATTTCAGCAGTGGAGAGCTAAAGGCTCTTCGGTAAAGATCTCCATCTATGAGGACGAAGTTTGAGCTTCGGTGTTTGACTTGCCTGGCTAGGATTCGGTCCGAAGGTAGGGTCCCTTCGGCCAAATATGAGATGTAAGGAGTGAGCCAGCAGTTGAGTCGGTCTAACGCTAGGACTTCTGTCTTCGGGATACTGAGTTTTTCCAAAACCTCTAAGTACATCGATCCATCGAAAGAGCTCGATTCGGTAGTTGCCAATCGTGCCAGAGCATCTGCTATGGTGTTGTCCGATCGATCCACCCCCAAACAGCTGTGCGATGCAAAGTATGTGAGCTTATCTTTTAACTCGGCCAGATATTTGGTCATCCTTGCCCCCCGAGCTTCATACTCGCCCGATAGCTGCTTGACCACCAGCTGTGAGTCACTGTAAATGATTAACCTTCGTACTTCTAGGCTTCGGGCCAATCGTATCCCTACTAAGATAGCCTCGTACTCTGCTTCGTTGTTCGTGGCCTTGAAGCCAAACCGAATGGCTTGTTGGACCTTGAACCCTTCTGGACTTGTCAGAATGACCCCTGCTCCGCTGACGTCTGAAGTTGACGATCCGTCTACGTATAGGGTCCATGCGGTCTGATTCAGTTGTGCCTTGGCCACTATATTCATCTCTGGCTCTGTGAAAGAGCATTCTACTACAAAATCTGCCAGTGTCTGCCCTTTGATTACCGTTCGGGGATGATACTCTATAGCAAACTGTGTTAATTCCATCGCCCACGCGGCCAACCGACCTGACACCTCGGGTTTATGCAGAATCTTTTTCAAAGGTTGATTAGTGTAGACCACTATCACCCGACCCTGGAAATAGTGCCTAAGTTTCCTGCTAGCAATTATGAGGGCGTAAACGAACTTTTCCAAGTTCGGGTATCTTGTCTCTGCGTCCCGGAGAACATGGCTGACATAATACACCGGGAACTGTTTGCCTCCCGTATCCCTTACCAGTGCCGCCCCTACCGCCATTGGGCTGGCAGCTAAGTATAAGTATAAAGGTTCAGAGGCAACCGGTTTCATGAGTAATGGTGCCGAACCCAAATACCTTTTGATCTCTTGGAACGCGTCTTCGCATTCCGAAGTCCATTGGAAGCTTTTGTCATTTTTCGGACCCTTGAGCGTGTCAAAAAAGGGTAGACACCTTTCTGCTGACCTTGACACGAATCTCCGAAGGGCTGCGATTCGGCCCGTCAGCCTCTGGACATCTTTGTATGTCTTCGGAGATTTCATGTCTAAGATCACCGAGATTTTTTCGGGATTGGCCTCGATTCCCCTGTTACTGACCAGATATCCCAGAAATTTCCCCGAACCCAATCCGAAGGTACACTTGGTCGGGTTCAGTCTCAGATTATGTTGTCTTACCGTCTCGAAGTAGTCTGCTAAATCCTCCAGATGATCCCTGACCGACATGCTTTTGACGATCATGTCGTCCACATACACTTCCATACTCCGCTTCAGTTGTTTTCTGAACACGAAGTTCATCATCCGTTGGTAGGTTGCCCCGGCGTTCAGCAGTCCGAAGTTCATCTTCCGATACGCATATATTGCTCGATGAGTGATGAAGCTAGTCTTTGGGATATCCTCCTTATGCATCGATATTTGGTGATAACCCGAAAAAGCGTCCATGAAACTTAGCATTCCGTACCCTGAAGTGGCATCAATCAGCTGGTCTATGTTGGGTAACGGATAGAAATCTTTAGGGCACGCCTTGTTCAGGTCCGTGTAGTCGATGCACATCCTCCACTTTCCATTTTGCTTCTGGACTAACACCACATTTGCCAGCCATTCGGGATAGTCGATCTTGAAGATAAACCCTGCGTCTAATAGTTTAGCAACCTCTTCGTCTATGATCCTCTATCTTTCCGGGGCAAAGATCCTTCTTTTCTGTATCAATGGCTTTTTCTTGGGATCGGTATGGAGCCTATGCAGCGCTACTGATTTGCTTACTCCGGGCATGTCACTGGGTTCCCAAGCAAAGATGTCGGCGTATACCCTAAGCAATTCCACCAGACCTGTTCGCAGATGTTCAGTTAACCCGGCCCCAATCTTGATTAGTTTGTCTGGATTCCCTGGTATTAACTCTACATCATCCGTTTCTTCGGCCGGTAGAGCCATGGGTTCTGTACTTCCCTCCGTGAACGGCTCTAACTCAATGGTCATTGTCTGTTTCCGTTTACTGACCCCGACTCCTGAAGATATCAAAGTGTTCCGATAACACCTTCGGGCAACATCGAGATCACCTTTTACCTCCCCTATCTCGTTCGGTGTCGGAAACTTTATTTTGAAGTGAGGTATAGATGTTACTGCCTGCAGTGCCGCGAGAGTGGGCCTCCCCAAGATGGCGTTGTAAGCCGAATCCACTTGCACCACAAAAAACTTTACCATGATTTTTGTCTGCTGAGGGGTCGTACCGAATCGGACTGGCAGTGCTATCGTGCCCGACACATGGACTGGGTCCCCACTGAAGCCGTATAACGGGCCTTCGCCTCCCAATTCCATCTTCTTTCCCCCCAACTCCATCCTCTGGTAGGCATGTGTATAGAGTATGTCGACTGAGGACCCGTTATCAATCATCATTCGCTTCATGTCATCCAGCCCGACCTGAGTTGTTATAACCAGTGCCCCGTCGTGCGGTTCAATGTGGTCGGTAGGGTAATCGTCATCTGAGAAGGAGATGGCCGTGCCCGAGTATGGCCTGTCCTTCCTGGGCGAGGAGCCGGCTAATGACAGTACGGCTTCGAGATGCCCACTCCTTTTTCTACCGGTTACACGCCCTACCGACCCGCCCGATATCACGTCAATAACTCCTCGGGGTTGGGTGTTCGGTTGTGGTTGTGCTTCCCGGGGGGGTTCCCTGATGTCCTCTTGGGGAGCCTCCGACCTTTCTTTGCCGACTACGTACCGTACCAACTGCCCATTCTGTACATTCTTTTCTATCAAGTCTTTCAGGTTATTGCAATCTTCTGTCGTGTGACTTCGACTCTGGTGGTATGCACAGTACTTGTTTCGACCCCTTTTCCCCGGTTTTGTGATCGTTTGGCATGGTTCGAAAAAAGGTTTGCTACGTATCTCCTCCAGTATCTTGGCCCGCTCTGTAGTGAGCGCAGTGTACACTTTGTTGACATTTTTGTTTGGGAAGGGCGGCTTTCCACTGCCCGACCCTCCTCCACTATAATTCCTCTTACTGTAGCTGTCCGACCTATCCTGGATGTCGGACTTCTGATAATTCTATTTGTCCCGATCTCTGGATTTGTCGTATGATTGAGACTGTGGTTTGAAGTTCCCTATCGCTTCCTCAACTGCTATATGACCCTCGGCCCTGTGGAATGCCTCCGTTAAATCTGTCGGAGGGTTGATCACCAGGTCCTTCATCAGTTTTTTGGATTTCCCGATGTCTAACCCGGTTGTGAAGAATCCCAAGGCTTGTGGGGAGTTCAACTCTGCCACCGACCCCACAGCCTCTCGGAACCATTTAACATACTGCCCCAGGTTCTCATCTGATCTCTGCCTGACCTGCATGAGGGATGCTGTGATCTTTCCCCGTCTCTTGTTACTCCCGAACCGAGCATGGAACTTTTCTCGAAGGTCCCTCCACGAGCTTATGGACCTTGACGCCAATGTTCTCATCCATTCCCGGGCACTCTTCTTCAGGGTGGTGGCGAACATATGACACTTGGCCGCATCAGAATGGCCGTAGTACGTCATCAACCGGTCGTACCCATCGGAATGGTCATAAGGATCTCCCAGCCCGTCGTAAGTCTCCATTGGGGGCATCTTCCTTTTGGGGTCGGCAATCTCCCGATTTATTTCCACAGAAAAGGGTGACCCTATACAGGCCGAGGGTTCTCCCGTTGAGCCTTTGGTCAATAGAAGTTTCTCCAACTCAGCTACCCTTTTGGCGAGGGGGTCGGATTCTCCTTCATGAGGGGACGATCGGGGTCTGTCCCTCTCACGTTCGGGAATCTCGTCTCCCCTCCTCCTTCCGGATTTGGCGGGGTGTTCTGATCGGCAGCCTGCTGAACGGCTCCTCCTCCGGCTCCGACCGTCCCTCGAACGACTGCGGTGTCTGCTCCATTCCCTATCAGCCTCTCCCCTTCGGGGGGACCGAGACCGACTATGGTGCCTACTCCTCCTGGAGGATGCCTCCTGTTCCCCGGCCATGTTAGCCATCTGTAGTTTGAGTTCCTCCTGTTGGAGACGTAGGGCCGTCATGGCGTCTTTGTTTTGCTGCATCTTTTTCTGCAGGATGAATTCTCTTTGGTCTCGACTACATAATGTGCGACTCTTTTCATGCAACTCCAACGCCTGTGGGTTAGCTTCGTCCATCCGACTAGCTTGGTTGGGAGTACGTTGGCTTTCATGAAAGAGCCGCCTCCGAGGGGAGCCAGCCGGCTCCCTCTGATCGTCCTGGATTCTGGATCCCAGTCTGTCCTTCACCGACCCTCTCACCTGAGTGGTCTGGTGCGACTTGGCCTTATCCCGGTCGGAAACTGCATATTCCGCACTCGCCATCGTCTCTCGCCGGAAAAAGATCTGATTGTGATTGTTTAAGCACTAAAGCCCTCCTTCTAGCGCCAATGTTAACGCCAAGTTTCGTCGGCGCGTCCAATCACAGAATCCACGCGCTAGAACCTGCACAGTAACAGATCACACAGAAGCTTGACGGCTTGTGCCGCCGGGGGATAGCTCCGGTGTGAGAATGAGTAACAGGCCGTTACAAGGGTAAACAATGGAGGCTAAGTATTTAATGCTCAAGAGTAGGTATTACCTCATAATGTTAACCTAGGCCTTGTATTTATAGAGTTCATCACCTTAGAATCCTTCTCCCAGCCGGATTAGGACTCCCCATGTATGGTAGTTACCATAACTTGGGTCCAACACAATCTCCTTAAAAGGTGCAAGTAGAATTCAATCTTACCACTACCTTTGGAGTTACCTTATATGCGTGTGCATAGGTACCCGAACTCTACACGCAGGAGAGCCCACTGCGCAGGCCCAATCGGTCTCATAACCCGGTCTGGGCTTCAGCCCAAAGGACTCAAAGACCCGACCCCGAACACCACAAGACTGAGTTCAGCTCCCGCTCAGATGCCGACCCGAACACCCCCAACACCTTCACAGGCTTCGGCCCATCAGTCTCTCAAACCCTTCTGTCAGAAGGCCTTCGGCCCCTATGGGGGTCGGTAAAATGCTCCCGAACATTGCCCCCAGTCTCTGGTTATACCCCTGCCTCAGAATTTTATGTGCCAGTAATTTTGCTCCCATGTGACCGTAAGGTCACCCTCCCAAAACTACGTTGTTTAGCTAAATAGAAATTAAATCAAATAATGCAGCAATAAATTGAACAATAAATAATTGTTATATAAATTTAGAGATCAATAATTATGATGCAAACATTTGACAGTGGGTTCTTCGTGAAGATGTTCACTGTTATCAATTGGATGGTACAACAGAATAACCTTTTGATTGATCACCAAAATCCTCGATGCATATATATATAGGAGAGAGAATAAGGCTCGAATGAGAGAGCAGTCGTGAGTTCGCGAAAAGGACTTGGAGATTTAAATGTTTACACTTTCAACCAGGAGAAAAAGTGTGCAAAAAAAGGGGAGTATGTTTTATCATCAGTCATGAAGCTAAGATGGTTTTGATAAAATATAACTTTAGAACCCTTGAAAAATTAATGGTAAAACCCCACAAAATCCTTTGATTCCTGGCTTGCATTCCCTTTTGAATTTCATCTGTTTTCTCTCTATTTAATGGAGATTTTTTCCAAATGGATTATTGACGCGGTATTGCCTTTAGAGGTTAGGATATGATCTGTGTATTAAATTAGGAAGGATAATGGAGAGGAAATCGGATATGGCCGAGTGAGATTCATGTTGTTTGTTAGTCAAACGACAGTTATGAGTAGGTGATCTGATATAAGCCCTTGTCTTATATAAGGTCAATCTCATATACTTTTTACCGTGAAATATATATATATATATATATATATATATATATACACACACACACACACACACACACACACACACACTCATTTGGCTTAAGATGGTTGTGGTGAGGTGTGGATAAAGTATTATAATAGGGGTAGTTGTGTTATTTAACCATTCTCACTGGTATTCATTTTACCATTTTCCGTGTATATATATATATATATATATATATATATATATATATATATATACACACACACACATAACATATATATGTATGTGTATATATACATATTGGAAATTGTGGCAGCGATAATTATCACAAAACAACGTAGTTTTGGTTTATAAAATGACTGATACTATTAATAAAATTAGTTAAATGACACAACTATCCCTCTTATAATACTTGGATAGTTGGATCACAGTTAGATATGGTTGTGGTGACCAAATCCATCCCAAGTCTAGGGATGTAAATGAGCTTTAGAGGTTAGGATATGATTTGTGTATTAAATTAGGAAGGATAATGGAGAGGAAATCGGATATGGTTGAGTGAGATTCATGTTGTTTGTTAGTCAAACGATAGTTATGAGTAGGTGACCTGATATAAGCCCTCGACTTATATAAGGTCAATCTCATATGCTTTTTACCGTGAAATATATATATATATATATATATATATATATATATATATATGAGATAAATCAACTTTTGGTATTTGAACTGGGACACGACTTCAAATTTGGTACCTGAAGTGAACAAAGTTACAAACTGGTGATTGTACTCGAAAAATGTTACACTACGTTAAACATTAGGGACACGACTTACAATTTGATACCCGAAGTGAAAAAAGTTACAAACTGGTGATTGTACTCGAAAAATGTTACACTCCGTTAAACAGTAGGGTTTCATCTTTATTCTGTTTGAAAATTAGGGTTCTCTTCTTCTTTCCTTCTTCTTCTCACATTCTTCTTGTCTCGATTCTCCATTGATTACTGGTTCCTATATATTTCTTAAAGGGTTTTCAGTGTTTAATTGAAAGGATGAGCTCGTCTTGGAGTGGAATCGTAAATAAAATTGGGGAAGAAGATTGTAGTTCATGCAACAAAAATGAATGGATTACACCAGAGTTCCCAAGTCGGTGCCACTGTGGAGCAATGGTGCAAATGTGGGAGGCAAGAAAAGATGGAACAAAACATCGAGGACCTTCTTCGCGTCGACTTCGCTTCTCTCTCTGTATGTTTGTCTCTCCCGTTGGATCAATTTTAACGATTATTTAAAATTTAGAAAGTACAAACACCAGATTACAAAAAAAAATTAGTACAATCACCAGTTTGTAACTTTTTTTACTTCGGGTACCAAATTGTAAGTCGTGTCCCTAATGTTTAACGGAGTGTAACATTTTTTGAGTACAATCACCAGTTTGTAATTTTTTTCACTTCGGGTACCAAATTGTAAGTCGTGTCCAGTACAAGTACCAAAAGTTAATTTATTCCATATATATATATATATATATATATATATATATATATATATATATACACACACGAAAAATGGTAAAATGAATACCGGTGAGAATGGTTAAATAACACAACTACCCCTATTATAATACTTTATCCACACTCATTTGGCTTAAGGTGGTTGTGGTGAGGTGTGGATAAAGTATTATAATAGGGGTAGTTGTGTTATTTAACCATTCTCACCGGTATTCATTTTACCATTTTTCGTGTGTATATATATATATATATATATATATATATATATATAATATACACACACATAACATATATATGTATGTGTATATAAACATATGGGAAACTGTGGCGGCGGTAATTATCCCAAAACAACGTAGTTTTGGTTTATAAAATGATAAAATGACAATGATACTGTAAGCATGATGTTGTTTACGTTTTGAACTTTAGAATATATATAGTAAGACTCCTTATGCACTAAACATGACCTATATGTGCACTATCTAATTAGGCACATGACGAACTACTCAAGCATGATTTTAAACACGTTTTCAAGAGATGAACAATACTAACTATGTGTAAATGAATTGAATACATGCGAGCATGCGTATCACAGGTTGTCTAACATCCTTACGTGGTTAAATGGTTAATGTGGTTAGCCTCTTGATTTCGTGAACTTAGTTAGCCTTAATTCAATAGAAATTCCAACTAAAACCATGTGTAAAAGTGAAATTGAAATGACCCTAGGAGAACCTAAGACCTCTTAACACGTGTGTATGATATGTTAGTATCCATGCATGTTAGAAACTAAAATGGAATTAGTAAACTCAAAATAACTTTGGCCTGGTCAGGAAGCTGCGCAGCTACACCACTCCCAGGCCAAACTACAGCGCAGCTGCGCTGCAGGGCAATGTTCTGACTTTTTAAACTATGATATGAGAATTGTAGCATGTATATATTAATCTTTTAAGTTATAATACATGATGAAAGTGATGTTCTAAGTGTTTAAGTGTATTGTGGCTACATTGAATCAATACTTAACAATTTCTAAAAGGTTTTTAGATAAAGATTTCAAAGACAAATGAATGTTGATGTGGTAACTATACGGTCTAATCGTGTAACTAAGACATGACTTAATGTATGTGCTTAACATACGTATTGAGTATGTGTATGAGATAGTTTGGGGTATCAAGCTTGTATAACTTATGTGTGTGTGTATATATATATATATATACATAAATAGGATACTACAAGACTTTGCAGTGACGTTACGCTTTAGACTTGTAATCTACGCTAAAGGAAAGTATCCTAACCTATGCATTTACTTTATGCAAGGAATCTATGATTACGCAAGTTTCCTAACTTCATTTGATTCTTATATTGAATGCAAGTTCCTAAATTATATACCGCGTTGAATATTGTGCAAGTTTCGAATTATTGAGCAAATATCTATACTCGTATGAATTGTTATTCATGTACTGAAATTTGACTTAAACTTTATATCTTGAATCATGTTGCGAGTTTGAACTTATCATTCTTAAACGTATTAAGAAAGGAGTCTAAGCCATTTGATTCAGCTAGACAAATATCTATGAGTTAGAAAGCTATCCAAACCAATTGCTTTGATGCATAATCTTATAAATCTACTAAGATGAACAATCCTCTTAGAAGGGGAAATTTTATATTGTCGGAAAATCGACGTGCGCACAAACAACACGTTTAAATGTTATGCATAATGTAGGGTACTATAGGCTGATCACCTGTTGTACTTGTTTATATTGAATTGTTAGTTAAATACTGTTAATTCTAGCAGGAGTTCTTAGTCCGTAGTAACTACTCAGTGTTCAAATCTTCTTTAAACCTTATAGTATTGAAACCTTTGAATTTTGTTGAATATCCTTTCGTCCATTGCGACTTATTTTGATTCAAAAGTCAGATTTGGAACAATTGATAATTCTTGCTTCCAACATTATTCTTTTAGTTCTTGAACTATTATTTATCGTTATACCCTTGAGATCATGAACTTATATACTTGTTTACCCTTATTGCTATATTACTTGCTGGGCAAATTGTTGCTTATTCTTGCTTCTTGAAAATATTTCAGTTAAGGCAGAGCAAGGCAGTACCTCGGGGAAGGATAAGGGCAAGGGCAAAGTTATGGAGTAGTTTTAGTCTTTTATGCTAGAAGCGTATTATTATTATGCTTGTAACAAGACTTATTTGGTATTATGTATTAAGTTAAGTGACAATTTAAGCCATGTATTAAGTTAGTAACGGTTGCGAGACCTTGGGACAAGAATATTTATATTATTTCAATGTAAATTATTCTATTATTCCGTTGTTTGAGATTTTAGTTTGTTAATTGAGTTAGATCGTGAAGCACCGAATTCGAGATATTAGTGTATGAATTTGAAGGCGTCACAAGGGGAACCTCAGAACGTGGCATTTTTCAAATGGACTGTGGCTTTTGGGGGGTAATCCACACTTGGCATAATCTCAAAAAGATAGAGCTTCGGTTTACTAGTAAATCATAGTTATCAAGTCACGACGACTAGCCCACGATTAGTCCGGTTACTGTTGGAAGTACGAGTCGATAGCTCGATTTGACCGTTGTCGCTAAGTGGTGCGACTTGAACAGTTAGTCGTCGCCTAGTCATTTCAAATCGACGATTTGCCCGAATTTGTCTCTAGTCGGACGACTTGGAAAGAAACTCAAATTTTAATTTACCCGACCCAATTCAAAATTTCAATTGACTTATAACCTGGTAACCCACCCAATTAAAGATCCAAACAAATATACTCAAACAAGTATGTGACTAAGGGATAACTTTGCTAAGAAAAACATCGGCAACAAAGAAGAAAAAGGAACTTAAATATTTTGCACAGTGAGTTTTTTTATTTTATTTAACCTTGTTATATATAATATAACTAGTATATACAGCTAATGTATAGTATACTAAGTATAGTATATTAATTTATATAATTATAGTATATATAAATTTATAGTATAGTATTTTCAGCTTTATCAATTTATATATCTATAGAGTAATTATATATTTACACACACACACACACACACACACACACACACATATATATATATATATATATCATGATTATACAAGATTATTAATGTTATATAATTAACGTTAGTGATGTGTCAATATCATATAGTTTATCAATGATATTTTACAGTTTAGATTGTGAAATTATAATATTTTTCATGTTAATTGTAATTTAAATATATATATATATATATATATATATATATATATATATACACACACATCTTATATTGTAAATAATGTAATTTAAATATATATATATATATATATATATATATACACACACACACACACCTTATATTGTAAATAATTTGTTTCTTTATCGACGACTAGTTGGGCGACAAGTCAACTGGTCGCTTAGGCAGTCGAACACCGACTTGCTTCAACTTAACTATTTGGCAACTTTGTACTAAATTAAATGGTCGATCACCTCCTTCTCCATTGTATTGCTGCTAGGAGTTTGAGGAGTGACTTTGATTGGCTAAGCAAGGAGGAGCTGAGTGGATAGGTTTATCCCCTTGCTATGCTTCCCCCCCCCCCCCCCCCGAAGACTAGCGTAGAGGAAACGTAGCCGGGACACCATTTCCCTTTTCGCTGTGTGATATCACTTTTGTGATGCCAAGGGCAGTAGGTTAAATGCTGCTTGCTTGGAATGGAGTGAGGGTGTGGAAAGAATAGAGGCTAGTGTTGTTTATTTTTATTTTTGTTTTTTCATTTATTTTGGAAGATCAATTGACAGGGAGGATCTTTTAGTTTGGACAGGGGTCTAAGCTTTGTGTGTCAATTGGCATAGCCGTAGTTCTTTCGCCTATACTGTGTATACTGCATGTGTACTTAGGTTAGGCCGCTAACAATGCTTAGAGTGAATTTATTATTTACTTGTACAAAAAATTATATTATGTTCATTTTCTTGGTTGATAACATTTTCTAGATTAGGTGTTAGAAAACCATCTTGAACCTCAACAGTATTTGAATTCAGATCCTAGCCCTACTTGTATTCTTAATTTTCAATCAACTTCGTGGATCTGACCCATAATCAATATTATTTTGCTTAAATACACTTTAAACCTTTAAGTTTTTCGCTTTTTACACTTCAATGTTTTAAATTTAAGACACAGAACCTCAATGTCTCTATATTTTTATAAATTAAACCTTTTGGCTACCGAATTAAGCATTTTTTACCAGAATAAGTCATGCAACTCAAAATAAAGGGTAATTAAGTCTTTTAAGGGCTTATATTGGCTTCAATTTTAGTCTATTTTTCTTCTTCATCACATACTAACCACGTGACTACAATTTTTTGTGCTTTTAAAGATATTTTAGACGCTATAAATCCGGAAAATTTAGTTTTTAACGGTATAAATAATTTATATTGGATTTAATTTTTTCTATTTTTTTCTTCATCACACTAACCACGTGCCTATATTTTTTTGTATTTCTAAAGATATTGTGGAGTAAAATTACTCAAAATAATCTCATTCGGATCAATTATTACTCGTCGGTGGCAACACGGTTTAATTTATAAAAATTTAAAACATTAAGGTTCAAATGTCTTAAAGTTGAAACATTAGGGTTCAAATTGTAAAAAGTGAAAAACTTGAAGGTTTAAAGTGTATTTAAGCATATTATTTTAATTATATTGGATTGATGGTGTAGATGTAGTTCATTTGTTTTGAAAACAGTTGGGTGCTAATGTAAATCATGAGTACTAGTGTTTACTTTCTTGTTTCCTTTTCTAATTTGTATCGTTTCTACAAGAACTTCGACATTGTGCCCTGTAAATTTGAGAATGTCTCACTGCTCAACAGCTCCTTGCTATTCATGATCACTATGTCACATTCTAGACGATCATCGGTCTACTCTACCTCAATTCACCATTTCGAACCTTATACAGAAGGTTTTTCCGTACCAGCTCCAGTCATGGGGGAAGATGGTGAATCCACTAAGAAAAAGGAAAAAAAATCAAGACAGATAATTAATGTTCGGGAATTAGATTGTAAATCTTAAGGAAGAATGTCAGAAATTCTGAGTTTGGTAATGCTAAAGTAGAAAATTTGCTAAAGATTGAGAGAGAAAAAAAATTAATTATCAAAATAAAATAGAGAACCCATTTAGAATAGGAAAATAATTCAGAATAAGAAAAAATGGAAGATTAGAAATGTAGTTGAGATGGGTTTGGAGATGAGAGATTTGTCTTTTCATTGATAGTTCTTGGATTAGTACAATTGCTTAAAATTTACAGAGAAATAAAGAACAAATATGGATGATCAAGAATAGAGGAAGAAATTGGGTTCTCTCATAGAAAATTTATGATTTCTGGGATTGGAAATGATGACAGTTTTACACAAATGTGAGTGTTGAAGAGGGAAAAATGTAGACAGGAAAACTGTAAGACATTAGAGACTTTAGTGGAGTTTTGACTAAAAAAAAGTGCCCATGACTAGCTGAATTCTCTAAGAGTTTCTGACACCCATAATTTGTAAAAAGAAAAAGGAAAAATAAGGGTTAACCAAAAAGAATTAGAAGCAAAGAAATAAAGGATGTTAGATTAAAAAAGAACCAGAGTATCAGATTAAAGATATAAGACTGAATGGATGTTCTTACCCAATATATTTTTAAATTCTGAAAGTCACTGTTACCCAGTGTTTGCTTCAATCACCTTTAACCTTGTATGTCAACCATGATGGAAATCTGTCCAAGAGTCGAGGGGCTTGATACAAAATGTGATGATCATGAGTGTTTTATTCAAGATTATTTTGATAGATTCAAGAAAAAATGTAAAATAAAAAGAATTGAAATCAAATAAACATAAGAAGAGATTCACAAGTGGAAGGGAAGGAATTTAGAGAAGAAACTTTTCAGCATTAATTTACATAAAATACCAGGCTACATTTTGAAAGTGTTTTATACTAATTGTATGGCTATTGCAATATGCTTATAACCATACACTACTACTACTATTACCGAACAGATTTATTCTTATAACAACCTATATAATTGGTTAACATTACTATATGTTGATCATTGACAGCTTTTTACCTTTTGATTCTTTTCCTTAGATTCTTCCATTTTTTTATCTTTTTAAAACTATTTTTTCTATTCTTGTAGCACATTAAAGTTCTCTTATTATTCCAGGGGAGAGATGTAGAAAGTTCTCAAGTTTAACATTTTCTTTCATTAATTGAGTTACGCTTATTGAGACCCCTGTCTTATGCGGAATGCTTATTCTTCCGATTTTTTTTCTTTCAATAATTGAGTACACTTGCTGAAACCCTTGTCTTATGCTTCCAATCTTGTAGGATGGAATGCTTAAACATAAAAATAAATATGAGATTATGTATTATGTCTCCGGAAGGGATTGGGCTCCATCGTTCTGATGAATCTGGTATTGTCCTTGGAAAACTTAGGTATGGAGAAACGAAACTGCTAAAGCTTTTGGTTCCTGTTGTGGCTTACAAATTTGTTTATATATTTGTCTTTTGACACGTAACTATTATCAGACCAAAAGGAAAAAAAGAAACGAAAAAAAACGTACTTGTGACTTTCTAGTTCTTCATTTGTATTATAAGTTGCTCAAGTCTTATACCTCATAGCAAATAGATGTTATGGATCATTACCCTATATATATATATATGTATGTATGTAGATGTTGTTCGACAATAATTTATAAGTTAGTTAAATCAACTTATAAGTTGTTTTTTAACTGTAAAGGTTTTTGAAAGTGACTTATTTTATGACTTATAAGTCATTTTATAAAAGCACATTTGACCAAACGTAATAATAAATCTACCCTCCATTATTTTTCTAAACGACAATTTTACCATTCTAACCTAAATTTTTTTAGCTCTTCTTAACGTAAATAAAGGCACTTTCCTGATCTGCTACTCTCTCTCTCCGCACTGCAATCGATCTCTTCTCTCTCTCTGTTCATATCAATTTGCTTCTTCTTTTTAGGTATAAGATTAACACTTGATTAAATATGTAACTCTTATTCTAAGTCCAATCTTAGTGTTAAGTCTACGCTTTGATCTTGAAATAAGTAACTCGTTATTCTAAGCCCAATCTTAGGCTAAGTGCTAGGTTTTAGATTGCAGGGTAAACATGCCTTATTTATTTAAAGACTAAAAGACAAAATGCACCCCAAACTTTACACCTCTGTTGATATTTGAACCTCAAATTGAAAAAGGTGTCTAAGTACACCCCAAACTTCACTCATGCTGAACAAAAGACACTTTGCTGACTTAACCGGTCAAAAGTGATCGGCTAAGGCTGTAAATCTTATTACAAAGGAAGCTCGATAGTTTACATTTATTGAAAATTACAGTTACATTTACACCATTACGCTTGTTGGTTGTCAGCCAAATATTCCCAAATCAAATCCAAACTAGGGTTCGCGATTTGAAGGAGAAGAATCACAATGAGTGATTCGCAATTCTTGAGAGATTCAGAAGACAATGACGTTTATGGAGTTAAAGGTGTCCCATAATACCGTAAGTACTTCACAGAAGATCTTCCACCAGCAACTATTTTGAATAATGGGTTGGTGTAGTTAAGTGTGTTCTTTTTGTAGTTTATTGTTTTGTTTTGTAGTTTATGACTTCTTTTTTTTTTAAACTGGAATGGTGGACCCTTTTGATGATCAAATATAAGATTATTTTCTATTTTTTTACATTTTTTAGATTTTAGCCAATTAAATATGATGTAGTCCATACATTTAATCGACAATGTTTACTTTGTGTTTATGGCTATGCAGGCGACAAGGAGTATTTTACAATCATGTTTTTTCATGGTGGATGATGAGTGAGTTTTATACACATAAATTGGATACATTCGGGCTTAATTTATTGTTGTTCTCAAGTATTTTAGGATGTTTTTATGTGTTTATATCTATTCATGCATGTTTTATATTGTTTTGTAGGATTTGGGACAAAAGTTACATGGATCGACGTTCGGGGTGGCTAGATTCGCGTTTTTGGCTTGTCATTTACACAGCAGTCACTTCAGAGCCAATTTGACTATAGCTCCGGACATTATTTCGCAAAACTTCAAGAATGAAAGTTGTAGATCTACTTCTCCTCTTTCCAGAACATCTTGAATCATCTAAATCGGAGTTCGGACGAAGAAGTTATGGCCATTTTCACAAAGGACGTCGGAGCAGAAAATGTCAACTTTTTGACCAGCGCCGGGGCGCCCATTTCTAGTGTATTTCCAGCGCCGGGGCGCTGGGGGACAGACTCTCAGCGTCGTGAACAGTGCTGGGGCGCTGGGGGAAGAGTTTGGTTGGGCCTGGACGCGTTTTGGGCGAATTTTGACACCTTTTTGACTCCAAATAGGATTGGGGTTGTTCCAAAACTAAAAATTAGACTTGTAACCTATAAATACATGATGTAAGGCATAAAATAAAAGGGGATTACATAGCTTAGCTTAGAGATTACATAGCTTAGCTTGGAGATTACATAGCTTAGCCTAGATTAAACACTCCTTTAGATTAGAACATAACCCTAGTTCTTATTAATTTTGGAGATTGAAGCAACTTGGAGGCCATTGAAGATCAAGAGCAAGAGCAAGAGTGGAGCATCAGATTTGCTGACAACAGATTCTATTCTCTTCTCTCATCTTACTTTTATCTTTTAATGTCTATTCAGTTGTGGATTCTTGGTTTCCATTCATTAATTATGAACTAATTCTTTTTATTGAGATTTCAATTGAACTTTTTATGGCTATGAATTAGTTATTCATTATATTCCAATTATTTATGTTAAAGTGAGTTGTTTATCTTGTCTTGTGCATATTGCTTAATTATCTGATCAGTAATTACTTTGTTACTCTAGAAGGAATTGGAAGAGGAATTCTAGGGTTAGAACTGGGCATGATATCATGTGACTTAGTTATTTGCACAGTGAATAATTAGGTTTGTGAATTGAATGGAAATATCTGTTCACCGCATGTAACACATAAGGAATTGGGATTGGAAGGAGTTTAATTCACTTATTTTGCATAGGAATATAGCAAGATTAATCTGGATTAAATAGAAGGCAATTGATCACTTGGAAAAGGACTTTTGGCATTTGAGAATTCCTGTTAACAATTCAGTAGGCATAATAATTGGGATAATTGGATAATTGATTTATAATTCATAATTGGGGATATTGAAGTCTTAATCTTTATTTATTTGAATTCATTTATAAAGTAACATAGTTTTAATTGTTTAATTTAATTTTCTTAATTAGAAAATTCATAATTTGCAATTGTTTAAATAAAATTGATTTGGTTAAGAGTTAGTATTTGGTAATTTTTATTAAATAATTCCTTGTGGGAACGATACTCTACTTTCACTTTATTACTTGTTGACCGTGTATACTTGCACGTATTCATTGATTGCGAAATCGATCAACAGTGGACACTTTGAAGAGAGTCCACATAAACAGTATGTGGGAGGTACTTTTAATTTTTTGATTTTTGTCATCCTGATTACATCTCTTTACTTGTCATATGTAACATGGGGAGGGAGTTGGGATATAAAGTTGGACACCTCAAGTTCCATTATAAGTCACCTGCAACTAATATGGAGAGGGGATTATTTGGGTTAGAAAATGATGATGATGTTTTAACAATGTGTTTGTTTATCCCTTCTAGTAGACTAGTTGAAATATATTTTGAGGTTATTAAACATGTGGGAGTAGAAGTTGACTTTGAAATTGACATTGAAGTTGATAATATTAATGAATGCATAGATTTGAGGAGAATTGGGGATGATGAAGTAGAGTCAACTGATGAAAGTTATGTGGATAGTTCTATGGGAGAATCAACAGAGGATGAAGAGGATGATGAAATTGGGGAGGGGGTAAGGGTGATGAGACCGGGGGGACTGAGAGTGATGAATTGGGGGAGGGGGTAAATGGTGATCAGGCTGGGGGGGGGGGACTAAGAGTGCTGAATTTGGGGAGGGCGTAGAGGGTGATCAGACTGGGGGACTGAAGATGGGGCAGAGAGGGTGATCATACTAGCGGGACTGAGGATGGGGCAACTGACAAAGGGAATGGAAGGGTGCAACTGTAACACAGAAAGGCAAAGGAAAAGAAACAAGATTTGCCAATAACAAATGAAAGGGAAAACAAACTGCAGAAACCCAAACTTCACAAGAAGAACCACGTGAACTAGGATTTTCATCCTCTGATATGATGACAGTGATGTGGAAAGGATGCCTAGGGTTGATGAGTTTGACCATGAACCACCTGAATAAGAACATAAAGGGTATCCATAATTTAGGGAATGTGACATAGAGGATCTTGAGTTTGAGTTGGGAATGACATTTACCAATGTCACTGAAGTGAGGGCAACAATCAGAAATCATGGTATCAAACAAAAAGGAAGGTGTATTTCAAGAAAAACCTGTCAAATAAGATCCAAGCAAGGTGTGTGGAGCCATATACATGGTACTTTTATGTTTCAAAGGTGCAAAGAGAGCTCACATTTAAAATCACTAGGTTGCAAAAAGTGCATACTTATAGCAGAGAGTGGGATAATTATTGTATAAATACAAAATGGATTGCCAAGAAATATGAAGATGATCTTCAGATGAATCCAACATGGGGATTAGATCAGTTTCATACTAATGTAGTTAAATATTTGTATATTGGAGTATTAAGGAGCCTAGCATACAGAGCTAAGAAAAGAACAATGAAAAACATTGAATGGAGTGCTGAGGAGGAGTATGGATTGGTTTTGGACTATGTTGCAGAGCTTAGAAGAGTTGTGACTGGGAGTACTTGTGTCTTGAAGAGAGAAGGGACAAGACTTAGGTAGATTTTTGAGATTTTATGTCTGTCTGCAACCACTAAAAGGATTTAAATTGGGGTGTAGACCATTGGGGGGGCTTAATGGTTGTTTTCTCAAAGGACCATATGTGGGTCAGTTATTGACTGCAGTTAGTATTGACCCTAACAATGGGATGTGGCCAGTTGCTTGGGCCATTGTTGAATCTGAGAACACTTAGTCTTGGGTGTGGTTTATGAACTTGCTGGTGAAAGATCTTGGGATTTCAAATGATGGAAGCTGGACATTCATTTCAGATAAACAAAAGGTATAAACATCTCTCCATTTATATATATATATATATATATATATATATATATATATATATATATATATTACATTGATTATTACATTGATTGCATGTTTATGATAAAGTTCTTTTACGTTTTTGTCCCCAGAGTTTGATTAATGCTTTAGAAGATGTGGTCCCAAGTGCTGAACACAGACATTGTGTTATGCATTTGTATATGAACTTTTGGCAAAAGCATAAAGGCGTTGGATTAAGAAAAATGGTTTGGAATGCTACCAAAGTTACAAATCCATATGTCTTTCAAAAGGCAATGGAGGTTTTACAAAAGGAAGATAGGAGTGCATGTGAATGGTTAGCTCCTAAGCCACCTGCTCAGTGGAGTAGGTTTCATTTTCAGACCATATGCAAAACTGACATGTATGTCAATAACCATGTGAGGTATTTAATAGCAAAATTCTTAAGGCCAGAGTGAAACCATTAATAGGATGTCTAGAAAGACTTGATTATATTACATGAATAGGATTGTTAAAAGGAGAGAAATGATGTTGAAACATAATGGTGTAGTGTGCCCTAGAATAGCTAAAAAAGTAGAAAAATGGAAAGGTCAGGCAGGGGGTGGATTGTCATTGTGATCAGGTGGTGGTGGTAGTGGTGGTAGGTTTACAGTGATTATGACTTCTGGGGGTCATTCATTTGTTATGGATTTGGGAAAAAAATCATGTACTTGTAAGAGGTGGGACTTGTCTGGAATACCTTGTGCTCATGATGTGTCATGCATTAACAAAATAGGACATGATCCATACACATATGTACATGAGTCTTTAACCAAGGACATGTATCTAAAGGTTTATAGTCACAACATCGAGCCTATAAAGCACAGATCTGTGTGGGATCCTACTGGGATTGAGCCACCTTTGCCACCAGTTAAACATACTCCTGTAGGCAGGCCTAAAGTTTTAAGGAGGAAAGGTAATGATATTCCAGAATCAAATTCAGAAGGTACAAGGTTGAAGAGGAAATGAACATCATTGAAATGTGGATTTTACAAGGAATGGGGTCACAATGCAAGAAGAAGGTGTCCTCAAGTAAGTTAAGTGTGTGTTACTATTTGTATTTTTTTCAAGAAGATCCTATATTGGGTTTAATATATTTCTGTTTGTCTGTTTTCAGAAACTCAATAAGCAACCAGATGTGATTTCACAATCTGCCCAGGCTCCACAAAGTCGATCATCTCAACCTCCTCCAAAGGCTAAGAGGGCTAAAAAGGTTCAAAAGACTTCTCAGGCTCATACTCAAGCTTCTCAACCTCCACCAATGACAGCAATTAACACATGAGTCTACAATGGAGCCAGGTGGAATGAATGTTGAGCAAGAGTAAGTAGGAGGTTCTACAAAGTGACAAGGTGGAATCCATTACGAGGGCACCCAAAGAAATGACTCAGATGATATATTACAACCCAAGGAATACACATGAAAGGGAAAATAATGTACAACACTAGGAGGCCTAGAAGCTGCAGCAAGATCCAAAGGAGAGAAAATTCAGTTTAGGAAACAAAACAGCGGAGAGCCTACTGCATATTAATAGCAACTAGACGGGATTTTTGGAATTTTTGGGCTTTTTGGGGTACTAAGCTTATATGGATGTATATATCCAGTTTAGGGTATTTTTTTTGGGCATATGTATGTATGTTGCCTAGGGCAAAGAAGGTGTGACTGGGATTGTAAATTGATTAGAACATGATGCATTTTCTTAATAAGCCTGTTAAGACAATTGTTTTGAATTGCCTCTGATTTGTGGAATGTACTGGGAATTAATTATGTAATTGAATGGCGATAACAGTTCCTTTATGTTTTTGCCAGTTTAGTTTTCTATTGAATTATTTTTATTTAAAGCATTTTGATTAGAACAATTGATGCAGTGTGTGTTGATACAGTTGGGCAATTGCAGTGTGGTTATTATAACAGTTGTTTGTGTATAATGCAAGTGTGTAACTGTTTTGTGCAGCAGATGTGCAGTGTGTTATTTTATAACAGTTGTTTGTGCATAACAGTTATTATAACAGTTGTTATAACAGTTATTTGTGGTTATTATATTGCAGTTGGGCAATTGCAGTGTGTTGTTTGAATTTGTCTATTTCGTGCATTAATGCAGGTGATGTGCATTTGTGTGCCAGTGTGCAACTGTGCAAGTGATGTGCAGCTGTGCAGGTGATGTGCATTAGCTTGTTAGTGTGCAGGTGATGTGCATTAGCTTGTGCAAGTGTGCATTAATGCAGGGTGCCTATGAAATGCACCAGGTGTCATAAATTGCACACCAACCATAAACAAACTGTAAAATTACAGTGATTGATTACAACCAATAAATTGTCCATAGATTAACCAATAAATTTCATTCAACCATCTTAGTTTAAAACTTGCTCATTCAAAGACATTGCCCATAGATTACAACCAATAAATTTCTCACAAAAGTTGCCCAACAATTACATTCCATAAGTGTCCTAATTTCTACCACTATATTGCTAGAAATTACAATACCATAAATTCCATTCTCAATAATTACCCACAAAAGGTGTCATATTTAGTCATACTACTACCAATACATACTTAGCCAAGTTGCAGTTTACAATCCAAGTTGTTTGTTTTCAAGTCTGGAGGGGTGTTTAATCCTTTGTTGAGATAAACATGAAATAAAAAATTACAATCCAAGTTACAGTAAACAGACCCTTTGCAAACCTTGCCCTAATTATGCAGTGTTTCAGTTCATCTTTCACAGCTTTGATTTCAGCATCCAAATTCTTTAATCTTCTTATTAATCCAAGTATTACTTCCCTTGAACGCTCACACATTGGAGGATCAACCCAAACAAAAAAATTACAACCACTGTGCCCATCTTCACACCAATCTGAACAACCAAAGAATCTTCTACCGGCATTGTTTGAGCTTCTCCAAGCTGTCTTCATCACTGATTTCTTCATGCACCAGCAATTTTGATCCATGAGCCCTAATTTTTCTTAATTTTCTTGATCGAATTTCTAGGATCGAGCTGCACTATGCTACTGAATCACTTTGCTCAAAGTTGGAGAAGATAAAGAAGGAAAAGTCTTAAATACCCCTTCAGATGTGGATATGTGCCTTAGCCGGTCACTTTTGACCGGTTAAGTCAGCAAAGTGTGTCTTTTGTCCATGCTTGTCAAGTCGTCGACTAGTCGTCGCCTAGGCGATGACTAGGCGTCTAGTAGGTAATAATTTTCTAGACGTCAGGACGACTTGGTGGGAGAGTAGAAAGACGCGCGCTCAGTCGCCGACCTGGACAACTTGGACGAAAGGCGATCGACTTGGACGACAATATTGATAAGCGGTCGACTTGCCAGAGTGGGATTGGTCCGAGACGAAGCTGTTAACAGGGTAAAAAGAAGAAGCCTAAAGTTCGAAACCTAATTGATCCCTCACGAGTCACAACTTTGAAACTTCAGTTCATCAGAGAGGAGAAATGAAAAGAGGCAATACCCAATCGATCGGCGACTGACAACTTCGGCGACTAACTCAGGCGACTCAACTGACTTCGGAGACTTCGCTTCTGTTTTTCTCTGCTTCTGTTCTTCAGAAAGAGAGAGTGCTCTGCTCTGGGTTTTTTTGTGGGTATTCTGAGTCCCTGACTTCTTTTTGGGGTTGGGATATTCTGACTTCTTTTAATTTTTTTAATATGATAGGATATGTGGTTTGGTTTGTTGACTGTATTCTATGCTTATGCTTAGACCATCGTACATGTAACACCCCCTTCGCGAAAAGCAAAGGGAGGTCACGTGCAAAACACAACAAACCTCAAAATAAATAAACAAAGCACTAACAACCTCAAAATATTAATAGTGGTGATCCAACAATAAAGTAATAAGTACAATTCTCTAAACTGAGTCAGAATAATAAAACAATTACTATTCATGACATATTTTATTCGTAAGGCATTTTTTTGTTTAAAGGCACACTGATGCCACTCATTTCACATACTACCCAGATGTAATCAAATCATTATTATTATTATTATTATTATTATTATTATTATTATTATTACACTCCATATATTTTCTTTTTAATACCATTGTACTAACTATGTACTTATATTTATTCTACCTCTGTTTCACAAGAAATACTCATAAACTGATATCCTGAAGCAAATTCTAATTAATTAAAAACTTAATCATAATTCCCAACTCCGTTCTAATATATAAAAAAAATTCTAACATGATACCACAATATAATATATAGAAAAATACTTTGAAATTTAACTCCATGTTCCAAACAAGTTAATATAATTTATACTTTATTTATTTGCTAGTTTTAATTGAGATTGCCTCCAAGCATGACTTATAACAATAAACAATCAACCTAACTAGTCGAAGGTAAAACTCTCATCACACTAGCCCTGAATCACCCCTGCAAATCTGCCGGAAGAAAAACACAGCATGAGCCAATTGCCCAGTACGGATACAGATATACAAAAGATATACAACTGATATACGAAAACAGTTGAGACAAAATACTGAACAAGCCTCAAGTGCAAATACGTACGAACGAAAATGTAATATCCAAGGATCTGAATGGAATATATATGAATCAACATAATTGACGAAACCAATAAGAGAATAAAGAAAAAACGAACTGAAGTAACTAACTCAATGATTTGAATTGAACAAAAACCAACAAAACTAATCCAATAAAATAATAGGCTGAAACAAACGGCTAGAGTTATTTCATACCGAATGAGCTCAAAAATATATCTTGCCACACAGGCAAGTCAAACTAATGCCACACAGGCAAATCGAATGATGCCACACAGGCAACCAAAATAATGCCACACAGGCAAATCAAATGATGCCATACAGGCAACCAAAATAATGTCACACAGGCAAATCACACATTGGACCGCGAATCCAAATGTATGTAAATCGGATAGTGTGTTTGGCACAACATCACCAATCCGCATAACAGAAAACTAGGGTTAACCCATACGCCTCCCACAACAAAACACCAAATGACCCGCTTCCTCCGGAGCCCAAAATGGAGATGTCGTGGACTAATCACACTGCCACGGAAAGTGTCATGCCTCTCGTGCCAAGACGACATGCCTGTGGTACCCCCACAGGTGGTTATAGCTCAGGTATACCCTACAGTATATTCTAACAAAAATATCATGTCACAACACATGCGACATAATACCAACAAAAGGGTTCTATATGTACATGTTGAACCAAATCAAATTATAGTCACAAGGTTTCAAAAAGAAGGTAGCAACATGTACCGCTCTACAATTATCAAAAATAAATACTAAACATGATATCCTAATTCAAAGAGTACAAATACGAGTCATATGTATCAACTCCAAAATAAAACTAATATATTTATTTCACAGGAAACAATTATGTGAAATCATAACAGAATTCGAAATAAGGAAACAAATGAATAAATCAAATTTAATTAGAGTATCGCTGAAAGAGTACGGAATCCGTACCTGATACTTCCAAATCATTTATAGCACACTCCACTAAATCTTACCCTCAAATGCCAACGATATCAAATACGAAACGTTATTCATCACCTAAACATATTCACCTCAAATTAAATATAATCCAATTCAATAATTCCAAAATAATTCATAATCTGTTTAATATGCCTTTAATCATCACCTTATATCAATTATTAATACTCCAAAATTTTTATTCCAAATATAACTCTTTAAGTTTCTTCCGTCTGAACTAATTACACAAATTAATAATACTAAATGTAAGTACATTTATAAAAATATGAACACTTCTATTTGGTACGACAATAAAATATAATTACTTATAATATCAAGATTTAATTCATTCCATATAATCTTACATATTTATTTGTATAACATCTCTTGCAAATTATGCAAGTTTTCGTAAACTTTAATTACTACTGCTATATATATTTTTTTATTTAAAGAAATCATCAATTTATTATTTTAGGATCTCCAAAATCAATCACAGACTACTCCCTCCGTTCAATCTGATTGGAATAAAGTGATAATAATAATAAGTACATCCGTAATAAATAAACTCTCACATCTTTAAAGGTCGCTCTTAGTTCTTGAATTACAAAAGTACTTGCTCATGATGAAAAAAAACAACATACTAAATTTAATAATTTAATATGGAACCACGTGATTTATCCCCACTTTATATAATGTATAATATAATTACTTATTACTGATGAAATTTTCCCACTAGTGATCAAAATCTCTAGTCTTTCTTCACCTGAGCCCCCTTTGTAGTTCTCCAAGGTAGCCACCTCTTCTTATTCAATTTGTATAATGAAGTAATATTAGGTTTAGCTATTTATTAATTAGGTTTGCCCTAATAAACTTCTATTTGGGTTAAATTAATATTAAGGCCCAAATTTTAACCACATAATATTTTCTATCACTTATTAATATTTATTAGCCCACATAATTTAAATAACTAGTTTGACCCAAATAAATGACAAGTTTCAAACAATATGTTTTAAGAATATAAATTTAATATTATTTTATTATTTTTTTCGGGATATTACAGTACACATGTCAATCTTATGGTCCTATTATACGCATGCATGAAGTAGTATTTGCTTATTGCAAAATTTAATTAAAATGAAGTAGTAATACTTTATTACTTGAGTTAGAGGCATGTGTTGCTGCCTATATACTATTATTACTTTATTACATAACTTTATTACTTTATACATAACTTTATTACTTGTCTGTACTATATTATATTATAATTTGTACTATATTTTATTGTAATTTGTACTGTATTATATTATCTATAATACAAGTCATAACTAGTGTCTGCTGCCTATATTGCTATATTATATAATTCTGTCCTTTTTGTAAAATTAATGTAAAATTATAATAGGATGCTTAATTATAAATTCATGGTTTTCTATATATATAATATTAAAACTTAAAAAACTAAACATAAATTTAAAAATTATATTGAATTAACCTAAATATTGCAAATGTATAACCATTTATATAATTTGAAGTTGGTACAAGTTTAAAAAATTACAAGTTTACAACTATAATAAAATTATCCATTTTGACTTGATCTTGTTCAATATTCATATAAATATTAAATATATATAATTTTATTCGTATAAAATTTACATTGTCAACTACTTGTCGACTTGTGGATGACTAGTCGGGTGCCTTCCTAAGCGCTTAAGCTCCCAGCTGTCGACTCGCCTCGACTTGATAACTATGCGTTTGTTCAGCATGAGTGAAGTTTGGAGTGTACTTACACCTTTTTTAGTTTGGGGTACAAATATCAACATATGTGTAAAATTTGGGGTGCATTTTATCTTATTTAAATATCGAAGGTAGGGGGAAGGAGATTCATTCTTTTGACCTCTTGGCAGTTTGTTTTGAATGCCATAAATGAATCCAACTTTAAAGACATGGTGTTTCATGTTCTTTTATTTGTAGAGGTCTTGCAATTCTTCATGAAGATGTCATTTGAGTGTTGGTTATGGGTGGGTGCAATTCAGGGCTTAAGGTCCATCCCAAATCCCAATTGATGGCACTTGAGATTACCCTCCAGAGTCAATTATATGTTCCCCTCCGCCCCAGATTTATTGCAACAAAGTTTTTATTATTTTTGGCACAAAGTTCAAGACATGCTAAAAGTATATTCAAGTATTATATATTTTTATGCGTGTATTTTGGTATATTCGAATGTTATATTATTAATGATATTGCATATTTTTTTGAAATATGATATTTAAATATTCTTTTAAGACGTCTTAAAATCCTGCTACAAACACTAAAAGATGTGTTGCAATAAATCTGGGATGGAGGTAGTATGAAATACGCAAAATAACATTTCCGATTTTTCTCAAGGGGTTTTCCCTTAGTTGATTCTCCAATGTTTTCTTCTTGATGGAAAGAAAGTTATAAATGAAGAACTAGAAATGATAAACAATATTTCACACTTTTTATAAAACATTATAAATATTTTACAAGTGATACTTGTGATTCCATACAAGGACTAGCTGAATCCAGTAATTCAGTCAGCTTAACTAATTCACCACATTCCTATTCTGATTCCAACGTTTGTTCTTGAGATTCCGTCGACGACATCGGCATCAACTCACCATCAGTACTAGTACTACTCCTATCAGGATACTCAACACAAAGGGGCAGTACTTGTAAATATTACATACCAGAAGAAGAACCACCGCCTTCACCTTCATCATGTACACTGCCGGAACATATTCCGCAGTACTCATAATATTCTCATCATCTTTTTTCTTTTCAGTACAAATTGTCATGATTAATCTTTTGGGATTAACAACAATTTCCTCATCAGCTTCTTCTAGCTGCAGTACTCCCCTCTTCCTCTTGCATCTTTTATTCAAATCAAAGATAATCTCGCAAAGCACGTAATCCGATTCGCCACCCAAAAGAGAGTATGTGTGCATTAGATAGTGTCCCATAAATATGGTCGGTAGCCTTCAAGTCTCTCATCTCCAAAACTAGCATCCTCATAAACCCTATCACTTCACCATTCCCATCCTTGATTTCCCTAGGCCCCGTCTGCCCGTCCCAAGTCCCGCTACCCGAACAAATTGCTCATTCCCACGAACACAAAAAGTAGCTTTCTTTGTCAATTTGGTGAAGACATAAATAGCCTTCTTGACTATTTTGTCCTTGTTGGTTTCCAATACTATCCAACAATGGAAATCAATGGATAGTATTGGAAACCAACAAGGACAAAATAGTCAAGAAAACTATTTATGTCTTCACCAAATTGACCAAGAAAGCGACGGCCGGAAAGTTGGGAAAGAACCGCGGTGTTCGTGGGAATGAGTAATTTGTTCGGGCAGCGGGACTTGGGACGGGCAAACGGGGCCTAGGGAAATCAAGGATGGGAATGGTGAAGTGATAGGGTTTATGAGGATGCTAGTTTTTGAGATAAGAGACTTGAAGGCTACTGGTCATATTATGGGACACTATCTAATGCACGCATACTCTCTCCAGGTGGCGAATCGGATTACGTGCTTTGCCAGATTATCTTTGATTTGAATAAAAGATGCAAGAGGAAGAGGGTAGTACTGCAGCTGGAAGAAGCTAATGAGGGTAGTACTCTCAGATTCCACAGGTTGCTGGACACTTTGGAAAGGAGCAACTACAGCTGGCTGAAGAGGAAGGACTAGAAGAGGATTTGAAAGATCACCACACACACTCCCGGTGGCAGCCACCTGCAAAATGTTAGGAAATAACA
Source organism: Panax japonicus (assembly GCA_020205505.1). Classification (NCBI taxonomy): domain Eukaryota; kingdom Viridiplantae; phylum Streptophyta; class Magnoliopsida; order Apiales; family Araliaceae; genus Panax; species Panax japonicus. Next base: position 26,592,562 of record CM035111.1, read on the forward strand.
TTTCAAAACGCCACATATTGTGGTAAGAGGAATATATTATATATATGTAATGATGAGTAATTTTATCCCTAAGCATGTAGGTATCAAACTTACAACGACATCTTTTGAGGCCATAACAATAAAAGCCGATCCTTTCTTTTTATTAGAACTTCTGATGACCACGTCTTCAACCTCACCGAACTCCTCAAACACTTCCCTTAATCTTTGAGCACTATAATCCTCACCAACCTTCTCCCAAGATACCTTGAGGCAACTTTTCCTTATCTAACCCACCCTGACCACCAAATGTATTCTCTTTTATCCCTGTCGATGTCCCTTTCTTTAGTGTCGATGCAACAGATTTTGCTTTATCAGTTAGCATGGCACGGATTCTTGCAATCTCTTCCCTAAGTTTTCTAGCAATTATTTCTTCCTCCTCGTGAGCTTTTGTGGTTGGGTCAGGAGAAAAGGCAGCTCGCTCTCTTTCTTCAAGATCTGACATCATCTTTCGACGCTTGATATTTTGTTGTGATTGACGCTGAAGCTTTTTGCTTTTAACTCGAAGGAGATCATCAAATAGCTTTCTAGCTTTTTCATCCTTGAGGATCTCATATGATGTCTTGAGCTTCTGAAAGTTCTCATGTGCATTTGGGTCATCCAGTCTCTTGTTCGGATGCAATTCCAAAGCCTTTGAGCGATAGGCTTTTGAAATTTCTTTTTCTGAGAGTTTGGCCCCTTCTTCCACAATTGGTAAGCCAAGAATAGCATAATGATCCACCTCCATTTCCATATTCTTCCGCTGATTCTCTATTCAAAAAGAAAAACAGAAGTAGTTAATAAACAAGAAAACAATGAAACATCACTACAAGTTTAGTATCTATAGCTTTAATAATATTATGCTCATAATATTCAAATAGATTCAAGTTCAGCTTTCTCGGATTAGGATCCACTCCATTACACATATCCTCCAATTTTCCCAATACACATTTAGTGACACAAATATGACATTCAGCGACACTTTTAGCGACACAATTGTATACGATAATTTTTTTTAGAGCTGGTCTAGTACTTCGGGCAGTAACTAAAAGTGGAAGCAGACATACATATTCTGTTGTTATAGCGCAAGTAGTCATGTCCTCAGTACGACTTCGCTTGGCCTTCTAAGCTTCCTAATCCAGCTTTCTCTATGTGACCGTCTAAACAGTATCCGTGTCTCAATACAGCAAGCAAATTAAATATTGAAAGAGGAAGTGCTAAGGAGCACATATACGTATAGGATTAGCGAACGCAAATATGTAATTTTCAAATATATACTACATATCAACTACAATCACATACCTAATGCAGTTCCAGCTACATGTTCATACACCTAATCCATGTTCATATACCTAATCCCTGTTCATATACCTAGACATATCAACTATCAAGTTAATGCAGTTCCAGCTACATGTTCATATGCATAATCCCTGTGATACACATGTAGACTTGCTTCTGCTGTTAGACTCGCAGAAGATTATGCAACTCCAAACAAATTTTAGACAGCTTAGTTTATCATTCCACTTGGCTCCCAGTTTTCCACTTTTTTAGAAAGTTCTTTTTCACTTTTTAATTAATCAATATCGACACACTAATTAGCTCATGACTTAATATAATCATCACTGGTGATTTCTTTTCTGAACAGTATAAAGTAACTCATTTAGAAATTTCATAAAACATGTACAGTTTAAACTGCCAACTAATTAAAAACAACATATAAATCAAAAATCAAAGTTAATGAAAAGTAGAGACTATACCCCTCATCATCAATTAACACCTCAATTCAAACAACTAACTAACTACTGATAAAGAAAACAATCATTTTTCTCCTAAATATCTTGAACACCAATATTTCTCTACAAATGTCAAATGGGTATAAACTGTGTAGCTAGGAAGAAGTAAACAAATCAATTATGTTGTTATATGTTGTCTCAGTATCAACACTCCCCTCCCCAAAGTCCCAATCAGCAAATGTGAATAGATTGCACAATACTCAGGTTAAGCAGAACCCAATTGTTAAGCAGAACCCAAGTTAAATCTTTAAAAACAGAACCCAAAGTTACTGTCATTTGTTAAAATTAAGCTACTCGCATATTCCTAATTAAGCAAAACCCAGTATACAACAATTCATTCAATCAATCTGTTGGGTCGTGATATTTCTCCTATTGGGCCGAATGGATTGGGCCTACTTATTCAGTTAGTCCATTGGGTCTTCACTATTGGGTGTTGACATTACTTGGCCTAGTCACCATATTACTTCTATTTTAACCCTATAAGACCGGGCCGGTTCATTGGACTAACCCATTGGATCATTTAATATCTATTACTTTGACTTGTAATGATGAAAAAGCATGACAGTTGACTAAGGCGCCTGCCATGCATTAATGTGGATGGGATTATAGCCGGCCGGCGGCATAAACTGTGACTAAAGGTAGTGAGTAGACTACAGGCAGACGGCAGGACCCATCAGATCACGGGGGTTGTGTCAGAGGTAGTGGGTGACACGGTAAACCGGGCAAAGAGAGTACAACTTATCAACTAAGTCTTCACAAACAGGTACGTTCTGACACACGTTCTCATTTTTCATATTCATATTCACATACACACAACTGAGAACTATTATCTCTCTCAATACACTAGACATTACATCCTCCTTTGTTAACCTTGTGAACACGCATATTGACTCTCACGCCTGAGCTATCCCCCGGCGGTCCGGCCGTCAAGCTTGTGGTGTTTATCGTGTTTACTGTGCAGGATCAGGGCGTCTTACGTGATTGGGACGTTGGAGAAGATCTTGGCGTTAACATTGGCGCTAGAAGGAGGGCTGAGTTCTAGTGTCCTGAGTATTTTTCAATCACAGACTGTGTTTGTTCTACATCAGTATTCATGGTGAAGAGCAGAACACCTACACCCGAAGGACAGCCGATGGCTGTCAGTGAATCAGCACCACGAGTGTCTGCCAAAGATCGTTTGGGACCTACAATAAGTGTTCACGCTAGCACAGCGTCCAAACGTTCACCCAAAGATTCTCGGCCAAAGGCGGTGGGCAAAGCCAAACTTAAGCTAGTTTTTAAGCCAGAAAAGGGGTCTGGCCATGATTGGAAACGAGTAGAAGGCACCTCTCCTAGAACTCGATACCGAGATGACCAGGACGCAAATGCCTCCCGGTTGGCTAAGATGGCAGATGAAGCAGATAGAGCTATGGAATTACTTGTAAAGCAGCGACAGGATATAGCTGAGCAGATGACTCGAATGGCAGAGATAAGAGATGAAGAGTTTAGTTATATTCAGTCCGAAGAGCGAGGGCATCGAAGTGGGAAGGAACCTGCTCATTCAGGACGTGAGTCTAGCGGCCGAACCCGAGAAAGAAGAAGATCTCGAAGCCCTACTCCTCAAAGATCAAAGAGGGTATTTCACCCTGTTGATTCTAAGGAACAGGGTCGAAGCGAACGAAGAGATCGATCCAGAGATCGCACTCCTGAAAATGTAAAGAAGGCACTTGTTGCACATTCTCACCATAGCACACGAGTTCAGAGACGAAGTATATCTAGAGGTCACACTCCCGAGAGTCTACTGAGGGAACACCACCCTGTGGACGCTCATCGTCAGAAAAGTTCCTCTAAAGTTGGAGGTTCTGTTGTAAGAAATCGATCCGTTCAGAAAAAGGAGTCACCAAAAAAAGAAGCATCATCTCAACCAGAAGGTGTGGAGTATCTGGTTAAAGAATTAAAGGAACTTCGGAAGCAGCTTGTCGAAGTACAAAAAACGAAAGATACATCGGGAAAGAAGGCATCCCCTTTTTCCGCGGAGATTCTAAAAGAGAAAGCTGACCCCACCAAAAAATTGCCCCGCATTGAAAGTTATGATTGATCGGGGGACCCCTACGATCACAGTCAGGCGTTCGACCGACTGATGGATTATTATGACTTTAGCGATGCTGATAAGTGTCATACTTTTGTCACTATGCTCAGAAAGGACGCCCGGCAGTGGATGGGAACTTTGCCCTTAAATTCAATTTCATCCTGGGCAGACATGTGCAGTAAATTTCATTTTCGCTTCGGGAGCAATAAAAGAAGGGGAAAACCAACTGGTTCGTTGGCTCAGGTTCGACAGTATTCGGATGAGTCTTTAGGCCAATATGTGAAGCGGTTCCGTGAAGCAGTCGGCCAAGTGATAGACCTGAACGATCTACAAGATGTTGGACTGTTTCAGAATGGGTTAGATTTGGTTAAATCGGAGAAGTTGGTGAAGAAGTTAATGTTTCACCACCCGAAGAGTCTCGCTGAAGCCTTTGACAAAGCTGAAGGCTATATCGTGGTGGAGGAAGCCATGGACAGCCTCAAACGTCCTTCTTCAGACCGACTTAAGGAGACAGATCGGGATAAAACAGACGGGGACCAGAAGAAGAATGAGGGGAATAGAGACCGTTATGAAGGCGGGTCGAAGAAATATAACAATTGGAGACAGGGTGGAGGACGTTCGTCCGCTCCCACCCAGGGAGTAAATAGGATGTACACAGCACTTAACACTGATAGGGCTGTTATCTTGGATCAGATTAAGAACCAAACTATCTTTGAGCCACCTCGAGATAACATTAAGCCCGGAAAAGGGAATCCTCGTAAGTATTGTGATTACCATCAAGCCTCGGGCCACGATACGAATGACTGTGCTAGTTTGAAAGATTTCATTGAAATAAAGGTACAAGGCGGGGCTTTAGTCAAGTATGTGGCTGCCAGGACAAATCTACAGTAGGATAGAGGACCTATTCCGGCAGCTCAACCAGTTCAGCAAGCGTTGCCAGCTTCGAGACAGCCTACAAGGCATGTGATAGATGTCATCACTGGGGGTACTTCTGGCAAACTAGTTGGAAAGAAGTGCCGAAGTTATTTAGATTCGGTCATGTCAGTGGCGGGTACCCTCCCGAAGACTGATAGACCTTATCCAAATACGGTAATCTCCTTTACTGATGAGGATTATCCTTCGGAAACCATCGAACCGCATGAGGGATCATTGGTGCTGACTGCACAAGTGGGTTCGGTGGATATGAAGCGAATGATGGTAGATAATGGGTCTTCTGTAGATATTCTGTATGCCCACGCTTATCAGAGGATGCATCTAGACGGGCGGAAGATGGAGATAGGTCAGGAGGCTCCTTTGTACGGTTTTAGTAATGATCCGGTCAAGGTGGCTGGAACCATTGAACTACCGGTTATCTTCGGAACGGCCCCTCAACAGGTAGAAATTATTTGCAAATTTTATGTTGAGCATGTAGATTCTGCCTATAATGCTATTTTGGAGAGATCTACTTTAATTACTTTACAAGCTGTGACCTCAATCCCTCATTTCATAATCAAATTTCCTACGCCTCATGGGGTTGGTGAGGTAAAAGGAGATTTGGATCTGACCAGAAGATGTTATAGAAATGTTGTGATCACTTCGGAAGTGGGGGTATCGAAGAAAAAGCAAACCATAGGTGATAGAGATCGAACCCTTCACTGAGAGTAGTTCTGAACCATTGGTCGTGCCAGCTGAAGAAACAGAAGAGATAGAGCTCATCCCGGGCAAGGTGAAAAAGACAATGAAAATAGGTTCGGGTCTGCCGGAACCTCTCCGGACGAACCTCATGGAGCTCCTGCGATGCTATGTTGACATCTTCGCATGGGAACCTCAGGATATACCGGGAGTAAGCAGGGACATTGCTGAGCATCGGTTTGAAGTGGACCCGTCAAAGAAATCAGTTCGACAGAAGAGGAGGATCTTTGCACCTGAACGTCAGGGGATCATCGATGAAGAGATTGCAAAACTGTTAGCAGCTGACTTCATTTTTGAGATCGACTACCCGCAGTGGATGGCAAATGTGGTGTTGGTCCAGAAACAGAACGGTAAATGGCGAGTCTGCGTCGACTATACTGATCTGAATAAAGCTTGTCCAAAGGACTTCTACCCGCTACCCCACATCGACCAACTCATCGATGCCACTTCGGGGTATGCTTTGTTAAGTTTCATGGACGCATTCTCGGGGTATCATCAGATTTCCATGAGTAAAGAGGATATACCGAAGACGACGTTCATTACGCATCGTTCGGTGTATGCCTACAAGAAAATGACCTTTGGCCTCATCAATGTCGGGGCCACATACCAGAGGATGATGAACTACGTCTTCAGATATCAGCTGTGTAAGAATATGGAGGTGTACGTGGATGACATGATTGTTAAAAGAATGTTGGTACATAAACACCTGGATGATTTAGAAGAATGCTTTCAGACAATTCGCCATCACAACTTGAGACAAAATCCCACTAAGTGCACCTTCGGTTTAGGGGCTGACAAGTTTCTAGGTTATCTTGTCAGTCAAAGAAGAATTGAAGCCAATCCAGAGAAGATTCAAGTGATTCTGAACATGAAGACTCCTCAGTCATTTAAAGATGTTCAACGTCTAACTGGAAGGATTGCGGCTTTAAGGAGGTTCATGTCCAAGTCGGCAGAAAGATGTTTTCCATTTTTTGATACGTTGAAAGGACCGAAGAATGCAAAGACATTCCAATGGACTTCGGAGTGTGAGGACGCCTTTCAGAGCATCAAGTCCTACTTATCTTCGGCGCCTTTGTTGGTGAAGCCCGCTCCTGCTGAACCTCTATATCTGTACTAAGCAGCTAGTTCGTTGGCAGTAGGAGCAGTTTTGGTGCGTGAAGTTGGGGGTAAGCAGCACCCGGTTTATTATGTAAGCCATGTCCTTTGGGATGCTGAGACAAGGTACCCAAACATTGAAAAGTTTGTTTTTGCTTTAATAACTGCTAGTCGAAAGCTTAGGCAACACTTCCAGGGTAGATTGGTAATAATATACACAGATCAGCCTTTAAAGAAGATTATGGGCAAACCGGAGGTATCGGGGAGATTAGCTGCATGGACTATGGAGTTGTCCCAATTTTTCATTGAATATCATCCCCGAACCACCATCAAAGGGCAAGCCCTGGCCGACTTTGTAGTTGAATGCTCGTTTTCTGAAACTGATGAAGTTGTAACAGAAGCTGAAGGATTTGACAGAGCAATTGCTGTTCTTCAGCAGAAGCAGAGTTCGTGGACGTTGTATGCGGATGGGTCTTCTACTACGGACGTTAGTGGAGCGGGGATCATTCTGACGAGTTCGGAGGGATTCAAGGTGCAACAGGCCATCAGATTTCAGTTCAAAGCAACGAACAACAAAGCTGAGTATGAGGCGGTACTTGCAGGGTTGCAACTAGCGAAGAGTCTTGAAGTGCATAGAATAGTCATCTTCAGTGATTCTCAGTTAGTCGTTAAGCAACTTTCTGGGGAGTACGAAGCTCGAGGCCCAAGAATGATCAAGTATTTGGCAGAATTGAAAGAGCGACTTTAGTATTTCCAATCCTACGAGTTTCAAGGGGTCGAGCGTAATAACAATTCCATTGCCGATGCACTCTCCAAACTAGCAACTACGGATGTTAACGTCTTTGAGGGATCGGTTTACTTAGAAATTTTACAACATCATAGTGTTCATCATGAATCGGTAATGTGCGTTGACCGAACCAGCTGCTGGTTGACCCCATATCTGGAGTATCTGGCAGATGGCGTTTTACCATCCGATGGGATGCTAGACAAGAAAATCAAGTACAAGAGTGCTAATTTTGTTCTAATTGATGGGGATCTGTTCCGAAGGGCCTTCTCATCTCCACTACTAAAATGTTTGACTCCATCTGAAGCTGAATATGCTCTCCGGGAGGTACATGAAGGCATCTGTGGCGACCATATGGTTGTTAAGTCATTAGCCTACAAAGTACTTCGTCAGGGATACTACTGGCCTACCATCTTCAAGGAAGCGACTGAATACATCAAGAAGTGCGAGAAGTGTCAACTCAACAGTCCAATACCACATCAGCCACCAGAAAAGCTATACTCAATCTTATCTCCTATACCCTTCGCTGTCTAGGGGGTTGATATACTGGGTCCGCTACCGAAAGCAAAAGGTCAAGTTAGTTTTTTTATAGTTGCCATCGACTATATGACCAAATGGGTAGAAGCAAAACCACTTATGTTAATAACGGAATAGGAATGCTTGAAATTTTTGAAAGAATCAGTAGTGTTTCATTTCGAAATTCCTAAAGTGGTAATATCAGACAATGGGTGCCAGTTTGTGGGATCGAAATTTGAAGCATTTTTGACAAAATTGGGGGTCCAGCACAAAAAGACTTCAGTGGCTCATCCTCAGTCAAACGGACAAGTTGAAGTGACCAATAGAATGTTGCTGAATGGGATCAAGCGTAGATTAGATGAAGTCAAGGGAAGATGGCCAGAAGAGTTGCTCAGTGTGTTATGGGCCTATCGGACTACTCTAAGGACTTCGACAGGGGATTCACCTTTTAGACTAGCCTATGGTACTGATGCCTTAGTCCCAGTTGAAATTGGATCTCCAAGTCTTCGAGTTAGTCAATTCAAAGAGATCTACAATGAAGAAGGGCTGAAGGCCAATCTTGATTTGCTTGAAGAAGTCAGAGAAACAGCCTTAATCAAATTGGCGGCCTATCAACGAAGAGTGGCCAAGCATTATAATAAGGGGGTAAAGCTTCGCAGATTTGAAGTAGGAGACTTTGTCCTCAAAGAAGCCGAAGCATCAACACCTCATAATCTGGGAAAGCTGATGCCGAACTAGGAAGGACCGTATGAAGTCATTGAAGTGCCGAAGCCGGGGACTTATCGGTTGAAGGCATTAGACGGGTCAGTAATTAAAAATACTTGGCATGCCTGCAGGCTTAGGAAGTACTTTCAGTAAAAACGATGTCAATGCATCAGAAGTTTTTAAATATTCACGTCATCATCAATAAAAGTTCCTTTTATTTCTCTCTTAAATAAATCTTTTCTTCGTTGCTGATCAGTTCAGTGGTGTAAAGAGGTTCGGGGGGACTCACTGACCATTCGATGGCAGCCTCAATGGCAGGTGGACCTTATGGGTTTGCCAGGCCCTTCGTGGTAGGAAAACGCCATCCTTAAGACATTTTCAGACCCTGCGTGGTAGGCAATTGTCGACACTTAGACCTTGTCAAGCCCTTCGTGGTAGGCAAGTGTCATCCTTAAGACGTTTTCAGGCCCTGCGTGGTAGGCAATTGTCGACACTTAGACCTTGTCAGGCCCTTCGTGGTAGGCAAGTGTCGTCCTTAATATGTTGTCAGGCCCTGCGTGGTAGGCAATTGTCGACACTTAGACCTTGTCAGGCCCTTCGTGGTAGGCAAGTGTCATCCTTAAGACGTTGTTAGGTCCTGTGTGGTAGGCAATTGTCAACACTTAGACTTTGTCAGGCCCTTTGTGGTAGGCAAGTGTCATCCTTAAGGCGTTGTCACGCCCTGCGTGGTAGGCAATTGTCGACACTTAGACCTTGTCAGGCCCTTTGGGGTAGGCAAGCGTTGTCCTTCAGACCTTGTCAGGCCCTTCATGGTAGACATCTGTCGTTCTTTAGACTTCGTCAGGCCCTTCGTGGTAGGCGAATGTCATCTTTTGGTTTTGTTAGGCCTTTTGGGGTAAATAAATTCCCAATGAAGCAGATCTGTCTCACACTTTGGTAACTAAATAAGTATCTCTTTACTTTATTACCCAAATTTTTTCTAAGTGTCGAGTTCGGAATGCCTCACCCTTTAACTTCATCTTATCTGTTATATGACATGTTTAGTTGTTAATTAACAGTTCGAGTTGAGTCCATGAAAGAGTTTGTACTTGTTTCTAGTTGAGTTAATATTGAAGTATTGGCAGAAAGTAAATGCACCGAAGTCATAAGGGAGGAGACCACTTTTCATTAATATTTAATTTGATTACAAAATTAAAATTTTTTACACAAATCCTATAAATTAGAGAAAGTAAAATAACAGAAATTTTCACAAATATTCTTAAATAAAACTAGGGAAAAACAAGAGCATTCACTTCTGGCACCATCCTCGTCATCTGAAGAGTCGAGCAAGGATGGATCCACGTTGGATGTGATCAACTTCTCCTTGCCACGACTCCGGCATAGCTCGTAGCATTCAGAATAAATCTTCATGATCTCCCCGTTAATTTCATCCGAGTTCCAATACTCTTCACAGATTTGTTTGCGAAGGTCATCGGTTAAAGGGGGCCCAAGGTCCCGAAGAGTCTTGAGTTCTCAGATTTCTTCTTCGAGCTTCTGGCGCTTATTCAGATGATGAGTTTCTGCTAACTCCAGCTTCTGGATCGTTTTAGTCAAGAGCTTAACATCAGCATTTAGCTCTTCGATCTTCTTCATCCTTATTTCGTTCCTCTGAACCAAGTCAACATTCATTTTGACAATCTCCTCATACCGTGCTTTAGTTGACTTTAGTTCTTCATTGAAGGTCTTCGCATCTCCTTTGGCTTGGGCCAGATCTTTCCGAAGACCCTCATCCGTGTGCAGAATGCCCTCACGTTAAGTTCTTTCTTGAGCCAGAGCGAACTTCAGGATGGCATTCTCCTTCCTCAATGCCTCTTCTTCAGATTCAACTTCGATAGACCTTGGACGCAGACGCCCGAATACAGCATTGGCCTACACATGACCAGCATTATTTGATTAATTTCAGATGTATAAGTATGAAGGTAAATACGGAAATATAGGAGAGAACCATTTACCTTCGCCAGGTAGCTCATGCCTTCGCTAAGCAAATCCCCGTTCGAACTATTCCCGAATCGATGGTCATCGGTTTCACGAACGAAGGTGTCGAACAGTTGGAAGGGAAAGTTGGCATTAAATCGAGGCCACATGGCTGGAGAAGCCATAGCGTCATGCTGAAATTCGGAGGTCGACTGTCTTGGAGGAGAAGACATGGATTGATTGCGAACTGGCGAGGAATCCACATGTATATTTTCTGGAGAAGGAGATCGAACAGGAATAGGTTCGGGGACTGGTGAAGGAGCAGAGAATGAACATGGATGACCATCTGACGGTTGTTTCCTTTTTTGAGATAAGATGGAGACAGATTCAACCCGCTCATCATCAGGTGTTTGAATTTCAGTTGGGACCGTTGGGGGAATGACAGTCGAAGATAGAGGAACTCGAAGCTCATCGGCAGTCAATGGAGTAATCTTCGTCCTTACCTTCTTAGCACGAAGGACCTTCGCCCGTTCGTGTAGAGGTATGTCAAGCAAGCTCCTCTTAATTGGGACAAATTCGGAAGGTGCAGAGCTAGGGTTGGATGAAGGGGTTGCTTGTGGAATTGTTTCGGGAATTATTTCCGGATCACTCTCAGAATTTGTCTCCCGGATGAATGGATTTGGATTTCTTGGCGGCTCTTTTCCTTTCGGCGAGGTCTGAGGGATTCTTCGAGAACGATGGGTTCGTCAGTTTGGGGTTCATCATTCTGAAGGGAAAAGGTTGGTGGATCGGTGACGGGGGGATCGGCTCGGGAAGATTCTTTAGTCTGAGGCTCTTCACTCGCATCCGAAATCTTCCCTGCCAAAAAGTCATCCAATTTTTTTACTTCCACAAAAGTTGGTTTGATCAGAGACACTGCAGATAACCATATATCAGAATCCATGTCATTTAAATATCTCAAAAAATTGTGTTACAAAGTTGTTCGAAACTTACATTTATGGTCATACAGTCAGGCTTGCTTGGTCAGAAGTGCAAAACTCCATTCCTTCGGAGGAATTTTCTTCAAAAAATCTGCCATCTCATGCACACGCTCTTCGGGGATATCTCCAAAGTCAGTAGAGATCCGGTCAGAGATAGTCCAATCTGGAAGAGAAGAGATTTCGGGTCCCCGTAATAAAAAACCATTTTTCGTGCCAACCCTTGTTGCTTGAAGGGGTATCCATCAGGGGTCTCTTTTCAAATTTGGAGTTGGCTCAAGGAGACTGTTTGCTCAACATTTTGAAACCTCGTTCTCGGGACCTACCGGCTAAGAAGAGGGTGAAGAAGATGTCGACAGAGGGAGGAATCCCTAACTCGTGACAGAAGGCAATGAATGCCAGGATGTGGATATAGGAGTTAGGAACCAACTGAGCAAAACCCACTCCTATGAACCCTAGGAGGGTAACGACGAAGGCATGGAGGTGTAGACGAATCCCCTTTTCAAGGAAAGTAACTGGCATAGCGACCCAACCATCTGGTCGCTGGTACATACGCTCTTCAGAAGCGGGAGCCCTTATGGCATACATATCCGAAATTTGATAGCGAGTCCGGAGGATACGTATCTCAGATTCCGTAATGGTGGAGGGGATATTGGCATAAGGAAACTGTTCCCCATCCTTGAAGAATTCGGAAGGAGTCAGAGTAGGAACCAGGGGCAGATTCTTCCCCATTGTCGCTGTGGATTGAGGATTCAAACTCGAACCCTCTTGGTTAGGGTTTGGATTGGGGGGAAATGGTGCTAACGGGAGTCACACGAAGGGGGGAATTTTGGCTAGAGTTCACAGTCAACATTGTTGGGATTTCGTAAAGCAAAGAAAGAAGTTTTGGGAAGGAGAAGAAACCTTAAAGGTTCAAAATTCAAATTTGCAGGTAAAACCGTCAAAATTGGTAAAGTTTATCTTTTATACTGATAGTCACACGGTGTACGAGGCCGGCACATTAAATGTTAGTAATGATGAGAATTCGAATGGGAAGCGTCCGGATCAATTCTTAGATATTTTGTCAGATTGGGCCTCTCGGTTGGATTTCCGGTTTTTAGGCCATCTGTTTCAATTTCAATACTTTATTGACTGGGCCTTTTACACTGAACATTTAGCCATCCCCCGTCTCATCTTATGGACCAAATTGGGTATGTCTCAATTACTTTCTGTTATAGGCTTTTATTAAATTCTAATATTATGGACCAATTATAGTTTCCTATTAAACCTCCTGTTTAATAAAAAACTAGGGGGCAATGTTGGGTCGTGATATATCTCCTATTGGGCCGAATGGATTGGGCCTACTTATTCAGTTAGTCCATTGGGTCTTCACTATTGGGTGTTGACATTACTGGGCCTAAACACCATATTACTTCTATTTTAACCCTATAAGACCGGGTCGGTTCATTGGACTAACCCATTGGATCATTTAATATCTATTACTTTGACTTGTAATGATGAAAAAGCATGACAGTTGACTAAGGCGCCTGCCATGCATTAATGTGGATGGGATTATAGCCGGCCGGCGGCATAAACAGTGACTAAAGGTAGTGAGTAGACTACAGGCAGACGGCAGGACCCATCAGATCATGGGGGTTGTGTCACAGGTAGTGGGTGACACGGTAAACCGGGCAAAGAGAGTACAACTTATCAACTAAGTCTTAACAAACAGGTACGTTCTGACACACGTTCTCATTTTTCATATTCATATTCACATACACACAACTGAGAACTATTATATTTAATATTTGTTTTAATAGGGAATATTCGTACAACAACACAATCATTGGTGGACCCCACTATAGACACTCAAAATTTTCTTTTCCTGTTATTAACCATGCAGGAGGGCAAAAGCGTCTTTTTTCACACTCCAGAGATAATATTGGAGGACCACAACATCAATTTTAACCCCGGAGATAGCCACGGGAGATCCAGTTTCCAACCACGGAGATAACCCCGGGAAAACAGTTTCCAACCCCGGAGATAACCCCGGGAAAGTCAGTTTCAACCCCGGAGATAGCCCCGGGGGATCAAGATCAAAGCCTGGAGATAGCCCAGGAGGTCAAACCAACCTCAGAGATAACCCTGAGGACATTCAGAGTCAACAATAGGCCAACTTCAGAGATAACCCTGAGAAAAGACTGCTACAACTGCGAGAAAACTGGAGATAACCCCGGGAGGGAAAAATGGTTATTTTGCCAACTCAACTTCAACTCACATCAAATCAACTCATGTCAACACAAAATACTTCAATAAAAGTCTCACAAGAACCATATCTTAACTTTCAAGCGCAAACTACAGAAAACGGCTCAACAGACTACCTGACGGAAACCCGGGAATGCCATTTTGGTCATGGACCCATCTTCCTGGAATCAAAAAAATAGCAAATCCTATGTCATTGTGTAGCTCTTGGAAAGAGCTTTCCGGAATGATATGGCATACTTCCATCGGACTCCCGGATTGAAAGTTATGAACGACCGATCGAACAACACGTTTTCCGAATGTATGTACTTCGACACGGCAGGACCCACACTGCCCGGGGCACCCCGGGCAGCCGCAGGTACACCTGCTACTAGGTGCTGTAGGTGGACCTGCGGCTCCACCCTCTACAAATAGAGGGCTTGGGGTGCCCATTTTGCAAGAAAAAAAGGCGAGGAAGCCTTGCTCAATTTGCTCTGCACTCACCCCATGCAGTGTACTTTCCCCTTTTAAACACATGTGAGCTCATATATAGCCCTTTTGTACCTACAAAAGTCAGTGTTTACCCACTCTAAAGATATAAAAGTCTTCTTTAGTAGTTAGCTGTAAGCCTTCTCACACATTTTAGAGTCTTTCTCTTCATCTTTGCACACACCCTTCTACACGTTGAGAGTCGTGTTACTTGCTTTTGCCCGAACTTCAGTCCGTGGTTTCATTTCAGTCTGTATATATATATATATATATTGACTAACATCATCGAGTTATGCCTCGATTGAGCCTAAACTTTGGTCTAGAGCGTTTATTTGCTTTAATATATATATATATATATATATATATATATATATATATATATATACATTTATATATATTAACTGTGTGTCGAACTTTGTTCGATGAGCCTAGACTTCTGTCTGGAGCATTTATTTGCTTTAATATATATATATATATATGAACTGTTGTCGAACTCTATTCGATGAGCCTGGATTTTATATTCGGTGCATTTACTCTACTTTTGTATATATATATATATATATATATATATATATATATATATATATATATATATATATATATATATATGAACTGTTGTCGAACTCTGTTCGATGAGCCTGGATTTTACATCCGGTACGTTTATTGCTTTATATATATATATATATATATATATATATATATATATATATATATATATATATATATATATATTCGTCTTGCCTAGAGTTTCCTTCGTGGTAGTTGATCGCTTTTACAGCTTTATTTACATTTCGTCCCGCCTGGAGTTTTCTTCGTGGCAGTTGACCGTATTTACAGCTCTATTTACGTTTCGTCCCGCCTGGAGTTTCCTCCGTGACGGTTGATAGCTTTTTACAACTTTATTTACGTTTCGTCCCGCCTGGAGTTTCCTCTATGACGGTTGATAGCTTTTACAGCTTTATTTACATTTGTGATCCCCCATGGAGGTGCTTCGTGGTTGGTGATCCTGTCTGTATATATATTTACAACTTTTATATATATACTACAACAAAAAAGCTTATCAGCAACCGCCTATCAGCGACCGTATGTGGTCGCTGATATCTATCTGCGACCGTATGCGGTCGCTAAAAGGCGTCGCACAAAATCTGGTCGCTGAAATGCACATCAGCGACCACTATTAGCGACCGAGTTTCTGCGACCGATATCAGCGACCGTAATATGAAATCCGGTCGCTACGCTGAGTCAGCATGGGCCATGTCCAAAGTTGACGTGTTCCACGTGTCAGCGACTGGAATCAGCGACCGCATGCGGTCGCTGATATAAAAAAATAAAATAACAGAATCTTACTGTTTTTGAATAAATCCCAAAAACCTGTACCTGTTTTGTACCTGTTTTATCCCAACACACATACACAATAACAGCATACACAACAATATAAACATCCATCGTCCACCATATAACACATACACCAAACTAGAATATAAACCATTCAAAACCAATATGATTTTGAATAAATATAATAACATTTTAAAACTTGTTTAACTAACAATATACAAACATCCTAAGAATGAAACAAGTACAAACTTATATTATAATTATAAAACTAATCTAAAGCAGGTACTAATCAAGCATCACCGCCTCCGCGATCACCCTGTAATTAACAAAATAATAAAACAAGTTATAAATATTTACTAACTATGTTAATATTGGTATATTACGACAATATACAACAAATTGATTTTATACCTCGTCGCCATCACCGTGTTGTGATGCTGCTGCTGCTGCTACTGCTTCAGCTAACTCCTCAGCACTCAGAGCCCCCAGATGTCCGCCCAGTATCTTCAAAAGATCCCGATCTTGACATATAGCTCTCACACAGTCAGCCGGAGTATGAACAGCTGGATGGCTCGATGACTGTGTAGACTGGGTAGAAGAGCAGCCTGAGCCACTGAAGGATGGGCGTCGTCATTGTCCTTGACCTTTAACGTAGTTCTTCTTCACAACAGACGCCCTCTCCCACAACTCTTGATCGATAGACGGACGTGGAGTGCCTTCAGGATAGCGCTCATTCAATAAACGCTTATAAGTGTCCTGCATGTCATCATGTTAACACTTAAATAGTTAAAAATAAATTAATTTTGTAAGCATTAATTAAAGATCAAGTTGTTAAAATTTATTATCGCTATCTGGATAGCCTCAGGCAGACCATCACGGGTGGCCACGTACACATCCAGCCAATGGATAGGCTGACCTTGAGACTGAGACTCCTATACAAAAATAACACAATATTACTAAGTAAAAATGGGATATATTTTCTACAATTCATGATTGAAAACATATTAAAACTTGTAAATACGTACACTGGCAGTGATATGCTGCAACTGTGAAATACTGCCGCCCTTGTATGTTCCTTTAGCCTTTTCTCCTTCGGATACACCCGAGGCTCTGTTGGTGGCGGCAGTCTTTCGTCTTTTCACCCAGCTCTCAGCTCTCCATTGGGCACACATCTCAGCCCATATGGACTGGGTGCACCACCAGGGGCTATGCTCGTGCATATAATATTCTCCCTGGCCTGGATGGTCGATCTCGGCATTGTGAATGGCTTTTTGTCGTTCTTTATTTAAGTTATCCTTGGTACGGACCGCGCACTTCTGCCAGAATAATGTCTGAATCACCGAAGCCTGCGCGTCCTCCCATCTATACCTTTTCTGCAAATAAAACAACAATAATAACATTACTAAAAAATTATCCTTTGAATATTATATTAATATTATCTGTCATAATTAATAAAAACATACCTGAAATTCAGTCCAAACTGCATCCTTATGGGCGAGAGGTGTGCTCGCCTATGTAATCACTGGCGTAGGCCAGTTCTGTAAGCATAATTGTGAAATGCACTTCACAATTTTACTATCTTGAAAATCACTACAATATACAGTAATTTACATTAAAATATATTTATAACAATGGAAATATTAAACCCTTATATATACACGATGTTTAACTTACGTGCTTTCTGGAGGAGGACGGATCTGTATAAGAATGCGATCATCCGGATTAACCGGGGCCTTCGCCACATGATTAGGGCCCCGACCCAACCCGCGCTTTCGTGCTGCAGGTTCAGAAGACATCTATAAATAAAAAAATTAGGATGTTAGAATAAGTGTGTCATTCATGTTAGAAACTAGTACTCTCTTAGTTGCCTCCATAACCTCTGATTAAACTGTGAGTTGGACTTGTGTTTCATTCAAAGTCAGGCGTTGATTTATGCTAGAGATGTTTATTATTTGTGTTTGATTTCATTACTCTTGAGTATTGATTTTTGAATTATAATCATGATTTAAATATTATACAAATAAGTTTAATTTTTTTAAATAGATAAATTGATTAATTTTATATATTTACTAAATATTATATATAATATATAATAATAATTAATATATTTAATTAATTATTATTTATTATATATTAATGACACCACTAAGTCACTAAACAGACGTAAAAGGAACCAAATGGTAAGCAAGAACCACTACTCCATAATTAAATAGTTACATTGTAGTTTTATATTCTATTCTTGGAAGGAAATGACAATTTGTTAAATGCAACCAACTATCAGGAATTTCCCCCAAAAATTGGTTATGTGAAACGTCAATATTTAAACTTACAGTCAACTCCCTTCAAATCATAATCTTAACTTGGCAGCAGATTTATTCTCAAGACATCCAGTGGCATCATATGAATAACATTTAAAAAATAAACATCTCAATAACCTCCAAAAACCTACAAATATTTTAGAAACTCTTATACATAAACATAATTACTACATACAAATACTAAAATACATATATCACAAAAACATGAAAAATTGTAAAATTAGCAAATTTCATATAATGCTAGGAAGCAAATGCAAACCTAAGATTTGTATTTCCATAGAAGTATCGATTCATATGGAAAGTTGTGTTCACATCAATGTGTTCAAGTGGGCGCATATATATGGAAAGTTGTCTTATGGGGAATGTCAACAATAACATCCTCCACCACCATGGTCATTGTGCATGAAAATTTCAAATTTTGAATTAATGTTTCACCAACCAACAGGCGAAAAGTCGCACAAAATCAACAATAAAGCAAAGAAACAAAATTCAGAGGTCATGCCCATCTCCCCCACCACCATGTTTTCTAGCTTTTACTATTTTAATCACTAGCCATTATTCTCTCTTTGCAAAATTTCTACGAGGGAAACTAAAGTTGAATTAAAGCATCTTTACTGTAGAAAGAAAGTCAGGGAATTATCATTCCAAACAACCCCATTATTAAAATTTTAAAATGTTTTTTTTGCTAAACAATTAGGGTAAATTAAGGCCATTGTGAAATTTAATTTCTTGTCATCTGTTCAAGTTGGGATGTTTCTCTCTTTCATCAAATAATATTGTCCAAATTAGCTATACTAGAGGATTACAATTAAGGAGGGCAACCATTGTTACTCATACCTATAGCTATAAATAGATCAAGAAAAATAAAGATGGGGCAATTAGAAAATCAGTATTATCACAAAGTTATTGATGAAACAATAGTATTTTTTCTTTTGTTGGCAAGTGTGGTAAGGAAATCATCGAATGCTTACAACGGATCCACTAATACTGTCACAAATTTACTTATACCAAGCTTTTACCAGATTTTTTGTCACAAATTTAATAAAGATGATATACTTTCTCTTATATTAACCAGAGCAAACGACGTATATTATATATAGTACATGCTGATAGAATTAGGTCGCAAGAGATGTGGGGAGTGCAATAAAATATTAAAAGATAAAATAAAAAATTATGCCTAATTAAATTAGATAGATGAGAAGGAGCAAATTTGTTTTTCCTCCACAGAAAATGTCATTGATTTTCTTACCAGTGCAGGTAGCGGTGGCGTCGGCGGCGATTGTGGTGGTGGTGATGGTGGAAACGACGGCTGTGGTGGTGGTGATGGAGGCGGCAGCGGTTTTCCCCTCTTCTCCCTCTTCTCTTCTCCCCCTTCTCCCTCTTCTCCCTATTCTTTTCTCCCTCTTTTTTTTCTTCTGTTGATCGAGAGTGACGAACTGGAATTGGAACTAGTTAATAGTAATAGATCAGCGACTGCTATCCGCGACGGCCTGCGGTCGCTACTTTTAAATGATGTAGAAGCATCAGCGACCGCATGCGGTCGCTGATTGTGAGTGGTCGTAAATAATTAAAGCGCCAACATTTCGTGCCAATTTTTTTGGAGGTAAAAGTGAACCTGCGACTGAATAGCGACCGGGTTCGGTCGCTAACATACACTAGCGACCAAATTCAATGTCGGTCGCTAATAATACTTTCTGCGACCAAAACGTGCGGTCGCTGATGGTTTTGGTCGCTGTTAGAGCATTTTCTTGTAATGATATGGATATATATTCAACCTATTGGATCTAGATTCGATTCTCGTGATGGATATTTTTAGCTATAAGCAGCTTGTAAATTATTCTGCGGTGTCTGAATTTCCTCAGATGGTTTTCATACCCACGAGGAAGTCGGCATTATTTTTGTACATTATTTTCGTACGGATTCCTCGCATTCGTAAAATAAAATCAATCAAGCCGAACACTTAATAAAAATTGGAGTGTAAAAGGTCTCAATTACTATTGAGCATCAGGGTTTGAAAAACCTTTTTTATAAAACATCATTGCTATACCTTGCTAAAAAACTGGATTTTTACATAAATTAAAACCATGTGTATATATGTTCGAATGAGGCCTTGCACTACTTCTAAATAATAGCACATTAACCCACACACACACGCACACATTCAGATAATAGTTTCTTGAAAAGAGGCGATCACCGTGGTAACACAGATGTCAGGGGGATGCCTAACGCCTTCCCCCCGCATAACCAAGTCCTCGGACCCTAATGAATCTCGGTTTCACCGACCCGTTTAGCAGTATCACATCATCGGGTCAATGTGAAAACCTTTTCTCAGTTGTGTTGGTACAACCATTTAAAAAACCAACTGGCGACTCTTAACAGTCCATCGTCGACATTATACATGTCGGACCTTTTTCACTTGTTTTTTCAAACAAATCTCACCTAAAATGAGAACACCAAAGAACAAGTAACGGAAAGGGACATCCAAAAATCCTGACGTCGACACCCACAACGAAATTATTGTCGGATTGAGAAAACAACAAAAATACTTTATGAAAATAACGGCGGAAGTTTTACCGTTAACTGTTGAAACACCCGGTGTTAAAAGTACAGTAATACACGTAGTTGCACAGTAGCACACAGTATTAATTATTGATGCTTATGTGAGAAGTCACTTAGTTTTGTTCAATTATTGTTACAGTAATTGCTGCATAGTATCTCACGTTATTTGATTCAATTATTGTCAATATTTTATAATCAATCATTGAGATGACAAAGTTATTAATATTATTATTTGCAATATTAACGATGTTTAGAAGTTCTGTCAAGGAGAGGTTTGGTCACCTAATTGTGCGTCAATGGAGAGAAATCCTTATTGGAAAGCCCTCTCTTTCCTGGGAACGACCTGGTCGATTAATATTGTGAATTATAATAATGATGATGAGTTTTGTTTTATTAGTATTATTAATGTAATAAAACAGAAAATCTTTTTATATAAAACAGAATACTTTTATAAAGTTATTTATTTTATTAGACAATAATTAGAATATATTATATTTTATTATGCATAGTGTTGTATAGTAAAATCTTTTTATATAAAACAGAATACTTTTATAAAGTTATTTGTTTTATTAGATAATAATTAGAATATATTATATTTTATTATGCATAGTATTGCATAGTGCGTGCATAGTGTTTTGCATAGTAAAATCTTTTTATATAAAACAGAATACTTTTATAAAGTTATTTGTTTTATTAGATTTTAAATAAAATATATAACTATATATATATATATATATATATATATATATATTGAATATATTATATTTTATTGCATAGTGCAACATAGTATCCTTTCTATTTTCCTATAAATTGGATGCTTAGTTAGAATTAAAAACCACACCAGAAGTTCAGAGAATTATTCTATAATCATGAACGTATTTCTTTAAAGTTTTAAGAAGCTTTGAGCGTGGTATAAGTTTTCTTCAAGAATATCATCGTCCTACCAGTCGAAATACTATTCTTTTACGGCAAGGGATATTATTTGTTGTACTCGTAATGGGTATTCTTTCTTTCTTATTCGTGAAGAGAACTTTTGTTATTTCATTCTTTATTATTCTATTGGAATAACCTGTATACGCGGGATACCCTATATTTGGTGAAATTCTTCTATTATTCCATTCTTTATTATTCTGTTAAAACATCTTGTCTGTGCGTTTACGCATGACCTGGTTCCGTTGTTTATTATTCTGTTGAAATATCATGTATGTGCGTCTACGCATGACCTGGTTCCATTATTTATTATTCTGTTGGAATATCTTGTCTGTGCGTTTACGCATGACCTTGTTCCGTTATTTATTATTCTGTTGGAATAACCTGTCTGTGCGGTCTATCACATACCTGGTGATTTCTTTTGTTATTCCATTCTTTATTATACTCAGTTGGTTAAAGTTTTGATTTCTATACTCCATGAAATTAGTGGAATATCCTTGATATTTGCGCTTCATCCAATATCTTTTCATGGAAATATTCTTCTGAGCATTCTTGAATTTTACTCCACAAAGAAGTATCATGTTGACAATTTGGACGTTAATAGTTCCTGGATAAATTAATTCTTGAAATTATTTTATTGAATTCTTATATCATTGTCATCATCCTTATGTTTATATTATGTTGAAAGTCATCTGTGGCCTGTAGTGCATAGATGGACTTGGTATGATTATTACCAGGGATTATTCGGTATAATCATGACCATAATGTTACAAATGATATGGAAAAAGTCATCATTGGCCCGTAATGCATTGATGGACAGTTGCTGGCATGATCATGACCATTGATGAATACACGAATATCATTGGCCTGTAGTGCATGGATAATTTGTTGTCGTGATACTAATGAATATCCTTGGCCGTAGTGCAGGGATGATGTGGATTATTTATTAAGCTGAGTCTCAGCGATAAAAACTAATGAAAAACCTTTTAAATCAATAATCAAGATAATGTGCATCAGGAAGGCGACAATCCTCATGCAAACAACAACACTGACCAAATGATGAATGATGATGGAATGTTCAGAGGCTTTATGCAATTTATGCAACAGCAGGCGAGAGTGGCTCCTGTCCAAAATGTAGGTGGAAACACTGGAAACTCTCGTACGGTCACCGCTAAACAGTTCAAGGAGCTGGGACCACCAGAGTTTATTGGAGAGTCAAAATCACTTAAGGCGGAAGCATGGATAAAGCAGATCACCAAGATATTTGATGTCTTAGGATGCTCCGAGGAGCAAAAGGTTCCTTTTGTCACCTTTATGTTGCGAGGAGAGGCAGATTACTAGTGGGAATCGGTAAAGCGTACTCAACCTGCCGCACTGAAGATGTCTTGGGAGAAGTTTCAAGAACTATTCAACGACAAGTACTTTCCCGAAAGTATTCGTCACATAAAAGAGGTAGAGTTCATCAAGTTGGACCAGAATTGTGAGACCCCGAATTTTATGAAAATAAAAGTTTTTGATTTTTCTATTTTAGTAAATGGTTAAATTGATAAAAGTTTAAAGTTAAGGGTCATATTTGAAAATTTTTCAAAGTAGACAAGTTGTCATAAAATACCCGGTTACTATTCACGAGTTACTATTCACGGGTTACTATTCACGAGTTACTATTCACGGGTTACTATTCACCGAAATTACTATTCACTCTAGTATTGTTCACTCGAGTATTTGAGACACTTTTTGTGTCGGAGTTACTATTCACGAGTTACTATTCACGGGTTACTATTCATAAAAATTACTATTCACTCTAATATTGTTCACTCGGGTATTTGGGGTATTTTTCGTGTCGGGATACTATTCCTGAAGTACTATTCACGGGGTACTATTCACCCGAACATAATATTCTATGAAAATAACGACGGATGTTTTACCGTTAAAACTGTTGAACTACTCGGTAGTAAAAGTACAGTAATACGCGTTGTTGCATAGTAGCACACGGTATTGATTATTGATATTTATGTAAGAAGTCGCTCAGTTTGACTCAGTTATTGTCAATTATTAATATGAATTATTATAGCGATAATGACGTTTTGTTTTAATTATTATAGTGATAATGACGTTTTGTTTTATTCGTATTATTAACGTAATAAAACGGAAACATCTTTTTATATAAAACAGAATACTTTATTAAAGTTATTCTATAAATAGAATATATTATATTTTATTATGCATAGTGTTGCATAGTATTTTGCATAGTGTTGCATAGTGTTTTGCATAGTGTTTGCATAGTAAAATGTTTTTATATAAATAGAATATATTATATTTTATTTAAAAGATTTTTCTTTAAATATGGACCGTCAGATTAAAGTAAAACAATCTGGACCGTTCATGGATTAGTTACTATGCATTCCATTTTCCTATAAATAGAAGCTCATTCCTTCATTATTTTCTTACAAATTCATTGAAACTCTGGAGAGAGAAATTATAGAGAGAAGCTATAGAGAGAAAATTATAGAGAGAAAGAAGAAAAGTATTATGCTACTTCACTACTTCTATATCCAGTTCTTTTACGGTAAGGGGTGTTATTCTTTCTTATTCATGAAGAGAACTATTGTTATTCCATTTCTTATTATTATGTTGGAATAACCTGTATACGCGGTCTACCCTATACTTGGTGACATTCTTCTATTATTCTGTTGGAACATCCTGTCTGTGTGTTTTACACCGGACCTGGTTCCGTCTTTATTATTATTCTGTTGGAACATCCTGTCTGTGTGTTTTACACCGGACCTGGTTCCGTCTTTATTATTATTCCGTTGGAACATCCTGTCTGTGCTATACGCCGGACCTGGTTCCATTTTACTATTCCGTCTTTATATTTCTGTCGGAATATCCTGTCTGTGCTATACGCCGGACCTGGTTCCATCATTTATTACTCCACATTTATTATTCTGTTGGAATAACCTGTCTGTGCGGTCTCTATCGCATGCATGGTGATATCTTTTGTTATTCCATTCGGTATTATACTCAGTTGATTAAAATTTTGACTTCTATACTGCATGAAATTAGTGGAATGTTCTTGGAATTTGTGCTTCATCCAGTATTTTTCATGGAAATATTCTTCTGAGCATTCTTCAATTTTACTCTACAAAGCAGTATCATGTTGACAATTTGGACGTTATTGGTTCTTGGATAAATTAATTCTTGAACTTGTTTTATTGAATTATTATGTCATTGTCATCATCCTCATGTTATATTATGTTGAAAGTTATCTTTGGCTTACGTGCATAGATGAACTTAGTATGATTATGACCAGTGATCATTCGGTATAATCATGACATGTTATAAATGATGTGATAAAAGTCCTCAGTGGCCTGTAATGCATTGATGGATAGTTTTTGGTATGATTATGACCAGGAGTGTTTCGGTATAGTCATGACCATTAATGATTTAATAAAAATCTTTGACTGTGGTACAGGGATGATTAGATATTGTGGTTTATTCATTGAGCTGAGTCTCAGCGATAAAAAAAATGATGAAAACCTTTTAAATCATAAAAGATAGTAGAATTTATTCTCTACTTGACTCTTTTAATGGATTACATATTCCGCTGCAGTTAAACTGGTTGTCTATTGTATTTTATCAGTTTAACATTGTTGAAGGCTATTGATAATTTATTCTTCATTATCTTAGTCATAATATTTCTTACTGGGCTAGTTGAGCTCACCCTTTCTTTCACTGTTCTCTTCAGGAAATGAGAACATAGCCAGGACTAGTCGGGGAATGGAGTGACGGTCCAGTGGATAGCATTAGTAGTCCTCACTATTCTGTGAGATAGTGTGACAATAATTATAATGAGGACTCAATTTGAGTTTGTATAATCTCTAGATGACAATAATCCTATCTAAACTCACAGCATATGTTTTGTCGTATTATACACGACTGCTGTATTATTAGGTTGTATTTGAATTTTGTACCATGTAAGCGGCGACCCAAGATGGGTGACGTGTACCTAATTTTGGGGGAGACACAGTTGGTATCAGAGCTTAGGGATATGATCCCTGGCTGAGGTGTGAGACAAGAACTAGAAGGGGAGAGATGGGGAATTCCTTCGCTAGTATGACCTACCTAAGTTTAATTGGTAATTTAATTGGTCAGTCAAAGTATAGGGATAATATGTGATATGTCAATTAACCCTTATTTTGTGACAGTGTTTGTATTAAGATGTTGTGAATAGGGCTCAGTTATTGGAGCACGATAATGAGTCAGTTCAACCAAAAGGTAACGACCAACAACACGATAATAATCATACTGGTGGTAACGGCTATCGAAACAATGATAACCATCGTGGGGGAAATTATCATGCCAAGAATGGTAACCACTTCAGTGGTAATCATGGCAAAGATAATAGAAGTAGAAATTACAAGGAGAAAAAGTCATTTAGCCAATTTTGTCGTGCACCAAAGTCAAGTCCAGCTGGGACGGTGGCACCAAAAGCGGATACAAACAAAACAAAGTCGTTGGTTTTAATAAGAGTGTTTTTCATGACTTCTCAAAAAGCGAGTAAACCGAACGAAGTTAGCACAGGTTAGTTAATTATAAATTCTTGCGAAGTCTATACCTTACTAGATATCGGTTCTACCCATTCTTTTATCTCTCTTGCTTCCGTTCAACGTTTAAATTTGACTCTAGAGAAGTTAGACTTTGACCTATCGGTTGAAACTCCGTTAGGAGAAGCCTACATTTCATGTGCTATCCAAGTCTTGGATGAGAGTCACAGTTTTGAATGATATTTTTATTGTTAATAAATTTCCTGACGTATTCTTGAAGATTTCTTAAACTATCCCCAGAGCATGAAATCGAATTTTGTATTGACCCCAGTACAAAACTCATTTCTAAAACCCTCAAATATTTCATCAACTAAAAGGATCGGGTTTACGTTGATTGTGAGGAGAGTCATAATAAAAGTGTTGGACTGATGAAAATCATGGGTATATGAAGTATTAGTAAGTGTTATAATAAATTATTTTGGTTATTATGAGAAAACATGAAAGTTTCTTAGAAATCACAAAGAGTTGAAAAATCAGATTTTGGTTAAAACGTAACATAAAATTCAATTGACCATATCTCCTATTATATTTCGAATTTTTGAGTGTGGTCAAGTCCTAGAGTTAGATCTATGAGTTTTGTAGCATCTCCAAGTGGAATCACTGGAAAAGAAGTTGTAGATTTTCGTGTGGACTGATTTTGGCAAAGGAGTCAAAAGCTGAAATTTACCAAAAAGTTACTGTCCAGATTTTTAAAAGGGAATTTTCGTCCACTTAATTTATGAGAAAAAATATGGCCTTTTGGGAAATGAAAGTATATGGTATAAGGTAACTCCTGTCCAAAAATGAACTCATTCTGACTTAAAATGAGCAAGTTATGACCATTTCAATATTTAGGTTTTTTCGACGAAAAACGCTATAACTGGAGTTCTATAACACCGATGACCATGAAATTTAAACTGGTAGCTCACATTAATATGTGTAAGATCCTTCCAAGATTTGGGAATTTTTGGAGTTAAACTTGAGGTAGCTAATTTCTTAAGGAATTAATTGGAAATTAATTTTTGAAAAATAGTAAATGAATTTTAAAAATTCCGAGAAAAATATGTTTTCATTATGGGACTATATTATGCTAAATCCCAGAAAAGAACTATTTTTGGAACTGATTTGGTATTTTTCATGAAATGATCTAGTTATGGGTAAATGAGTTAAATATGTTATGTGAAGTAACAAAATTGGAAAATAGGATTTTATTGCTAGAGAATCCTATATAGAGTATATGCATATTTTTTTTAATGAGGGATTTGATCATTGGTGATGATATCTTATGAGTATGACAATTTTGAATGATTAAATGCATTATATGGTAAAGCGTAAACAATTGAAATAAATTATTTATAAGTTTAAGAAGTGATTAAAATATTGTTATAATATTAATGATATTAGATTATGAGATTATTAAGTGATTGATAAACATTGGGATATTCATGAACTCTGGATAAATTATAAATGTTTAATATTTATCATTTATCTCAATTGATTGATTCTTTATATCATTATACTCATGCTTATATTGTGTTAAAAGTCATCTGTGACTTACGTGCATAGATGGACTTGGTATGATTATGACCAGGGATTGTTCGGTATAATCATGACCGTAATTGAAAACACGATTATCTTTGGCACGTAGTGCATGGATAATTCGTGGTCGTGATACTAAAGAATATCCTTGGCCTGTAGTGTAGGGATGATTCGACGATGTGGATTAATTATTGAGCTGAGTCTCAGCAATGAAATATTAATTCATGGATGTATTCAAAGTCATCTGTGGCTTACGTGCATAGATGGACTTGGTATGATTATGACCAGGAATTGTTCGGTATAATCATGACCGTAATTGAAAACACGATTATCTTTGGCACGTAGTGCATGGATAATTCGTGGTCGTGATACTAAAGAATATCCTTGGCCTGTAGTGCAGGGATGATTCGACGATGTGGATTAATTATTGAGCTGAGTCTCAGCAATGAAATATTAATTCATGGATGTGTTCAAAGTCATCTGTGGCTTACGTGCATAGATGGACTTGGTATGATTATGACCAGGAATTATTTGGTATAATCATGACCGTAATTGAAAACACGATTATCCTTGGCCGTAGTGCATGGATAATTCGTGATCGTGATACTATTAAGCTGAGTCTCAGCATTATTGGTTTTGCATTTGTATATCTTTGGCCTGTAGGGCAAAGATGAATTGTTAATGAATGTCTTTGGCCAGATTGCAAAGATGAATTTAATGTTTTCAACGATAAAGGTATTCAAGGTAACCTCACCTCTTTATCATACCAGGTACGTACCCTAATTTCGAGGACGAAATTCCATAAGGAGAGGAGATTGTGAGACCCCGAAATTTATGAAAATAAAAGTTTTCGATTTTTCTATTTTAGTAAATGGTTAAATTGATAAAAGTTTAAAGTTAAGGGTCATATTTGAAAAATTTTTAAAGTAGACAAGTTGTCATAAAATACCCGGTTACTATTCACGAGTTACTATTCACGGGTTACTATTCACCGAAATTACTATTCACTCTAGTATTGTTCACTCGAGTATTTGAGACACTTTTTGTGTCGGAGTTACTATTCACGAGTTACTATTCACGGGTTACTATTCATAAAAATTACTATTCACTCTAATATTGTTCACTCGGGTATTTGGGGTATTTTTCGTGTCGGGGTACTATTCCTGAAGTACTATTCACGGGGTACTATTCACCCGAACAAAATATTTTATGAAAATAACGACGGATGTTTTACCGTTAAAACTGTTGAACTACTCGGTAGTAAAAGTACAGTAATACGCGTTGTTGCATAGTAACACACGGTATTGATTATTGATATTTATGTAAGAAGTCGCTCAGTTTGACTCAGTTATTGTCAATTATTAATATGAATTATTATAGCGATAATGACGTTTTGTTTTAATTATTATAGTGATAATGACGTTTTGTTTTATTCGTATTATTAACGTAATAAAACGGAAACATCTTTTTATATAAAACAGAATACTTTATTAAAGTTATTCTATAAATAGAATATATTATATTTTATTATGCATAGTGTTGCATAGTATTTTGCATAGTGTTGCATAGTGTTTTGCATAGTGTTTGCATAGTAAAATGTTTTTATATAAATAGAATATATTATATTTTATTTAAAAGATTTTTCTTTAAATATGGACCGTCAGATTAAAGTAAAACAATCTGGACCGTTCATGGATTAGTTACTATGCATTCCATTTTCCTATAAATAGAAGCTCATTCCTTCATTATTTTCTTACGAATTCATTGAAACTCTAGAGAGAGAAATTATAGAGAGAAGCTATAGAGAGAAAATTATAGAGAGAAAGAAGAAAAGTATTATGCTACTTCACTACTTCTATATCCAGTTCTTTTACGGTAAGGGGTGTTATTCTTTCTTATTCATGAAGAGAACTATTGTTATTCCATTTCTTATTATTATGTTGGAATAACCTGTATACGCGGTCTACCCTATACTTGGTGACATTCTTCTATTATTCTGTTGGAACATCCTGTCTGTGTGTTTTACACCGGACCTGGTTCCGTCTTTATTATTATTCTGTTGGAACATCCTGTCTGTGTGTTTTACACCGGACCTGGTTCCGTCTTTATTATTATTCCGTTGGAACATCCTGTCTGTGCTATACGCCGGACCTGGTTCCATTTTACTATTCCGTCTTTATATTTCTGTCGGAATATCCTGTCTGTGCTATACGCCGGACCTGGTTCCATCATTTATTATTCCACATTTATTATTTTGTTGGAATAACCTGTCTGTGCGGTCTCTATTGCATGCATGGTGATATCTTTTGTTATTCCATTCGGTATTATACTCAGTTGATTAAAATTTTGACTTCTATACTGCATGAAATTAGTGGAATGTTCTTGGAATTTGTGCTTCATCCAGTATTTTTCATGGAAATATTCTTCTGAGCATTCTTCAATTTTACTCTACAAAGCAGTATCATGTTGACAATTTGGACGTTATTGGTTCTTGGATAAATTAATTCTTGAACTTGTTTTATTGAATTATTATGTCATTGTCATCATCCTCATGTTATATTATGTTGAAAGTTATCTTTGGCTTACGTGCATAGATGAACTTAGTATGATTATGACCAGTGATCATTCGGTATAATCATGACATGTTATAAATGATGTGATAAAAGTCCTCAGTGGCCTGTAATGCATTGATGGATAGTTTTTGGTATGATTATGACCAGGAGTGTTTCGGTATAGTCATGACCATTAATGATTTAATAAAAATCTTTGACTGTGGTACAGGGATGATTAGATATTGTGGTTTATTCATTGAGCTGAGTCTCAGCGATAAAAAAAATGATGAAAACCTTTTAAATCATAAAAGATAGTAGAATTTATTCTCTACTTGACTCTTTTAATGGATTACATATTCCGCTGCAGTTAAACTGGTTGTCTATTGTATTTTATCAGTTTAACATTGTTGAAGGCTATTGATAATTTATTCTTCATTATCTTAGTCATAATATTTCTTACTGGGCTAGTTGAGCTCACCCTTTCTTTCACTGTTCTCTTCAGGAAATGAGAACATAGTCGGGACTAGTCGGGGAATGGAGTGACGGTCCAGTGGATAGCATTAGTAGTCCTCACTATTCTGTGAGATAGTGTGACAATAATTATAATGAGGACTCAATTTGAGTTTGTATAATCTCTAGATGACAATAATCCTATCTAAACTCACAGCATATGTTTTGTCGTATTATACACGACTGCTGTATTATTAGGTTGTATTTGAATTTTGTACCATGTAAGCGGCGACCCAAGATGGGTGACGTGTACCTAATTTTGGGGGCGTCACAAGAATAATATGACCGTGTGGCAGTACGAAGCTAAGTTTGCCGAGTTGTCCCGGTTTGCGTCCTACTTAGTTGATAATGAAGAAAGAATGACGCGGATGTTTTTAATAGGTTTGAAGTCGGAGATAAGTCAATATCTTATTTCTCATAAACTGTGTTTGTATTCAGATGTTGTAAATAGGGCTCAGTTAGTGGAGCGCGATAACGAGTCAACGCAACCAAAAGAGAGCAGCAAATAAAATGATAATACCAGTGAGAGTAGTCATCGAAGCGGTGACAACAAGCGTGGAGGTAATCAATAGGCCAGAAATGGTAACCACTTCGGTACCCTCACATCCACTGTTTATAAGTCTTGTTTGGTTCAAATCGGTACCCTCACATTACCTGTCGATCTTATTTCATTGAAAATACTTGCATTTGATGTGATTTTAGGGATTAATTGGTTAACTACTCATCATGCAAAAATTGATTATTTTCGCAAGGTTGTTAGCTTTCATATTCCTAATCAACCTATTATGCGAATTCAAGCGACCAAACCATTAAAATCAATCACGGTCATCTCAAGCCATAAAGCTATTCGTTTATTGAAAAACGAATGTCAAGCTTTCTTAGCTCATGTCACGGATCTAAACAAAAATACGTTAATTTTGAATGATATTTCTATTGTTAATAAATTTCCTGACGTATTCCCTGAAGAACTTCCTGGACTACCCCCAGAGCGTGAAATTGAATTTTGTATCGACCTTGAACCCGGTACAAAACCCATTTCCAAAGCCCCATATCGAATGGCTCCTATTCAACTTCAGGAGTTAAAGACCCAATTGTAGGAATTGTTAGACATTGGCTTTATCCGTCCTAGTACTTCTCCCTGGGTGCTCCTGTTCTATTCGTGAAGAAGAAAGATGGGAGTATGCGACTTTGTATTGATTATCGGGAGTTGAATCATGTCACCATCAAAAATAGGTACCCATTGCCACGTATTGATGACCTATTTGACTAGTTGCGAGGAGCCAAATTCTTTTCAAAGATTGATCTTCGTTTCGGATATCACCAATTGAAGATTAGAACATATGACATTCTAAAGACGGCTTTCAAAACTCGGTACGGGCATTATAAATTTCTAGCCATGTCCTTTGGATTAACTAATGCTCATGTTGCCTTCATGGATATGATGAACCGAGTATTCAAGGAATATTTGGATCACTTTGTGGTCGTCTTTATTGATGACATCCTTATTTATTCCAAAAGTGGTGAAGATCATGAGCAACACTTGAGGCTGGTACTCCGAAAGCTTCGTGAATACAAGCTTTATGCCAAGTTGAAGAAATGCGAGTTCTGGCTTGAGGAAGTAGCATTCCTTGGGCACGTAGTATCTAGCCATGGAATATCTGTTGACCCGACAAAAATTGAAGCAATTCAAAGCTGGGAGCAACCTAAATCAGTGACCGAAGTACGTAGCTTTCTCGGTTTAGCTGGTTATTATCGGAGATTCGTGGAAGGATTTTCTCGAATCGCTACACCATTAACTCAGCTAACTCGGAAAGATACAAAGTTCGGTTGGAGCGAAGAATGTGAGAAGAGTTTTCAAGAACTCAAGAGGAGACTCATTTCAGCACCTGTTCTGACAATATCATCTGGCTTGGAGGGATTTGTCATTTACAGTGATGCTTCGGGCAAAGGTTTGGGATGTGTTCTCATGCAACATGGGAAAGTCATAGCCTATGCCTCGCGATAACTCAAAGAATATGAGAGGAATTATCCTACTCATAATCTAGAGTTGACAGGTGTTGTCTTTGCACTTAAAATTTGAAGGCATTACTTGTATGGGGAGAAAGTGGAGATCTTTACGGATCATAAAAGCCTCAAATATTTCTTCACTCAAAAGGAACTCAACATGCGACAACGAAGTTGGCTTGAACTGTTGAAAGATTATGATCATACCATCCAATAACATCTTAGAAAAGCGAACGTGGTAACTGACGCATTGAGTAGAAGATCATATGTAAGTACGAGTGCGATATTGTCAACGCAAAGACCCATTTTGTGTGACTTACAAAGGATGGAGATAGAGTTAAAGACTCCAGGGACCCATGTGATGATGGCGAATATACGAGTAGAACCGACTTTAATCGATAAAGTTAAAGCTGCTCAAGCTACAGACCTGAAGCTGATGCGTATGAGGAAGAAAGTACAAGAAGGTGCTATGCCGGAAGCAAGAATCGATGAAGAAGAAATACTTCGAGTAAACTCCAGACTTTGTGTTCCTAACGACCCTGATTTAAAGTATAAAATCATGATGGAGGGGCACAATACACCATTTACAATCCATCTTGGGAGTACCAAAATGTATCATGATCTTCGTCATACATTTTGGTGGAGCAATATGAAGAGAGATATAGCGATGTTTATCTCAAGGTGTCTAACTTGTCAACGAGTTAAAGCGGAGCATCAAGTACCAAAAGGTCTATTACATCCACTTGAAATTCCAGAATGGAAGTGGGAGCACATTACCATGGATTTCGTTACTGGTCTTCCTAAGGTTTCTCAAGACATAGATGCAATTTGGGTCATTGTTGATAGATTGACCACGTCTGCTCACTTCTTACCTATACGAGAAACTTATACACTTGAACGTCTTGCTCGTATGTACATAAACGAGGTTGTAAGATTGCATGGTATGCCAGTATCCATAGTGTCTGATCGAGACCCAAGATTCACTTCACGATTTTGGGTTAGTTTGTAAATAGCTATGGGCACGAATTTATGATTTAGCTCGGCATATCATCCTCAGACGGATGGACAGTCGGAGAGGACTATTCAAACTCTTGAAGATCTATTAAGACTCTGTGTCCTTGATTTCAAGGGAAGTTGGGACAAGTTCTTACCATTGGTGGAGTTTTCCTACAACAACAGTTATCAAGCAAGTATTGGCATGGCTCCATTTGAGGCGTTGTATGGAAGAAAGTGTCGTTCTCCAGTATGCTAGGATGAGGTAGGTGAAGCAACGTTGTTGGGACCGGAGTTGGTACGTATGACTACGGAAAAGATTCAAACGATCCGACAACGTATAAAAATCTCACAAGATTGACAAAAGAGTTTTACTGATCTTCATCGAAAGGACGTGGAATTCAATATAGGAGATCATGTGTTGTTCCGTGTTGCTCCATGGAAAAGAGTTACGAGATTTGGAAAGAAAGGAAAGCTTAATCCTCGATTCATTGGCCCATTTTTAATCCTCGATCGAGTAAGAACTGTGGCGTATAGACTTGCTTTACCGCTAAGTATGTCTCGTGTTCATAACGTTTTTCACATATCCATGTTACGTAAATATGTGGAAGACCCGAACCACATTATTAAGTTAGAACCGGACGAAATAGCAGAAGATTTGATGTATGAAGAGGTTCCTGTTCAAATCTTGGATAAGAAGGAACATATTCTACTTTCCAAGGTTATACCTCAAGTCAAAGTCACTACAAGAAATCACACATTTTATGACGAACATTTTTGTCACGCACAAAATTTTGTCACAATTTGTTAATTAAGAATTACTAAATTCATACTCGTCACTAAAACTTTTACTTTTGTGATGACTTTTACTTTTGTTACTATTAATCATTTATATCGTCACTAATTTACACATTTGATGACGATTAACAAAATTTCGTCACAAATTATTTTGGAGGTAGAATTTCGTACCAAAATTTTGGAGGGAAATCTTTTAGTGACATTTTTTAATAATTGATGACAGTATTTATTGTCACAAAATATTTCTTTCGATGACAACATAATAATTTGTCATTAATTATTTGTAAAATGTAGTGACTATGTGCTTTCGTCACTAATGTTCACATTTAGTGACGCCAGATACAAATTCGTCACAATTTTATTTGGAGACAAAATTTTGGAGGGAAATTTTAGAGGGAAATATTTTAAAGACGAAAAAATAATAATTTATGACAATTTGTAATGTCATAAATACCAATTTTATATGACGAGATAATAATTTGTCACTAATTAGATGAGTGGATAAGTGACGAAAATGGGTCGTCATAAATTTTTATATTTAGTGACAAAGTACGTAATATCGTCACAGTTTTATTTGGAGGCAAAAATTTTCTGAAAACTTTTGGAGGTAAATTTTTTAAAGACAAAAATAATAATAATTTATGACAATTTGTATTGTCATAAATACAAATTTTATATGACGAGATAATAGTTCGACACTAATTAGATGCTTGGATAAGTGACAAAAATGGTTCGTCATAATTTCTTATTTTTAGTGACAAAGTACGTAATATCGTCACAATTTTATTTGGAGGCAAAAAATTTTAAGAAATTTTGGAGGAAAATTTAGTAAAGACGAAAAATTAATAAATTATGATAATTTTTATTGTCACAAATTTTAAATGACGAGATAATAGTGCGTTACTAATTAGATGAGTGGATAAGTGACAACACTACAAAAAAATGGGCCTCGCAACGATTTTTCAGGCAACGAATATTCATATAAATATTATATGGTAACAGAATTTTTTTAATACACAAAAAATATAACATAAGAAGCAAAAACATCACAACTAGGTTTCGAACCTAAGACCTATGGGTTATTGGGCCATTAAGCTACCATTGAGCCATTCTAATTTATTAGTTAACTAAACAAATTTCAACATTAAAGTAAATTTTAGATGAAATATTTATAAATTTATAAATTTTAAAGATAAATTTATATGAATATTTGTTTATAAATATTTATATATATATATAGAGAGCAAGGATCAAGTGCATACATCTTATCTTACTCACCCGTGCTCACCCCCTTTAGCGACGGATCAGACGACGGTTCGGTCATACAACCGTCGTTTATACTTTTAGTGACGTTATATGGTGTCCATCGCTAAAAGTAAATACGACGGTTGTACGACCGAACCGTCGTCGGATCCGACGCTAAAGGTGGGTGAGCACGGGTGAGTAAGATAATATGTATGCACTTGATCCTTGCTCTCTCTCTCTCTCTCTCTCTATATATATATATGAGTCCGGATCCAGTCCGGACTCCCGGATTTTGTTAAAATCCGGACTTTTTTTTTTTTTGCTTTTTTTTTTGAAACAACTAAAAAAAAAAAATTTATGGAATTGGAATTTTTACATTATACAGTGTTTTGGACGTGATTTGGATGCCTATAACAAAACATGTCTGTACAGTCTGGGCAGACTGTACATACATTGGTTGGTGTAGGTATTAAAAACACACCCAAAACACTGTATTATTGAAAAATTTCAGTTCCATAAATTTTTTTTTTTAGTTGTTCTACAAAAAAAAAAAAAAAAAAAAATCAGGTCCGGATTTTCTCCCGTCCGGGAGGTCCGGACCTGATCCTTATTTATATACATATATATATATATATATATATATATATATGGTAATAGAATAAGTCATTCTAATTTATTATTTAACTAAACTACCGCAATAACTATTAGCGGTAGACAGTGTAGCACATGAGCAAATGAGTAATTTCTTATGTCGTTACAGTTTGTAGCGGCATGGGGAAATCCATTTCAATTCGTGTCATCCAATGTTGCGATCAACAATATAGATTATGGTTGTTGAAATAGTACTCGTGACAATCGATTGTCAATCATGTTAGTTCCGGGCCTCTGACTCAAATAAACTCAACCTCATCAAACCTGATTATTATATCTATGCTTCATAATATTTCATATTTCTAAATAGAAGTAGGATATACTTACAAGTACCCCCTCACTCCGAGAAATAAAAGTGATGATTGATTTTATGCGAATTTAAAAAAAAATATCAAACAATAAAATTATTCATATTTAAATTCTCATCTAATTGTATATTTTTCTATACATGACTAGTAATATTATATAATATAAGTAAATATTTTATATGAGATTACATAAAATAATAAAAACTTTTATTTTTAAATAGAAAAAATAACTTAAATTATCAATATATTTTTAAGTCCAAAAATAAAATATAAAAAGAATAATAGTAATGATTATCCCCCAGCTATTCAGTCAATCTATTGCAAATGTTATTCACAATCTCCTCCTTCACTGTGTGTTTCTATTGGAAAAGAAAAACCATTATAAACACCTTCTTCAACCTTCAGTTAATCAGGGAGAGAAACAAACGTGAAAATG
Organism: Panax japonicus; assembly: GCA_020205505.1. Taxonomy (NCBI): domain Eukaryota; kingdom Viridiplantae; phylum Streptophyta; class Magnoliopsida; order Apiales; family Araliaceae; genus Panax; species Panax japonicus. The sequence goes on from CM035111.1 coordinate 26,629,609, forward strand.
AAAGGAGGAGTAATTCGTATCGATCTGTTAATTGCACTAATCGCCATTCTCTGTTCGCCGGTTGTTTCCAATCTAGTCATCTCCTCGATCGACGGGTTTGTTTGATTATTTATCTTCTTCTCTCTTATTATTGTGTTAAGATTGAATTTTTAATTACCTCAGTTTGTTTCGAGTTAAGGCGCTAGGGTTTAAGCCTAATTCATTTTTTTAATTAGATTCCTTTCATATGCAAACTAGTTCATTTATTTATCAATTGTGAATGCGTGTTATGTTATATGTACCTGACTTATATATAATTTGCTATTCTTCATTAATGTGATGGTTTGATGAGTTGGACTGAAGTTGTTGATTTATTTTTTTCTATTTTCTTTCCGGGTTTTGTTAAGGGCGAGTTTGTGTTTCAGCTGGTATGTTTAAACTGATTCCATGAATTTTTTTTCTTCATTTTGGTTACTGAATGAAGAAATCTCTCAAATTTTCTTTGGCTTCCCTATTTTTCAGACAATAATTTAATTTTATGTAGCTTTAGTTTTCTCAATATGCTGATTTTTTGTGGAAAATTTTCTTATTATTTAGTAAGAAAGATGAACTTAATAAAAGGTTACGACTAAATGATAAATTATTGATCCTTCTTTTATTTGGATGCTTATTGGAATACAATTTCCAGCTGCGTAGTTGTGGCTAATCTTATCTTATTTTTTTGCAGATTGATCTGACGTCACAGATTGTACGCATGACTTCAACACTAAAGGTGGGCAGTTCATACCCTCTGTATGTCTTAATAACAGATTTGGAAAATATTGAAAAGTAATAATATAATCTATTATTTTTAATTAGTTTTGCATGTATGAGTATCCAATTAAAGTCGTGATTATTCAAGACTTCTCTTTCTTCATTATTACAGGTGGAAAATACTGGTACTGATCCAGTATCGGATGTTTTGGTGGCCTTTCCTGATCACCAAGCAAAAAACATAGTATTGTTTATTGGTGCAACTAGTGAAGGGAAAGGGAAAACAAAAAGTTCTTCTGGAAGTCTTTCTATTAAAGTTGTCCATCCCCAAGGAATGCCTCCATCATTGATGTGGTAACTGGGTAAGGGAGAAAGCTTGACCTTGGACCTTTTTGCAGTATTCACCCATATACTACAACCATTCCCTGAAAAAATTACTCAAGCTGAAAATCAGCTGGTTTTGTTCCAAGATAGTGCTTATATTCTATCCCCTTATTTGGTTAAGGTGCAGTCACTTAGTCTTAAACTGCCCGAGGCAAAAGTCGAATCTTATACAAAGCTGGAGAATTCTAAACTTTCTGGTTCTAAGATTAAATATGGGCCCTATGAGAATCTTCCTGCTTTGCAATACTCTCCAGTATCGATCCATTTTTGTTAGTAATCATCCCTTCCCTGTTGCTCGAGAGTTGGTGCGCGAGATAGAGATCTCCCACTGGGGTAATGTCCAGATCACAGAGCATTACAACCTTATCCATGGAGGTGCTTAGAGCAGTGGGGAATTTTCGAGGTAAGTGGTTTCTAACTTAATTTCCTTTTAGTGGCATTCATGTGATTGGAAGCTTGATTCAGCATATCTTATAAACACTGCACTGGACTATCATGCCAGGGGGAAAGGTGCTGCAGCGTTCAGGAATCTTGTAGTGAAATTGCCACCACGAGCTCATTCTATTTACTACAGGGTTGCGATTGGAAATATTTCAACGTCTAATTTATACGGTGATTCGACAAAGGTGGAAATTTTGTCATTTCTACATATTTGTTCTGATTATCCTATTCTGATTCTTTGACAAGTTCTTTTTCTTTCTAATTGCAGACTTTATTGGAAATCGAACCTAGATATCCAATGTTTGGGGGTTGGAGAACTTCTTTCACAATTGGATATGGCTTGCCACTTCAGGACTACTTGTTCCAGTCAGATGGAAAACGTTTCCTAAATATCTCTTTTGGTTGCCCAATGAATGATGTTGTCATTGAGAAACTTATCGTGAAGGTATAGCTTAAAGTTTTTATATGTCTGAATCTGTTGTTGTGGCATACTTGTCTTTAGGTGTTTCATTTGATGTAAATGAAGCAAAACCTCAGAAGTGATTCTAGTAGGATAACAAGTTGGTCATTAGAAACATATATTTTATGATTTTAAATCAATTCTAACTGTGAGAGGAAAGGCCATTGAACTGCAAGTCATTGACTGAGAATACTTCATAGAAGATTTTGTAAAGTCGGGTTTCTATTGTGTTTTGGCATTTGGTTGCAGCCCATTCTTTCTAAGGATTTTTGTGAAGTATGTATAGTTTAAGTTATATCAAATTCTATGTAACATTCTATGTACTAACTTCAGAATATTAGTAGTTTGGTTATATATTGATTGATACACCCTAAAACATATTGCAAGCCTGATGTTGTTAGGCTTGCGTTAACTTAAGGATGCCAAGGTATTCTAGGAGATATTGAGATCACAAACTTGTAATTTGGGCAGAATCTAAAATATATGTTCTCAGAAAGGTGTCTTGAAACCTAGACCTCATGGTTACGTTGGTTATGGTAACTATTTTTGTTAGTCCTGTGATTCTGGAGAGCATCGATTATATAAAACATGAACCAAAATAAAAAACACAAGTATGCTATCATTATTGACTGTAGACTGGGGTGAGCTTCAAGCTCATTTAGTAAAAATTGAATCTTGATTCAACTCTACCTGGCTTAGATAATACTGACAATCGAACATGTGAAAGCATAAGTATTGTCTACTTTTCAAGTGTGGATATATGTACTCTCATTTTGATACATTTTAAGTTTCTGTTGCATTTATATTATGTAATATCGTAGTCATTACTTTTCTACTTTCCAAAAAAATATATATAAGTTTTTTTTGTAATTTGTACTTGCTGTCATGCATATCAAAATAAAATGTACGCCCTCCGTCCCATATTAAATGCCCACTTTTTAAATGACACAAATTAAGGTAATAAATTTGTTCCTAATATACCCTCTTTCTCATTCTCTTTCATTCAATATTCAAATATATTTCAATTTTCAATGTTGTAATTACTTCTGTTCACATAATAAACATTAGCCTTTATTCAACTTTTTATTTTTTCAAGATGGCCAACTTGTTAATGGTATCACTTTCCCATAAACTAATTAGATGTATCTAGAAATTTTGGAGGGTATAATTGGAAAAAAGCGAGCAAAAATAATACAGATTTAGAAATGAGATTATTAATTTGGGACAGATAAAAAAGGAAAAGTGGGCGTTTAATATGGGACGAAGGGTGTACTTGCTATACACAAGTTCCTTTCAAGTTATTCATACTTAATGGTTACATATCTTTAAACAGTTGAATCCTTAGAAGTATAAATTGCAGATATTTTTAATTTGAAAATTACTTGCTTATAGCATTAACATGATTTTCTGGAGTACAGGTTGTTTTACCTGAAGGTTCGAAAGACATTTCTGTTTCTACGTTATTTCCTGTAAAACAGTTGGAGGAGGTAATGCGGGAGTAGAATTTCACTAATCACATATTTCTATTTAAGATTCCAGTTATATTTTCCCTTTTTTTCTTTCCCATGAAACCTCTCCACTGTTTAAGGGCTTATGGGTTTTTTGCAGACAAAATTTTCTCACTTGGATATGGTTGGTAGACCAGTTGTTGTATTAGAAAAGGAGAATGCCGTGCCGGAGCATAATCAACCATTTCAGGTAGTTTCTTTACTGCTTCTATATGCAGCATATTTGTTACAGCTACTTGCATGCAAGAGAACACCATTAAGGAGATGCTTGCCACAATGAAAAAACTGTGAACTTTATTCAGTTAAACTTCTCTGTAGACACTAGAAGTAGGAAATTGAATGTATTAATTTCCAGTGAACTATAAAAGTTGAATCTTATATGTCAATTTCATGTGATATATTACATATGAATATATGATGCAGTTGACATAGCATTAGGATCTTGGCTTCAGATATTCCCAGCAATGAACCCAATGACCCAAAAACGGTGGATTCCAAATTTTTTTATCTAAAAAAGAAAATAAAATTAACTGCTACCCTGAATTCTTTTTACGGACAATATTTTTTCAGAAATCTTTGGTGCGAAAGTCGCTTAATGTAATGCATACTAGGTGGAAAAGGCAACATTATATCAATTGTGAAGATACTTTCTTGTTTCTCTCCTCGCATATATAAACTAATACTTCAATACTGGTTACGGTAGGCTGTAGTAGATGTTGTAGTCCAACAATTTGACCTCTTTAATGAAATATATACACTGATAGGTGATGAGGACAACAAGTAGTTATTTGTTTATTTTTTAATGGGCATTTTAGACATTTATTTGTTATTAGGATTTTAATATTTAGTAAGGGTATTTTATTCATTTAGTTATTTTATTATTCCCAAGTAAAATTAGGGTTTGGAGTGATGTAATCCCCCACAAGTTAATAACACCCAAGTTAACCTTTCCTTTATTTTTCATTATTTTACAATTATTGTTCTTCAAAAGTTGTTCTACATCAATAGGTTAAGATTCCATGTATCTGAACTTGAAGGACTTTGGCCGAGAAAGCTTACTATTTTCTTGCAGTGTTGAACATGGATGCCAGAAACTGTTAGTCGTTTGTCAATTGGGTAAAAGATGAAGCAACACTCTTGATAAGAAACACTGAAAATTTTGACTTGGTTTTTCTCTTTTCTTATTTTTTTCGTCGTATTATTTCTCTGAATTACAAGTGTAATTTTTATATAGCATTAAAATTATTTCTTTGAATGGCCCTTTTGCTAATTTGATCTTGTTCAGAGTTTCCTTTCAAAGAGAATATCTCATACACTAAATTCATTTTATCCTTGGCACATGCAAAAGGTATGCTAGTGGAAGCTGAACTAAGAAGATTGTCAAGAACTGAAGATGACTTGACGGTAGAAAATTATGAAGCAACAATGACCGACATTAAACAGGTTTTTTTTATTAATTTATTTATTTTGCCCCTGTTGGTTAAACATTCATCTTGGTTCTTTTACAATAATAGTATACTTCTGCTAAAGCCAAGAATGTATCCACAAAGAACAAGGAGACCTTTCAGCTAAAAATCTAGAAGAAATATGAAGAGATCTTGGGATGGCCTGATATAAAGCAGAAAATAGAGGTGCTGAAGGATGAAATTAAAAACTTTGGTGCGTCTGGAGTTCACGTGAAAATAGTTCATGCACATGGTGGTCATTAGCTCATTAATTTGCACTTGATTGTGAAAATAGTTCATGCACATGTTCATGTATTTGAGTATTAATTAACTGCATTCTTATGTTGGTAAGGCTGAGTTTGTTGCTCAGTTCTGCTAGTGTTGTAATAACACGAGGATTTTATTTAAAGGGTTGGAATTTATTAGTCATCATCTTGGTGTAATCTTTTTTCTTATTTCTAGATTTATAATTTTATATTTAGTTTTTCATTCAGTTACAACAAATAATTTTGTCACTATTAATAACTTTTTATGTGACGAGATGTATCGTCACCATAAGCATTATTGATATTGAAAAATGTGTCCCAAAAAATAACTCTTTGGTGACAAATTATTTTGTAATATTATTTAAAATATGAAATGACAACGACATAATTGTCATGTTAAATATAATATTAGGTGACGAATTGTTCTGTCATTTATTTTCTTATTTTTGGCGACGATAAATATAATAACAAGACGAAAGAATAATCATAAATATGATAATATTGTCGTCATTAAAATTAGATGATTTAAATCGAGTAACATATTTTCGCCACTTAAACAATATCATTTAATGACGAAAAATAATTTTCGTCATTTAATGCACCAAATTTTGATGACGAAACATAATATAGAGTGACGATGACGCTATTAACGTCACTAAAAGTAATTAATTATAGTGACAATGATGTAAATCATCACCATAAGTTAAAATATTTAGTGACGACATCAAATATTGTCAAATATACTTAATACCACGCTCATACGATGACGGTCTCTGTGACGATTAACAATCGTCACCAAATGTTTTAGTGACGAAAAATGAATTTTATGTGACAAATTTTAGCGTCATTTTTTGTGTGATTTCTTGTAGTGAGTTTTGTGGAGAAACCACGATGTTGAGGAAATGACCCGGGAGTTAGAATATAAAATGAAATCAAGGAATCCTTACCTCTTCGACATACTAGGTACATACCCTAATTTCGAGGACGAAATTTCATAAGAAGAGGAGGTTGTAAGACCCCAGCTTTTATAAATAAAGATGAATTTTCTATAAATATCATTTTTGAATATTATGGAATGAATTTGATATAATGTTATATAGTTGTGGGTAATATTTATAAATTTTGCAAAGTACGCAAGTTGTTATATAATATTCGATTGGTCGGGGAATATTCGTTTTAACAGGAAATATTTGTACAACGACACAATCATTGGTGGACCCCACTACGAAATTATTGTCGGATTGAGAAAACTACAAAAATACTTTATGAAAATAACGGCGGAAGTTTTACCGTTAACTGTTGAAACACCCGGTGTTAAAAGTACAGTAATACGTGTAGTTGCACAGTAGCACACGGTATTGATTATTGATGCTTACGTGAGAAGTCACTTAGTTTTGTTCAATTATTGTTACAGTAATTGCTGCATAGTATCTCACGTTATTTGATTCAATTATTGTCAATATTTTATAATCAATAATTGAGATGACAAAGTTATTAATATTATTATTTACAATATTAACGATATTTATAAGTTTTGTCAAGGAAAGGTTTGGTCACCTAATTGCGCGCCAATGGGGAGAAATCCTTATTGGAAAGCTCTCTCTTTCCTGGGAACGACCTGGTCAATTAATATTGTGAATTATAATAATGATAATGAGTTTTGTTTTATTAGTATTAGTAATGTAATAAAACAGAATTTTTTTTAATATAAAACAGAATACTTTTATAAAGTTATTTATTTTATTTGACAATAATTAGAATATATTATATTTTATTATGCATAGTATTGCATAGTGCATGCATAGTGTTTTACATAGTAAAATCTTTTTATATAAAACATAATACTTTTATAAAGTTATTTGTTTTATTAGACAATAATTAGAATATATTATATTTTATTATCCATAGTGTTGCATAGTATTTTGTATAGTAAATTTTTTTTATATAAAATATAATACTTTTATAAAGTTATTTGTTTTATTAGATTTTAAATAATATATATATATATATATATATATATATATATATATATATAGATAGAATATCTTATATTTTATTGCATAGTGCAACATAATATCCTTTCTATTTTCCTATAAATAGGATGGTTAGTTAGAATTGAAAACCACAGCAGAAGTTCAGAGAATTCTTTTATAATCTTGAGCGTTTCTTTAAAATTTTAAGAAGCTTTGAGCATAGTATAAGTTTTCTTCAAGAATATCATCGCCCTACCATTCGGAATACTATTCTTTTATGATAAGGGATATTATTTGTTGTACTCGTAATGGGTATTCTTTCTTTCTTATTCGTGAAGAGAACTTCTGTTATTCTATTTTTTATTATTCTATTGGAATAACCTGTATACGCGGGATACCCTATACTTGGTGAAATTCTTCTGTTATTCCATTCTTTATTATTCTGTTGGAACATCATGTCTGTGCGTTTACGCATAACCCGGTTTCGTTGTTTATTATTCTGTTGGAATATCATGTCTGTGCCTCTACGCATGACCTGGTTCCATTATTTATTATTCTGTTGGAATATCCTGTCTGTGCGTTTACGCATGACCTGGTTACGTTATTTATTATTCTATTGGAATAACCTGTCTGTGTGGTCTATCGCATGCCTGGTGATTTTTTTTGTTATTCCATTCTTTATTATACTCAATTGGTTAAAGTTTTGATTTCTATACTGCATGAAATTAGTGGAATATCATTGATATTTGCGTTTCATCCAGTATCTTTTCATAAAAATATTATTTTGAGCATTCTTGAATTTTACTCCACAAAGAAGTATCATGTTGACAATTTGAACGTTAATAGTTCCTGGATAAATTAATTCTTGAACTTGTTTTATTGAATTCTTATATCATTGTCATCATCCTCATGTTTATATTATGTTGAAAGTCATCTGTAGCCTGTAGTGCATAGATGGACTTGATATGATTATTACCAGGGATTATTCGGTGTAATCATGACCGTAATGTTACAAATGATGTGGAAAAAGTCATCATTGGCCCGTAGTGCATTGATGGACAGTTGTTAGCATGACCATGACCATTGATGAATACACGAATATCCTTGGCCTGTAGTGCATGGATAATTTGTGGCCGTGATACTAATGAATATCCTTGGCCGTAGTGCAGGGATGATGTGGATTATTTATTAAGCTGAGTCTCAGCGATAAAAAGTAATGAAAAACCTTTTAAATCATAGAAGATAGTAGATTTTATTCTCTACTTGACTCTTCTAATGGATTGCATGTTCCGCTGCAGTTAAACTTGATGTTTGTTATATTTTATCAGTTTAACACTGTTGAAGGCTAATGATAATTTATTCTGCATTATCTTAATCATAATATTTCTTACTGGGCTAGTTGAGCTCACACTTTTACTTTCATTATTCTCTTCAGGATATGAGAACGTAGCACGGACTAGTCGGGGAACAGAGTGATGGTCCTAGATAGTGCATTAGTAGTCTCCATTATTTTGTGAAATAGTGTGATAGTAAATGTAATGAGGACCCCATTGAGTTTGTATATTATCTAAATAAAAATATTTGTATTAAAACTCACAGCATATGTTTAGTCATATTTTACACGACTGTTGTATAATTAAGTTTGTATTTGAATTCTGTACCATGTCTTTGGCGACTCAAGATGGGTGATGTATACCTATTTTGGGGGCGTCACACCATATTCCACTTCGGTGATCCACCTTTTAATTTTGTCAATTAGGTGATTAAACTATCAATTTTTTCCAATTACAACAAATTGATCACGCCACGTCAGAAATTGCTGACGTGACTAATTGTGTGGGGGTCTTAAGCAGCTTATGTGGCAAAAAAAATAATTTTTTATTCATTACATAAATAAATAAGGGCAATATCGTCAAAACCTAACTTAAAATTCATAATTAAAATATATGAATATATCTGCTCCGCTGTTTGGTATGGATTTTAGACGGAGCGGCGCCGGAGGAGGTGCTGAGTATAAAAATCGATGATTTGGCGGCGTTGAGCGTTTCTTCTAATTTACAGAATTCTAGGTTTTGACGAATTTGAATTCTGGTGGAGAGAGGATAGGGAGAAGAGGGAAAACAACAGAGTTAGGTTTTGACGAATTTGATTTTCTTTCTACTAATATGTTTGTTTTATTTTAATTATGAATTTTAAGTTAGGTTTTGACGATTTTGCCCTTATTTGTTTATGTAATGAATAAAAAATTAATTTTTTTGTCACATAAGCTGCTTAAGACCCCACACAATTAGACACGTCAGCAATTTCTGACGTGGCGTGTTCAATTTGTTGTAATTGGAAAAAATTGATAGTTTAATCACTTAATTGACAAAATTGAAAGGTGAATCACCGAAGTAGAATATGGCCTATAGTTTAGGGTACTAATTCATATTTAAGCCAAAGTTTAACAATCCATATATGTTAGAGCCAATTAAAAAGTCCAATTTTTTTTTGCCAAACAAATCAGTAGCTACAAGTACAATAATACAAGTTTGATCAATAATTTTGCATCTAAAAGAGAGAAAAATGAAATTCTATTTTTTTTAAAAAAATCATAGATATTAATTTAATTTAGTATTGAATGATTAAAAAAAAGGCCCGATTTGACTTGAGGCCATAAATTATGGATTAAAAATTGACAAATATCATCTTTACCTTCCATTACAATAATGGACTATGATTAAAAAATAGTTTTCGCCATTCGCTATATAAGTACTAGCGGATGGGATTAAAGTTTTGTTTGGACGATTATTCCCCCATCAGGCCAAACAAAACTTAAATCATATCCGCAAGTACTTCTAACGGATGGCGAAAACTGTTTTTTAATCATAGCACTTCATTATTGTAGTTGAAGGTAAAAATAATATTTATCAATTTTTAATCTATAACAAATAGATGTTATGGATCATTTTCATATATATATATATATATATTATTAAGAGAGAACAATTATTTTTGGACTCTTTGGTCATTCAAAATAATTTTTTTTAATCTTAGTTTTCGTTACCCCTAATTTTTATAAAAGTTATCACAAGTTAAAAGAAAACTACCCAACAGTTTTTTAAATTAGTGGGAAAGTTACATTTATTATTTTTATCTATTTTTTTCTTATATTATATTTTTGAAGATCACTAAATATATTTTAAAAATAATTTACTATCACATGCATCGATGTGCGTGCAAACTTTTAGACTCTTTAGAGCATTCACAACAGTTTCTTTATCTCTATCTCTACTTTGCAGTGCTATTGGGTCATTCTGTAGGATAGTGATTCAATTTTTTCACTATGTACCCAACAAATTTTTATATTGATTCTTTAAATATTAAATTTTAAAATTTAAAATTTAAAAGTTCAAATTTGAAAGTTTCAACAGTTAAATCATGTTTTGAACGTTGTAACTATTTTTTATTTAAAAGTAATTGTTGTTTGAATTTAAAAATTGTAATTATTTTAATTTAAAAATAGATATTGCTAGAAATCAAAATGTGCAACGATCATTATGTGTTTATGAGAACTAAAACAACATTATTTTAATTATAAAATAATAAAATTTATAATTAGTAGTAATATTTTTTATAAAAATGATCAAAATCAAAATTTTACTGATTTTTAATTTTTTTTATAGTTCTCTTTCTTCTCTAAATCCTCTGTTTAAAAAATAAAAATGAATGAATTTGATAGGCATACCCAAATCAGCAATTAAGTGAGATAAGATCCTTTAACCAACATAAAATCACAATAAATAGGGTGTAAAATGTCATTTTATATAAATAGGGAACGCTCTTTTGATTCCCTTACCCTGAGAAGTCAAATCATATATAGGGATTAAAATAGAGAATTATATAAGAATAAGGAAACTGTTAGATACTGATTTATTGATATATTCTTCAAATATAGGAATAGAGAATCTATTGAAGAAACTGTTGTGAATACTCTTAGTCTCTCAAAGCAATAATATTTTTTCTCGACCCTAATTTTCAGAACAATTATCACATGTTGCAAAAAAAAAAAATTACCCGACAGTTTTTAAATTTAGTGGAGAGGTTACATTTATTATTTTTATCTATATTTCTCTTATACTTTAAAAATAATATACTATCACATTCATTGTATGTGCAAAAAATAATTATTTTAAATGAAATTGGGTCACATTTTTAACCGCTACATATATAGGATAGTTAAATCTAACTTCCTTTCTCTCTCTTTCATCCATATTTTAAAACTATTATTCAAATATCTTATTAAAACCGTAGATTACAATAATAACACTCACTATCTCTCTAGTTTTTCAAATAATATTCACTACCCCTACAGATGTTTTTTATTGACCAAATAAGTGAAGTTACGTATTTATCATCATGTTTAACTATTTTAAATTATAATGAATTTATACTTATTTTGCTAAAGACAAAAGTACCCTATTGTGATTTATATTATCAAATTACATTCTCCGCTCTTAAAGCACTAGTCACCGTCGTCATACAGGGGAGAGGGGAGAGCAGTGGCGAAGCCAGGAAGTTATAGCACTGGGGTCAAAATTATTAGTAAGTTATAAAAAATTTGGCGAGGGTTCGGGGGCAATGCCCATGAGACAATTTTTTTTAATACTTTATACTTTCGGGTCAGACAAATGCATCCAAATATCCAATTTAATAATACTAACAAAAGGGGAAAATCACAATTGATTTTTGAAAACAAAACTGAGGTTGGAGAAATTGAAGAAAGATTAATTTTTGTTACCTGAAAGGGCACAAGGCTGCAAGAGAGTCACGGTAGAATAGAATCACACTCCAGTCTCCACACTCGCAGCTAGCCAGTCACCAATACCCATTCCGACCACTCACGAAAGACTTTAATGGTTCACGGTTTGCCTTTTGAGTGGGGTCAAAAATTGAGTGGGAGTCAAAAATTGAAAGGAGTAAAATTTTTTTTAACTGATTTTAAAAATTGAGTGGGGTCAATTGACCCCACAATTCTAGCCTAGCTTCGCCACTGGGGGAGAGGGGAGAGGGGAGAGGGGAGAGGGGAGAGGAGGGGGATGGGGAGGGGGAGGGGGAGGGGGGAGGAAAAGTTTTCGCCGTGAAAGAGATGATCGAATGAAATTAACTTGTCCGGCTACGATCAAGGTTTTTTGGGTTTAAAGTATATATATATATTTTTCCCCATTGTCGTCTCTACAAACGCTTGTTACCACTCGATTCGCTCAATTCTAAACCCTAGTTAGATTATGAAATCAACCTTGTTTCACACTTGATGAAAACCCACAAGAGCACTGCTCTCTCTTTCAGTTGCTGATCACTATCATGAAAATCAATTATTTGTATCCACATAAATAATATCATCTATATATATAGATATGTGTGTGTGTGTGTACAGATGTTTGATGAGTGGGATTTAAACCTGCGAATCGGATATTTTCTGCCTTAATTACTTGCCTGGATTCATAGTTTTTATATAGTTTTATTGGGATTATAGTGTTTTTGTATTTAATCGTTGCATTGCAGAGCTTCGCAGTGTTTTTGCTGCTTTGAAGGGGCAAAACTGTCATTTTTAGCTTTCCCGCGCCGCGGCGCCAAGGCCAGAGCCAAAGGCCGCGCCGCAGCGCCACGTGCTGTCCCACACTGACAAAAAGCCGCGCCGCAGCGCGACTCAAAAGCTTCGTGGCCCGCGCCGCGGCGCCACCTCCGGTTCCCAGGCAGACAGGAAGTATCTGACCTAGCAAATGTTAGAGATATACAAGGAGGGGGCGGCGGCTGTTAGAACATATAGAGAGCATAGAGCAGAATATAGAACAACAGCTAGAAAATAGAGAAGAGGAGAAGAGATAGCTTGACCAAAAGAGTTCTGTTGCTCTCCATTTTCTCAGATCGTGCAAGTGAAAGAGATTGTTTGGCTGAAGAGTACTCCTTTCCTTAGGGGTTTTTCTTATTTCAAATCTTCTATTTATTGTATTTGTCTGAAATGGGTGGTGTATTAGAACTATGTGTTAGTCTCATAGTTATGAACTAACTCCATTGTTAGGATTGCAATGTAACTTTTTGAATAGCTTAATCGACTTTCTCTCTCGTTTTATATAATGAAGCATTTTGGAATGGGTTGTTGTATTTTGATTATAATGTCTTATTTCTTGATAAAGAAATAGGTTTTGATAGTAGTGGAAATTGATAAATGGATATTACTGTCTTCCTTTAAATACAATGACACTTGTTTTGTCCTGACATTTAATTGTGGGCTTATTGTGCTTGTTGGATAGACATATCCTCATTTGCCTTGTGTGACCTTGGAGTTGTGCATAATGACCTTGGTCAGATTAGATTCACCAATAGACATATTGTGTTCTAGTTTGTCAAGGATTAGCATTTGACCTTCGACAGAAGCTTATGCTTACTTTAATCTCGGTTGACCATTCCTTGATTTGTTTATTTACGGAGAGTTAGAAGATTAGGCGAAGCATTAGGGGAGTTGTAATCCTATCTTTATTTCTTAGAACTGTTTCTTCTCCTACTTGATTGCCCTATAGAATTTGTTTAACCAACCATCTATTTCTTTTGTTTAGATAAGATTAGTAACGACTTGACCTTAGTAATTGTTTCCTGTTAGGTCTTTGTCCTCGTGGGTTCGACACCCCCTTATCACTGTATTACTTGTTAGACCGCGTATACTTGCGCGTGTTTATCGGTTGCGAAACCGACCAACAAGTTTTTGGCGCCGTTGCCGGGGACTTAAGAATTAATTGTTTTACATTATTAAATCTAAGTCATTACAATCTTACTTTAAACCGATTTGTTTACCTCTCTCTTCAGGTAGTCTTCATTGTGTATGCCACCTCGGAAAGGGCTGATTACAATACCTCTTGATCCCGAGGTTGAAAGGACCTTCAGACGACTGTTGAGAAAGAAATTTGTGGACACACCCGAGGACATACCTGTGCCCGTCATAATGGCTGAGGAGCTTCAGAAGTCTCTGAGGGATTATGCTATGCCTCGTGTTGATGATCTCCAGGCGAGCATTGTAAGGCCCGCCATTCAGGCTAATAATTTCGAGATAAAGCCGGGCACAATTCAAATGTGCACAAACATTCAGTTTGGGGGAATGCCTAATGACGACCCCAATGATCACCTGATTAATTTTGTGGAAATCTGTGACACCTTCAAATGCAACGGAGTGTCTGACGATGCCATCAGGCTCCGGCTGTTCCCGTTTACATTAAGGGACAAAGCCAAGAGCTGGCTACATTCACTGCCGACTGGCTCCATTACAACATGGGCCGACTTGGCGCAGAAATTCAAGGCGAAGTTCTTTCCGCCTGCCAAAACAGCTAGGCTCAGGCACGAAATCACATCCTTTGTGCAATTTGAATCTGAATCCTTATACGACTCATGGGAGCGATTTAAGGATCTCCTGAGAAAATGCCCGCACCATGGTCTGCCGGAATGGCTTCCCATCCAGACCTTTTACAATGGATTATCCGGATCTACTCGTTCGAGTATTGATGCCGCATCTGGAGGGGCATTCATGTCCAAACATCACACAGCGGGGTATGAGCTGGTGGAGACAATGGCGGCCAACAATTACCAGTGGCCTAATGATAGGCAAGCTCCGAGAAGAGCAGCGGGGGTTTATGAAGTGGACTCGGTCACATCGCTAGCAGCTCAGGTAGCGACGCTAACAAAAAGGCTTGACACCTTGGGACCTTCTGCAGTTCAAAATGTGCAGAGTGTCATGGTCCAGTGTGAATTATGTCAAGGAAGCCACCCGACCGACCTGTGTGCTATAAGCCCTGAATCGGTGCAATTTGTTTCTAACTACGGGCGGCAACAGAACTCAAACCTTCCCACTCATTACTATCCGGGGTTGCGTAATCATCCAAATTTTTCATGGAGTAATAACAACAACAACAACAACAGCAATAACCCCAACCAACCACAACTTCCTTCTACCAGGCAGAGTTATGCTAACCCTCCCGGATTCCAACCTACAACTCAGTTCAACCAACAACCTCAGAGCACTCAGAATCAGTTTCACCATCCTCCCCCTCAACAGGAGAGAAAACCAAGTTTAGAAGATCTGCTTTCTAGGTACATAGCCCAGAACGAAACCAGAAGTAACAATCAAGAGGCCTCCATTAGGAATCTTGAAGTACAAATGGGACAGTTGGCTACTGCATTAAACAGTCGGCCACAAGGCGCACTGCCTAGTGACACTGATGTAAACCCTAAACGGGAAGGCAAGGAACAGTGTAAAGCAGTAACCCTCAGAAGTGGGAGAACCACTCAAGTACAAAGTGGTGAGGAAATTCCTGTGAACGACAATGGGGCAGCTGAAGAGGCAATTCCTGAAACGGAGACTGTTGAGAAAGATGGGGGTGACGCAAGTGGTCAAGACAGACCCCCGACACCATCTCCTCCTATCACTGCAATACATCGGCCTCTCCCTCAATTACCCTTCCCCCAGCGGATGCAAAAGCAGAAACTAGATAAGCAATTTTCCAAATTCTTAGAGGTCTTCAAAAGATTGCACATTAACATTCCATTTGCAGAGGCGTTGGAAGGAATGCCCAGTTACGTAAAGTTCATGAAGGACATTTTGTCCAAGAAGCGGAAATTGGGAGACTATGAGACGGTGGCTTTGACTGAAGAAAGTAGTGCAATCCTCCAAAACAAACTTCCGCCTAAGCTCAAAGATCCGGGAAGTTTTACAATCCCGTGCACAATTGGGGACCAATTCATTGGAAAGGCTCTGTGTGACCTAGGGGCCAGCATAAACTTGATGCCCCTTTCCATTTACAAAAAATTGGGTCTTAATGAAGCCAAGCCGACTAGCATCACCCTGCAATTGGCTGACAGATCTTTAACTTATCCGAAGGGAATTGTGGAGGATGTGCTAGTGAAGGTGGACAAGTTCATATTTCCGGCAGATTTCATAGTTCTTGATTTTGAGGAAGATAGAGAAATCCCGATAATATTGGGAAGGCCATTTTTGGCAACTGGGAGGACCCTGATTGACGTCCAAAAAGGGGAGCTAACAATGAGAGTTCAAGACCAAGAGGTGACCTTCAATGTTTTCCGTGCTCTGAAATATCCTAGCACCCCTGAGGATTGCTTCCAGGTCACTACGATTGCTGAAGCAGTGAATGGGGTATTCTCAGAGACGTGCATTAAAGATTCTCTAGAAGCTACACTAACAGGGGCGAGTACTACGGAAGAGCCATCACACATTGAATGTGCCATGTGGCTTGATGATCCGCTTAGATCAAGGCATTCGCACCGGCATTTCGAATCTCTTAAAGATGACGAGGCATCAACTTCCAAGAGTTTGCCGTCAATCATTGAGCCTCCAGCTCTTGAGCTAAAACCGTTGCCTAGCCATCTAAGGTATGCATATTTGGGAAATTCTCTTTCATTACCTGTGATAATTTCTGCTTCTTTAACCAAGTGTCAGGAAGAGAAGTTGCTCATTGTGCTAAAGAAGTACAAAACGGCGTTGGGATGGTCGATTGCAGACATAACAGGGGTCAGTCCAACTATTTGCATGCACAAGATCCTATTGGAGGAAGGCTCAAAACCTTCTATAGAGCACCAGAGGCGGCTAAATCCGATAATGAAAGAGGTCGTCAGGAAAGAAATCATTAAATTGCTCGATGCGGGCATTATCTACCCCATCTCCGATAGTCCGTGGGTTAGTCCGATCCAGTGTGTGCCCAAGAAAGGAGGCATGACAGTTGTGCCCAATGAGAATAATGAGCTTATTCCTACCAGGACAGTGACTGGGTGGAGAGTGTGCATGGATTACAGGAAACTGAACAAAGCAACCTGTAAGGATCACTTTCCTCTTCCTTTCATTGATCAAATGCTCGATCGGTTGGCGGGACATGAATACTACTGTTTACTGGATGGATACTCGGGGTACAATCAGATTTCTATTGCCCCGGAAGATCAGGAGAAGACGACATTCACATGTCCATATGGGACTTTTGCCTTTCGGAAGATGTCTTTCGGGTTGTGCAATGCCCCCGCTACGTTTCAGCGGTGTATGATGTCAATCTTCTCTGACATGGTTGAAAAGACCCTGGAGGTCTTCATGGACGACTTCTCTGTGTTTGGGAGCTCGTTTGATAACTGCCTAACAAATCTGACTGCAGTTCTCCATCGTTGCGTCGAAACAAACCTTGTGCTAAATTGGGAGAAGTGTCACTTCATGGTTGAAGAGGGCATTATTTTGGGTCATCGGATTTCTGCTAGAGGTATTGAGGTTGACAAGGCCAAGATAGATGTTATCAACAACCTTCCCCCGCCCACTACAGTAAAAGGGGTAAGGAGTTTTCTCGGGCACGCCGGATTTTACAGAAGGTTCATCCAGGACTTTTCGCGCATTACCAAACCGTTGTGCACCCTGCTGGAAAAAGATCAGCCTTTCCACTTTGATGCCGCCTGCTTGGACGCTTTTGAATCCTTAAAGACAAGACTTGTCACAGCACCTATTGTGGTAGCTCCTGACTGGACCTACCCTTTTGAGCTTATGTGCGATGCTAGTGATTTTGCTATAGGGGCAGTTTTAGGCCAGCGAAGGGAGAAGGTCTTCCACACTATCTACTATGCCAGCAAGACACTGACGGACGCGCAGTTAAACTATACTACCACTGAGAAGGAGTTGTTGGCAGTAGTGTATGCTTTCGATAAGTTCCGTTCCTACCTCATCGGGACGAAAGTGATCGTATACACCGATCACTCGGCAATCAAGTATTTGATTGAAAAGAAGGATGCTAAGCCGAGATTGATACGGTGGGTTTTGCTCCTACAAGAATTTGACTTAGAAATCAGAGACAAGAAGGGAACTGAGAATCAAGTTGCCGACCATTTAAGTAGATTGGAAAACACTACATCGTCTACTGAAGCCGACAGAGCTATAAATGAATTCTTTCCAGACGAGCAGCTTTTATTGGTACATGGCAAAGCCCCGTGGTATGCGGACTTCGCCAATTACGTCGCTTGCCAAGTTATCCCTCAAGGCCTGAGTTTCCAACAAAGGAAGAAATTCCTTAAAGATACTAAGCAATATTTTTGGAATGAGCCTTTCCTATTCAAACAGTGTTCGGATCAGATCTTGCGTAGATGTTTACCTGAAGAAGAAATTGAAGACGTGTTGCATCATTGCCATTCATCTAATTATGGAGGTCATTTCGGAGGCCAACGAACTGCCGCTAAAGTGCTACAGTCAGGATTCTATTGGCCCACCCTTTTTAAAGATGCTCACGCATTTGTGATGCATTGTGACAGATGCCAAAGGGTGGGCACTATTTCGAAGCGGCATGAACTACCGCTGCAAAATATTCTGGAAGTAGAGTTGTTTGATGTCTGGGGTATTGATTTTATGGGACCTTTCCCTTCCTCGTTCAACAATCTCTACATACTGGTGGCAGTTGACTATGTCTCAAAGTGGGTGGAAGCAGTTGCCTTGCCGACAAATGATGCGAAGGTGGTGCTTCAGTTCCTCAAAAAGAATATTTTCACCCGTTTTGGCACACCTCGGGCCATAATAAGCGATGAAGGGTCGCACTTCTGCAATAAGTATTTTGAGGCACTTCTCGCCAAGTATGGGGTAACTCATAAAATAGCCACTGCTTACCACCCTCAGACCAGCGGCCAAGTTGAAATTTCAAACCGAGAGGTTAAACGAATCCTGGAAAAGATCGTTAACCCAAACCGTAAGGATTGGTCGAAGAAGCTTGATGATGCATTATGGGCCTACCGCACAGCGTATAAAACGCCCATCGGAATGTCCCCTTACCGACTAGTTTATGGAAAAGCTTGTCATCTCCCGGTCGAATTGGAGCACAGCGCTTACTGGGCGATTCAAAAGCTTAACTTTGATCTTGACGCAGCCGGCGAAAAACGGCTGTTACAACTGAATGAAGCAGATGAATTTCGTCTGCAGGCATATGAAAACGCCAAGTTGTACAAGGAAAAGACCAAGAAGTGGCACGACAAGAAGATCCTTGACAGGCATTTTGAACCGGGTCAGCAAGTTCTTCTGTTTAACTCCCGGCTAAAATTGTTTCCCGGGAAGCTAAAGTCCCGATGGTCGGGCCCCTTCACTATAGCTAAGGTTTATAATCATGGAGCAATTGAGCTATTGGATCCAAATTCCGATTCCACATTCAAGGTGAATGGGCAACGTTTAAAGCACTACTGGGGCGGCGAGGTTGACCGTCAAAATACCTCCATTACACTTGGAGACCCGACCTAAGTCGGGATGAATAGTCAAGCTGACGACTATAAAACACGCGCTTGATGGGGAGGCACCCCCATCTCGGTATAAATATTATTTGTTTCTTCACTGATTTCCAGTTTTCAGTGATTGTTAATTTTATCAAATAGCATAGTTGATAGCTTTTATGTTTTGTGTTTAGCATGTTGCCATTAGAGTTTGTTGTGTTTTTAATAATGTATGATTGCTTGTTTAGTGTAGTTGTTATGCGTGTTTTGGTCTGTGCAGATAACAGATAAAAAAAGGGGGGGCTCAGAGTGCAGGAACTCGCGCCGCGGCGCCATCCACCAAAGGGGATTTCGCGCCGCGGCGCCACAAGAAGTACCCGGCCACTGCAAACTCGCGCCGCGGCGCCATTTATCAAAGGAAGATCTCGCGCCGCGGCGCCACAATATATGCCCACCTACTGCAAACTCGCGCCGCGGCGCCATCCACCAAAGGGGATCCCGCGCCGCGACGCCACAAGAAGTACCCGGTCACTGCATACTCGCGCCGCGGCGCCATTTAACAAAGGAAAAGCTCGCACCGCGGCGCCACTAAATGTGCCCAGCCACTGCAAACTCGCGCCGCGGCGCCAATCATTATACAATATCTCGCGCCGCGGCGCCACTAGCGAGATTTTGTTCTCCCAGTGCGTTATAAAGCAAACCGATCGGCAAGTCTCCTCCTCTTCTCAAACAATCTCTGCAGTCTCCCTCTTGGCTTCCTGCTCCTGCGATCCATCAGCCATATCCTTGTCTCCATCGGTCGTGTATCTACTCAGCCTCTAACAATCCTATTTGCATCAATTCAATCAAAGGCCCCCTCACTCAAGTGCTAGGTTTCCTTCCAAAGGTACTTTTGACAGTTTTCCTTGGATCCGAGATTTTGTTCAGTTATTTTCCGTGCTCTTCTTCTAGATTGATTTGGGGCGATTTCCACTGACGGAAATCGGGTTAGAGCTAGTTCAATCAAGGGCTGTCCAGGTTTTGTTTGGACATCGCACGCAAGGTGTTCGATAAATTGCCTGAACCAAAAGTGTAGGCCAATTGGGGTTGTCTTGGTTTAATTTTCGTTGGGTTTGTTTTGGGGTTGAGGTTGGCCGTGCTTCTAGGGTCGTTCTGCTCAAATTTGATTCAAGCATACTGTTACCATGGCACCAAAAAGACAGCGTCTTAGTGTCGGCGGATCTTCGTCTTCTGCCGCGGCACCGCCACAGGCTTGGGACCCTGCCAAGTTTGTTAGTGAGGCAACGTGGAAGCGGTACAGAGAATCCTTTGGCAAGCGCAATTTGCTTCCTGAGCGGGGGTTGCGGCCCGATAGAAAGGACGGGGAGCTCATGAATATGATTATTGAGCGGAAGTGGGTAAACTTCACCAAGCCGCCTGTGTCTGCTGTTGTCCCTGTGGTTCGAGAATTCTATGCCAACGCCAGTCCTGATGGTCCTGCTGTGGTTATAGTCAGGGGCAGACCGGTGTCATTTGACAGTATAGCAATCAATGCACTGTTCGACGCACCCAACTACGCGGGTAATGATTATTTGCAGCTGGGGCTCCGCAGTTATGACCAGGAGGATGTTATCAGAAGGCTCTGCAAGCCTGGCACGGCGTGGAAGAAAAATGATTATACCGGTGAGAAGACCAGCTTCCCGGCTGCTGCGCTCAGTCGCTACGGGAAGGCGTGGTACAGTTTCATTTGCGCCTCCATGCTACCAACCCGTCACCTAAGCGATGTGACTAAAGACAGGGCGATTCTGCTTTTCGCCATTGTCACGGGCTTGAACGTGGATATAGGAGTTCTCATCCACGACTCGATCATTAAGGCAATCAAGAGTACGGTCGTTTCGGGACTTCCCCATCCATCTGTGATCACAACATTATGCAAGCATGCAGGGGTACAGTGGGGGCTTGATGAGACAGTTTCGCCGCCCATGACTATAATTGACCATCTGACGATCAAACGCTTCACTGTTTGGGACGGGGCAGAATCTCATGTCAGGGGCGAAGGGTATGGACCGCCTACAGCACCGCCTCCTTCCGCCGAACCAGAGCCTCCTCAAGCACCTGAGTCAGAACCGGCTAGTCAAGGTCTTTTGACAGACATCATGGCATCCCTTACCCTGCTGCATCAGAAGCAGGACGCCGAAGCACAGAGGCAGCGGAGGCATATCGCTGCTGTGGCTCAAAGGCAGGAGATAGCGATGCAGTACCAGGCTGAGCTGGTTAATATTATGCAGGGGATCTACACCGATTATTGTGGCGAGGGCATTGACTTCACGCCTTACCAGTTTCCCGATCCTCCCATCTTTCCACCTTACCCTCCTCCATCACCGCCCGCCGAAGCTGACGGCGCTGATGAAGATGAGGCTGATCCTGCTGCGGAGTGAGCGATCTCCAGGGAAGCCCTCTTGTGTATTCAACTGCTTTACGTTTTAGCAATGGGGGCATTGCTTTCCTTAAGTTTGGGGGTGTTGCTTTTAATTTTTATCTGTTTATCTTAGTGCTACCATATTAGGACTACTGTCTGACGTTATTTCAGTATTATGTTTTGGTGCAGTCTTTTGAACTGCGGGATTTGGTTTATTATCTTTATCATTATGGATGCTTTATCATTATGGATGCCTGAGCCGTTTTTGGGTTTTATTTTAATTTTATAGCATGATTGTGGTTTCTAGCCATCTTTTTGGGGCTTTTACAGATTTGGATGTTTGTGCCATGTTAATGGCCTTTTCACCCTATTTTGAGCTGCTATTTAGCAAGGGTGTTATATTTATCATTGCTAATTTTTGTTGGATTGTGGCTACGTCTAGCGCCAAATGAGTATATATCTCGTAGAATTGTGTCAAACTTGCCTTGTGCTAGGGGTTTATGAATTGACAAGTTTAGACTGTTATTGATCCGTCCTTCTAGCATGCTCTGGCCAGCTGTGTTAACTAGTTATTCTTCGAATTTAGTTTGTGTGTTGATTGTGTTGACTAGTTGTTCACTCTTATAAACCTTCATTTGTGCAAGGTAATAAAAGACTTGGGTGTCTATGCAGTTTTGGATCTTGGTTTCTAGCTAAGGGTGTTTATATCGAAAGTTGTGCGGTGGGTCGAGATGGAGCGTAAAACGCACTCGCCCATAAACGCAGAGCCGATATCGAGATGGAGCATAAAATGCACTCGTTTCAAAAAAAAAAAAAAAAAAAAAATTTATATTATATCGAAAGTTGTGCGGTGGGTCGAGATGGAGCGTAAAACGCACTCGCCCATAAACGCAGGGCCGATATCGAGATGGAGCATAAAATGCACTCGCTGTTAAATTTTCATTCTTGTTGTGAAGTCTCAGTTGGCTTATGTTGATTACGTGGCCTTTACTGCTCGAGTTATTAGATTCTTCGGGGTGTTCTACACCTAGTGCCCTAAAGTCGTCTGGCTTGGGAGTCGCTGATCAAAAGCTCTTTCATGGGTAGTTCTGATTAGCCTAAGGTAATTAAGTACTGTCCGAGTCTGATTTTACTATCGGCTTGCTAAAACCTTTGATCTGTCCCTGCATTTGCGTCTTGTTCTTAATGCTTGTTGAATGTTTAAGTTGCGGAATGTGCGTGGTTTTAACAATCAACTATGCGAGCTTATTTGGGCTATGATTAGTCAGGACGGTTGATTTTCACACACATGCACAGATTGGATCGATTACAGTCTTATGCTTGAATTAGATTGACCCCTTGTTCATCCCCGTGTTTGACTTGTTCTTTTGGGGGTAGTTTTTATAGATAAACGTAGCTGCGATGCTAGTATATATTTTTATGTTCCTTTCGCATTCTTAGTATCTACTGTTATTATTTGTTAGATAGTTTGCTCGAGGACAAGCAAAGACTTAAGTTTGGGGGTATTTGATGAGTGGGATTTAAACCTGCGAATCGGATATTTTCTGCCTTAATTACTTGCCTGGATTCATAGTTTTTATATAGTTTTATTGGGATTATAGTGTTTTTGTATTTAATCGTTGCATTGCAGAGCTTCGCAGTGTTTTTGCTGCTTTGAAGGGGCAAAACTGTCATTTTTAGCTTTCCCGCGCCGCGGCGCCAAGGCCAGAGCCAAAGGCCGCGCCGCAGCGCCACGTGCTGTCCCACACTGACAAAAAGCCGCGCCGCGGCGCCACTTACCATATGCTGGCTCGCGCTGCAGCGCGAGCTCCGTGTCCAAGTTCTTTAGGCCGCGCCGCAGCGCGACTCAAAAGCTTCGTGGCCCGCGCCGCGGCGCCACCTCCGGTTCCCAGGCAGACAGGAAGTGTCTGACCTAGCAAATGTTAGAGATATACAAGGAGGGGGCGGCGGCTGTTAGAACATATAGAGAGCATAGAGCAGAATATAGAACAACAGCTAGAAAATAGAGAAGAGGAGAAGAGATAGCTTGACCAAAAGAGTTCCGTTGCTCTCCATTTTCTCAGATCGTGCAAGTGAAAGAGATTGTTTGGCTGAAGAGTACTCCTTTCCTTAGGGGTTTTTCTTATTTCAAATCTTCTATTTATTGTATTTGTCTGAAATGGGTGGTGTATTAGAACTATGTGTTAGTCTCATAGTTATGAACTAACTCCATTGTTAGGATTGCAATGTAACTTTTTGAATAGCTTAATCGACTTTCTCTCTCGTTTTATATAATGAAGCATTTTGGAATGGGTTGTTGTATTTTGATTATAATGTCTTATTTCTTGATAAAGAAATAGGTTTTGATAGTAGTGGAAATTGATAAATGGATATTACTGTCTTCCTTTAAATACAATGACACTTGTTTTGTCCTGACATTTAATTGTGGGCTTATTGTGCTTGTTGGATAGACATATCCTCATTTGCCTTGTGTGACCTTGGAGTTGTGCATAATGACCTTGGTCAGATTAGATTCACCAATAGACATATTGTGTTCTAGTTTGTCAAGGATTAGCATTTGACCTTCGACAGAAGCTTATGCTTACTTTAATCTCGGTTGACCATTCCTTGATTTGTTTATTTACGGAGAGTTAGAAGATTAGGCGAAGCATTAGGGGAGTTGTAATCCTATCTTTATTTCTTAGAACTGTTTCTTCTCCTACTTGATTGCCCTATAGAATTTGTTTAACCAACCATCTATTTCTTTTGTTTAGATAAGATTAGTAACGACTTGACCTTAGTAATTGTTTCCTGTTAGGTCTTTGTCCTCGTGGGTTCGACACCCCCTTATCACTGTATTACTTGTTAGACCGCGTATACTTGCGCGTGTTTATCGGTTGCGAAACCGACCAACAATGTTATCAACTAATGTGGGAATTACAAACAATTCGGGTAAAGAGAAAGGAATTCGATTTCAAGGAAGGTGAAATGTTGTCATGACAAGATCGAACAGAGATGGTTGCCTTGTTTATCCTACAAAAATAATGGTAATCCAATTTTGAATGTGAGATATTTTACACGTAATTAGTTTTAAATAAAGCATGCATATTTTTATTGAAAGAATAATTTCTATATTGTTTAAAGTTTGACTATATATATATATATAAATATTCTGGAAAAAATATATATAAATATTCTGGAAAAGAAGAAGGCAATTACGAAACTATAATATTGCCTTGTTAATATACATGATTGTAGTTTATAGAACTGCAGTAAGCTATTTTGTAAAAACAAAGATAAATCTGATAGCATATACCTTTAAAAGCTAAAATACTAGAAATTAATAATGTTAAATACATCCTAAGCTCATATATATATCATAAATATTCAATGCATCATACAGATTATAAATAATTATGAAGGCATATAGAATATATAGATGGATTAAGTTTTGATAGTTTTCATTTCACACATTATTATTATTATCCAAATTTTAAAGCTAACGTATTTATCTCCTTAATAGAGAGACCTTTCTTTCTACCAAGGGGAAACAACTCAAACAAGGTATATATTGAGCAAGTTAAACATAATGGGACTTAACGCAACTACCAAAAACTGAGACTACATATATAAATTTGTCTCTTATTTTCTGTTCTTGTATCTAAATATATAATTATGGCAAACAACTTTGTTTAATTTTTTTCCAATATGCATGCAGCTATGTTACCTTTTTCTGTTCGAAATTAAAGAACTCTTGTTCAAAATCTTCCCTAAACTTTGGAGAATAATCCAGCAACTAATGGATTTCAGCCACCTCCTCTATTTGAAAGCATAAATAAAAGCATTTGTATTTCTACACATGCATGCATCAATAATACTCATGCTAATACATAACCTAACAAACTTAATTACTTTCTGTGGGCCCAAGTACAAAATTAGGTTCACATGACCAAATTAAATTAAATGCATAATTAGGGTTCCACGACCTCATTAAATATGTAAATTAGGGTTTGCATAACCTAATAGAATGAAGACGGAAAAGTCAAAAATAAATGTGCTAGACCCGGGAGAAGCCTCCACGTGTCCTGGGACAGAAGGCTCATGGAGGCGGCTCGTTTTGAGAATTGATTGATGATTGGATTGGTGGCTAGAAGGACATGGCAATATGGGCATTACTCTGATGATTAAAGGGTATTTATGAAAATTCCTTGAAAGCATGTGCCTGACACATGATCACTTTTTAGGAAACCCTATAAATACCCTTTCAATTCCATTGGGAAGGGGACCTCTCAGGACACACAAGACTTGGACTCTTTTAGTGACTTAACTAAAACACTAAAGGGTTTGGACATTCTCTCAACTCGAAGGACTCAAGGAGAAAGCTCTTAGAATCCCAATAACTCTAACAAGGTTTCCGGATTCTAGGGGTTCTACCACGCGTCATTGGAGTAATCGTCCACCTGTCGTTCTTCCCTCTTCAATCAATCAATCAATTCCGTGCTTTTCGTGAATTTTTTTCCTCCTCAGCCAACACGAAACCCTAACCAGCAAGGCGCGATTTCCTTGCCCACACTTTCAATACAAAATAAAAATTTATTATTATTACTGCTATTATTACCATCTAAATTATTTTAAAATGTTGGAATTTATATGCATGCTTGAACATTATAGTTATTTTTATTTAAATTACTATGACATGTACAAATGGTTGTGCTATTTATTATTTATTACATATTTGATTAGAAAATTTTGAAACCACTATCAAGTTCATACTATATGGTAATGATATATAGCATGTATTTATCATGGATCAAAAATAGACATACACCATTTTTATCGTTCAATATAAAAACTAACATCCGTCGTCCGCTACTAATAGTAGAGGACGTTAATTTTTAATCTCGGTGTATAGTTCTTATATTGATTCATAACAAGTTCTTGCTATGAATCATTCCCCTGAATATTTATATAACTATAATATATGTATAAAAGACAAAGTCACACACACACACATATAGGAAACCTTTCTAAAGCGAACCATATACACGAACCAAAAGCGAAGGTAAAAGAAAAAAAATGCGGGTCTCAAAAAATATTCAGTAAATATTCTCTTTTTACAATTATTATTCACGTGTACCTGTACAAAGTTGCCTTAGCCATAACAACAAAAGAATTAACGAAAGCTAGAAAAATCACAAATTTATTAAAGGTCTACAATAAATCTAACTTTACAAATATTTACCATAATCAATATCAACAATTAGACATACACCAGTTAAAGCAGAACATGTATAATCAAAACCCACGCACATCCAGAAAATGATTAATAGCACGATCAGGTTGTGTGTTTTCAATTCCCTTCTAATAAAATACTAAATACTGTATATCATTTTCTATTATTTAATAACTACCTTCTTATACGAGTCTGCCTCTCTGTCAATCTGTTCTTCTCCCCCAAAGAAATTCTAGGGTTTACACAGCACTCCAACGAATCGATAGAATCTGAAAGATAAATACAACTATCTCATGTATATACGACTCATACCCTGAACTTTTACAGATCTTTGAGGCTAGATTCAGTTCAGTTTCTGGATGTTGTAGTGTTAATTCGTTCGATTTGGCTGAGAGATATAGAAGAGGTAGAGATATAAAAGAGTTGGGGATGAGTTTTTTGTGGTTTATATAGATGACCCGTTTTTTGAGACTCGCGTTGTTTTTTTTAAGTTCGCTTTTGGCCGGTATGTATATATATACGGGCCGGTTCAAAAAGCATTCTCGCTAAAGAGTATTACTCCCT
This sequence comes from Panax japonicus, assembly GCA_020205505.1. Classification (NCBI taxonomy): domain Eukaryota; kingdom Viridiplantae; phylum Streptophyta; class Magnoliopsida; order Apiales; family Araliaceae; genus Panax; species Panax japonicus. Next base: position 26,657,247 of record CM035111.1, read on the forward strand.
TAAAAGCATTCTTTTTAAAAAAAACTCGTGTTTTGTTATGTCTCTCTCCTCGCTCAGTTCACTCAGCTCTCAAACTAAGAAGCAAGCTCCATCATGATTGAAATCCAATCCTGCAAAATCGAATGAAGTGAACGAGTTCCTCCTACATCACGATTGCTGCAAGAGAGAAAGCCAAGCCAAGGCAAGCCCTAGAAACACGATTGCTACGAAATCGACTGAAGGCCGAGCCCTAGAATCGCGATCTCCGTTCGATTCGGTAAGGGCTTGCAATTTTATCTATCCGCGTCTCTCTTTTTTCTCCTTTTCAGAGTTGGACTTTCTCTCTACATGTATAATTTGGAATATTTCAAACCCAAAAAAATGAATATGATTTTTTTTTGTTAATAGAACAACTTAGTGTGCATTATATTATACTCTGACAAGCAGAGATATAGACTCAGATATGGACACAGTGTGATTATTACTCTCCCTTTGCTATACAGGTTCTTAATAAACTTAAAGAAAGTCGTTTTTACAAGGTTTATTTTCAAGCTTTAATGAGCATCCATGAATTTGCAGATACTGGGTAATAATTGAAAGATTGTATATATATAAATTATGTTTTTTGTTGTGAAAATGTTTGACAACTCTGTTGATATTCATGAAGTATCAGTGCCCGAGAACTCAGCTGTATGATATACCTGAATACTCTCTTTCCTGTGTGGCTATATTGATAACTAATCTGTGTCTGTTTTTGGATTAGTGTGAAATACATAAGATTCCTCATATTACTACTCTGGTTAAATTCTTCCTAGAAAATAGTAAAGTAGTTGGCATAAAGATTTCCTTTTTTTTGTTTTGGTATGTGTCTGTGAAAAGATAACTAGACTTTTTTTTTGAATTTTTTTTACGGCCTTATAGCCCTCTCTACACAGTCCATGAAGTAGAAATTCTTCCACTTTGAAACATATCTATTTGTAATGAGTAAACCTCTTCCATAGAAGATGCATCTGTTAATTGCATATCATGTCTACATTGTATTATATGCTTAGCATAAGACTGGCCACTTTGTCACAAGTTTTAGTGACCAATTTACTAATTTAATATCAAATTCCTTAATTGTCACTTGGCTAAGTCTAAGAAATTTTCTTATTTGGAAGTTGGAATTACTTAAGAATAGAATATTACATTTGGTGAGCAGATGATATTCTATTATCCATTGGTTGTCATTCTCGCAGGGTCGTGTCAAAGTGGAAAGAGTAAAGTTTTTCATTTTTTCTTTCTATTACCCATTGGTTGCCATTCTTTTTGTATAGAGATATTAATATATATTTATATAGTTGGGAGAGGACCATGAACGTGTGATGGGTGGCTTATAGTCCACTGAGCTGGTACTGTGCTAATCCCTTTGTAAGCATCTCTAAATTTCACTAATATGTTATTTATCATGTTCAACAATAGCTAAATTGTGTAAGATGTTGGTTTTCTTTGTTTTTCTAGTATTTTCCCACTTTTTTATGTGAAATTTTAAATTGAATCATCTTTGAATCGAGTAGTCCACTATTTCACTTGCTATGTCAAAGCCCATATTTATCATTTTTCTGTTCATTTTACTTGATAGGTGCTATTTGCTCATAACTCATGATTCATTCTGTTGTGTCTAACTTCTCATAGAAACCTCCTTTTATGTTCTATCCTTTTAACGTTTTCTCGAGTTGATTGGTCAATTAGCTTATCCAACTGCATTTCTCTGGTGTGCAGGTGATGAACAACCAAGAGACAGTTGATATGATGAAGTCCATTAAAGATCCTCAAGCAGAAGCAAAGTGTGATTCATTTTTCTGTTTTACCTAATATCTCTTAGTTATCCGAAAATTAGTCATAGTAAATCATGTTTGCTGGAGGTAAATTATGTTTGCTTTTGTTTATTTATATTGTAGAAATCCCGTGAGAGGGTAATAATGGCATGTTTCACTTGTGTGATTGGATTTATTGAGAGATTTTAATGCTTTTTGCACATATGGCAAGTTGTCGGCATGGATAACAGGAGTTGCAAGATAATGCATAGTGAATGAAGTATATGAAGTTTATGTTTGTATTTTCCATTTTATTTATTTATTTATTTTTAAATTTGGAATAGATTGGTCTAATTTATTCATATAAGAAAAATACCAAGCAGAATGAAAGAAAGGTCTAGGCTTTGCTGTTATGAAGTTGAACAAAAGTGAATGAAATTTTAGAAAACAAATGAAGATCAAATATGTTACTGGTTTGAATGGAATTGTGCATAAAACACTTGTATAAAAAATTAAGGATGGCGGTAGCATAAATGTACTATTAGTGGTAGCAAACAAAAAGCACAATTGTTTATATAAAGCATCCTTGTGCAAGTAAAATCAAAAGAACCCTGTTCAACTAAAACCAAAAGAAACCTGTGAAACTAAAATAAAAACATCCATGTGCAAGTAAACAAAAAGCACCAGTGTTACATACTTAAAACCAAAAATTGGTCAAATAATTAAGACCAAAAACATTCTTGTTTCAATTGCATTCATGGAAACACCAAAAGATTGTTTTTTTTCCAACCAGACTTGGGAATTTTCTCAACTGTGGAATGCTTTCAGATGCAATAGGTTTCCTTGAGTGGCTTGAGATGCAACAGGTGCTTGAATTCCTTGAGTTTATTGAGTAGGTTGGTCAGCTCTTTGGGTAGTTGCTGAAGTCTTCATCATTGTTGTCTTCAAAGAGAAACTGTCATAATTAGATCAAACATAAAATTGGGTAATAATCTTTATATTCTTGCAAATCTTAGTTAGTTGAAGGATCGACCACAGTGTACTGAAGGACGACACAAGAGTAAAACTTTTTTTTTTTCAAAACTAAGCAAAATCTTCTTTGAACCAGTGGAGCATTCCTATTCACCAAATAAAAAGATGCGTCTACCAGATCAACCAACACTACCCCATTTGTGCTTATTAGACCAAAAATAGAAATTGGGTAAACATGAATTAGATGAAACAATGAAAATATCTTGCTAGTTGCTGTAATGAAGATGGAATAAGAGAGTTCATGAGGGATAAAGCAAATCCAGCTATAAAGCTTAAGGGTCTTTCCCAAATTTCACAAAAATTGTACCTTTATTTATTTTCAAAATTTTATACGGAATGTCAGTTAGGTTAGAGCTAGGACAGTCACTCAACAACTTTGTTTTTCTTAGTTTGTCCATACTTGTATAAAATTTCTAATTGTTAGAGCTAACAAATTAGCTAATTTGATAAATTTATAACTAAGCAAAGCCAAAATAAGTGCCCGAATACCCAGTATAAAGCCTAATACTCCTAATCAAAATTTCCAATTCTTAGAGCTAACAAATAAGTTATTGGCTCAGCAAAACATAAACCACAAAATAAACCCAAAATACAGAATGGAAAAAAATTTCAGACCTCGACAACATTGGGTAGGGAAAGAGTCTCGCAGAAAGCACATAGTGAAGGATGATAGTGAATGTTTTACTGAAATATATACCTGTTGGGTCGTGATATTTCTCCTATTAGGCCGAATGGATTGGGCCTACTTATTAAATTAATCCATTGGACCTTCATTATTGAACCTTGAAAGTCACTGGGCCTAGTCATCATATCATTTCTGTTTAACCCTGTGAGATCGGGTCGGATCGTTGGGCTAACCCATTGGATCATTTAATATCTATTACTTTGACTTGTAATGATGAAAAAGCATGATAGTTGACTAAGGCACCTGCCATGCATTAATGTGGATGGGATTATAGCCGGCCGACGACGTAAACCGTGGATAAAGGTAGTGAATAGACTACAGGCAGACGGCAGGACCCATCAGATCACGGGGGCTGTGTCAGAGGTAGTGGGTGGCACTGTAAACCGGGTAAAGAGAGTATAACTTATCAACTAAGTCTTCACAAACAGGTACGTTCACACAGACACACAACTGAGAATTATTATCTCTCTCAATACACTAGACATTACATTCCTCCATTGTTAACCTTGTGAACACGTCTACTCACTCTTACGCCTGAGCTATCCCCTGGCGGTCCGGCCGTCAAGCTTGTGGTGTTTATCGTGTTTACTGTGCAGGATCAGGACGCCTTACGTGATTGGGACGTGGCAGAAGATCTTAGTGTTAACATTGGCGCTAGAAGGAGGGCTGAGTTCTAGTGTCCTGAGTATTTTTCAATCAAAAATTGTAGCTGCTCTACGTCGAAATCCATGGCGAAGAAGAGTAGAACAGTTATTCCTAAATGATAGCTGATGGCTATGACTTCGTCTACACAATGAGTATCTGTCAAGGAATGATTGGGTCATTCAAAGAGTGCTCATGCTGGTACTGCTTCCAAGCAGGTTTCTGAGGGTTCTCGTTCGAGAGACCAAGGTGATGCTAGAAGAAGATTGATTTTTGCTACCGAGAAAAGACCTGACCATGGTCGGAAAAGGGTACAAGGCGTACTTCTTAGAGTCATATACCGAAGTGGTCAGACTGACAGACTGATCAAGTTAGAAAGAAGTCTACACTTTAAAGACATGTCTCGAGGCCATCCTCGGGATCGAAGCCATTTTCCTGATTGACCGAAGAGGGTATTCCGCCCTATTGGTCTTCGGGATTATGGCCGAAGCAGAGTAGATGATGAACCAACAACCATTTTCCTGATTGACAGAAGAAGGGTATTCCGCCCTATTGGTCTTCGGGATTATGGTCGAAGCAGAGTAGATGAAGACCCAACAGCCATTTTCCTGATTGACAGAAGAAGGGTATTCCGCCCTATTGGTCTTCGGGATTATGGTCGAAGCAGAGTAAATGAAGACCCAACAACCATTTTCCTGATTGACAGAAGAAGGGTATTCCGCCCTATTGGTCTTTGGGATTATGGTCGAAGCAGAGTAGTTGAAGACCCAACAACCATTTTTCTGATTGACAAAAGAAGGGTATTCCGCCCTATTGGTCTTCGGGATTATGGTCGAAGCAGAGTAGATGAAGACCCAACAGCCATTTTCCTGATTGACAGAAGAAGGGTATTCTGCCCTATTGGTCTTCGGGATTATGGTCGAAGCAGAGTAGATGAAGACCCAACAGCCATTTTCCTGATTGACAGAAGAAGGGTATTCTGCCCTATTGGTCTTCGGGATTATGGTCGAAGCAGAGTAGATGAAGACCCAACAGCCATTTCCTGATTGACAGAAGAAGGGTATTCTGCCCTATTGGTCTTCAGGATTATGGTCGAAGCAGAGTAGATGAAGACCCAACAGCCATTTTCCAGATTGACAGAAGAAGGTTATTCCGCCCTATTGGTCTTCGGGATTATGGTCGAAGCAGAGTAGATGAAGACCCAACAGCCATTTCCTGATGGATAGAAGAAGGGTATTCTGCCCTATTGGTCTTCGGGATTATGGTCGAAGCAGACCCAGAAGCCACACTCCTGAGAATCCACTGAAGGCACACCGCCCTATGAATACTTATCTTCGGAGATACCCGTCTAAAGTCGCAGTCTCAGATGGAAAGCAGCTGAAGAGTCCGACAAAGCCGTTGCAGTACTTTAGCAGAAGCAGAGCTCGTGGACATTGTTTGCAGACGTGTATTCTACTTTGGACTTATCTCCCACTATTGAGGAATTTTGGGTGCCGTCCGAAGCTGTAAATGTTCTTCGGAGGGTTCATGTGGGTATTTGTGTCAGCTAAATAGTTCGATTCCACATCAGCCACCAAAAGGCTATATTCGATTTTATCTCATATACCTCTTGCTGTCTGGGGGGGTAGTCATACTGGGTCCATTGCCTAGGGATCATGTTAACAAATGCCGGCTCATGGAAATCGAAGTTTGAAGCATTCATGAGGGACTTCGGTAGCTCATCTATAGTCTGACATGCACGGGCAAATGCCACCTCGGTGTTAGGAGGTTCGGGTGGACTCGCTGGCCATTCGATGGTAGCCTTTTCGGCAGGTGGTCCTTAAGACCTTGTCAGGCCCTGCGTGGTAGGCAAGTGTCATCCTTAAGACGTTGTTAGGCCCTGCGTGGTAGGCAATTGTCGACACTTAGACCTTATCAGGTCCTTTGTGGTAGGCAAGTGTCATCCTTAAGACGTTGTCAGGCCCTGCGTGGTAGGCAATTATCGACACTTAGACCTTGTCAGGCCCTTCATGGTAGGCAAGTGTCATCCTTATGACGTTGTTAGGACCTGCGTGGTAGGCAATTGTCATCACTTAGACCTTGTCAGGCCCTTTGTGGTAGGCAAATGTCATCCTTAAGACGTTGTCAGGCCCTGCGTAGTAGGAAATTATCGACACTTAGACCTTGTCAGGCCCTTCATGGTAGGCAAGTGTCATCCTTATGACGTTGTCATGCCCTGCGTGGTAGGCAATTGTCGTCACTTAGACCTTATTAGGCCTTTCGTGGTAGGCAAGTGTAATCCTTAAGACGTTGTCTGGCCCTGCGTGGTAGGCAATTGTCGACATTTAGACCTTGTCAGGCCCTTCGTGGTAGGCAAGTGTCATCCTTATGATGTTGTTAGGCCCTGCGTGGTAGGCAATTGTCTTTACTTAGACCTTGTTAGGCTCTTCGGGGTAGGCAAACGTTGTCCTTTAGACCTTGTCAGGCCCTTCGGGGTAGGCAAGCGTTGTCCTTCAGACCTTGTCAGGCCCTTCGTGGTAGGCAACTGTCGTTCTTTAGACTTCATCAGGCCCTTCGGGGTAGGCGAATGTCATCTTTTGGTTTTGTTAGGCCTTTCGGGGCAAACAAATTCCCAATGAAGCAGATTTGTCTCACACTTCGGTAACGATAAGTATGCATTACTTTATTTTGTTCAAATGTTGAGTTCAGATTATATTATCATTATTCTTAACTGTTATATAATTTGCTTGATTATTGACTAACAGTTTAAGATAAGAGGCACTTGCACAGTTTTCAAGTTGATTGATGATCAATTACTGACAAGAAATGTTCACCTAGAAGTAATAAGGCATGAAGTTGATATTTTAATATTAACTGTTCACAACAAGTTAGAATTTTTACAGAAAGTTCTACAGCTAAAGATAAGGAGAGGTCATCTTCAGGCTTCTTCCTTGTCATCGTCACCATCTGAATAGTCTAGAAGAGATGAATCTACCTTGGCCCGAGCTTTTTCTTGCCTTTACTTCAGCAGATTTCATCTACTTCGGCATTACATATAGACGATCTCATCATTCATATCGGTGGATTTTCTGTATCCTGCCTGGATCTCCTTACGAAGATCTTCGGTCAATGGCGGACCCGAGTTCCTAAGGGCCCGAAGTTCTTGGAGTTCCTCTTCAAGTTTTTGACGAAGTGCTATATATCTTGCCTCTGTAGCGTGGATATTATTATTTTGCTTCGCCAGGTTCCTATTAGACTCGGCCAGATCTTCATTCATCTTCGTCAAAATTTCATTCTTCGGAAGAAGGTCGACATTTACATCTGTGATGACTCGATGAGTGGCCCTGGTCGTCTCCAACCCTTTTTTGACCTTGTCGAGGTCCTTCCGAAGGTACTCATTGTTGAGGAGAACAATGTCAAGGTTGCTTCTTTCTTTTGTCAACACAGACTTCAGAAATGGTTTTCTCCCTTCGGCTTCGGTATTCTCTTCGGAATCATCTTCGGTAATCTCTTCGGCATTCTCTTCGGTATCCTTTTCGGCTTCTTTGTATTTGGGACGAAGGCACACAAATTAGCGTTTGCCTGCAGATGACCATTATTAGTCAATCATTTCAAATTGATGGGCAGCGAAGTGAATGAATAAATCAAAACTGTCGAATTCCTTTAGTCCGATATTTCATTCCTTCGTCCATCAGGTCCGTGCTGGAATTATTACCGAACTGGAATTTCATTCTATGGCCTGAGCTTCGGTAGTTGAAAGCTCTTCAATTGGTACTTCTGTAGAGGTCGGCGAAGATGAACCCTTTATATTCCTATTTGATGTTCATCAGATGGACTTCGGTAAACCGTATTTTGGGCTTTTATTGGTCTTATTATGATTTCTTTTGTCCTAAACCGATGCCATTTATAGTTTCCTATTAAACCTCCTGTTTAATAAAAAACTAGGGGGCAATGTTGGGTCGTGATATTTCTCCTATTGGGTCGAATGGATTGGGTCTACTTATTAAATTAATCCATTGGACCTTCATTATTGAACCTTGAAAGTCACTGGGCCTAGTCATCATATCATTTCTATTTAACCCTGTGAGATCGGGTCGGATCGTTGGGCTAACTCATTGGATCATTTAATATCTATTACTTTGACTTGTAATGATGAAAAAGCATGATAGTTGACTAAGGCACCTGCCATGCATTAATGTGGATGGGATTATAGCCGGCCGGTGACGTAAACAGTGGCTAAAGGTAGTGAGTAGACTACAGGCAGACGGCAGGACCCATCAGATCACGGGGGCTGTGTCAGAGGTAGTGGGTGGCACTGTAAACCGGGCAAATAGAGTATAACTAATCAACTAAGTCTTCACAAACAGGTACGTTCACACAGACACACAACTGAGAATTATTATCTCTCTCAATACACTAGACATTACATTCCTCCATTGTTAACCTTGTGAACACGTCTACTCACTCTTACGTCTGAGCTATCCCCCGGCGGTCCGGCTGTCAAGCTTGTGGTGTTTATCGTGTTTACTGTGCAGGATCAGGACGTTTTACGTGATTGGGACGTGGCAGAAGATCTTGGCGTTAACAATACCAATTCTTAGTCTTCTTGTCACCGAAATAGATTTTTGAGCTTGAATCTGAAATAGGGGATGCCGAGTGCCGATTTATTCAACCTATCTACCCAAGATGGGTGAATCGTGATTTGGGTCTGATATTGCAGAGAGGAAACACAATTTGTTTGGAGAGAGGAAACCACGTCTGGGCCTTTCAATCTAGCTTCGATTTCTCTCTTTTCGATTTTGTAGCAATCGATTTCAAGGATTCCGATTTTAGCAGCTTCGATTTTGCAGCAAAGTGTTTTCTAGAGGGAACTCGTTTGAGAGCTAACACGAATCTTTTAAATAGGAATGCTCTTTAAGCAAGTAATGTTATTTAGCAGTAATGCTTTTGAACGGCACCGTATATATATATATATATATATACACGAAATCCTACACAGTTAAATTACAGTACTATTAAAAAAGAGATTTTATCACTTGTTTTATGTATTAATAAATTTCAACGTGATCTACTTAATCAAAAATTTCTAGTTAGAATATATTGCAAATCATCAAAATTTATTCTTGAAAAGGACGTTGAGAACGACGCCTCTAAGCATTCGTTCGCTAGATGGCAAGCTCTCCTCCGTATTTTTGATTTTGATATTGAATATATTAAAGGTAGTAACAATTTAGTTCCTGATTTTCTCACACGTGAATTCATCAACACAGGTACTGTCTCTACAACATGAGTTTACGAGGAGGTTCATCTTCTCGTGGTCATGGCCGCTCTTCTGGCCCAGTCAATCAGTTAAAGGGAACTGTTGTTCCTCACCCAATCAACCCAGTTGCTCAGCCCAGTCAAATTACTAAACTTCAGATTCTTGGAACAATCCCCAAGCCCTATTCATCAGCTCTTGCTAGTCAATCACAACCAATTGACCCATATGCTAATCAAACGAGGGCAACCTCATCCAAATCTAGTTATCTAGCCTTTGAATATCAGGCTAAATATGATCAGCACCTATTTCACCTTGAGTTACACATGAAACCCAAAGATGACCCCATTAAACTTGCAGCCCAATATTTTCTTACTGGCTGGCATTTCCTCCCATGGGCTCCTTATAAATCCCTTGCGTATTATAAGGATATCCTTCTTAAAACCGAGTCAGTATTCATTAAACCCATTTACGCTAATGATAATAAGTCCAAACTTCTTTATCATTCACTTTATATTAAACAAATCCTCAGTTTTTCTGATTGGGGAAATCATCCTTCAGATCTCAGGTCACTCTCTAATCAAACTAGCTCTTATTGCTATTTCGATTATATTGAGGCTTGGAATAAAATCCTTCTTCACCAAAATAAAGATCATAGTCATTCGTGGTTTTTACAATTCGACCACAAGTTCAAAAGTAAAATCCCCATGTGGTTCACCCTTTGGTGGACTAGACTTGGTCTGTGTTATGAGATTCTTCCCGATCTTCTCAAAACACAAGTTTATCATTTTACTAATCATGCTAAGTATAATCTAGTTTATGAAGGAGTTCCAGTTTTCCTTCTTTTATGTAGTAAATATAAAATCCCGTGGATCCTTAAATGGCAATACGAGATTTTGTCTCCTCAAGAAGTCACCATATTCCAGTCTCTGTCGTCCATCGGCATTAGGACAACTCAGACTTCTTTATCACCCATTGCCCATGTGTCTCGCCGTTTTTACATCAAATGGTGGGATAAATTCGGTGTCGATAGGATAGTTGGCCAAATTCAAAAAGAATTTCCCCCTTCTCTTATTTTGACCCCTCCAGTTACCATCACTCCCGCCATTGAATCTTCTAGTAAATCATCCAAAAAGTCATCTGATAAATCTAAAGATAAATCAGTTGCCCCCCTTGATGTTTCTAATATCAATAGTTACTCTACAGCTCAGCTAAGGCTTTTTGTCGATGCTATTCATACGAGATTTGAGCAGTTAAAAGAAGATATTGAAGATTCAGAAAATGCTTCTTCACAGTCCGGAGAAGTTGAATCCAGTCAAAATGAAAACGAAGAAGACAATTGTTACCCCTATGGCACTATTAGTCTTCAGGATGCTCAGGATCCCTTCGTCTGATCGGTCATCAGTCAACAAGTTGTTTGCCCCATTCATCAATTAATCAAAGTGGATGTGATGAAGGCAACCAACTTCCAGCACCTGCTCCGGCAGCCATCATTCAGCACCTGCTCCGGCAGCCAGTTCCTGCCCTAGCAGCTTTAATCATTTCAGTAAAATGCATCAGGGCCCCATGGCCGCATAAGTCAAAAGATTACACTCTCTTTTCCACTGAAAGCAGGTTCCTGCGCGTTTTGGTCAAAAGTTACAGTTACTTTTTACTTTAGTAAATGTAATATGTTTATTACTTTACCCATTTTACTTTAGTAAATGTAATATGTTTATTACTTTACTCCAGTTGTTGTAATAGTAATCATGTAACATTTCCTTCCTTATTTCTATAAAAAGAAGCCGAGCTCATTTAGTTAGGCAGACTTCAAAAGATGCTGAGTTCCTTCTCAGTCGAATCTTTAGCCTCCACCGCTGTTAGCCTTTCTTAACCCTTCTCTTTCTAATGTTCTTACCCAAGTAAATTTGTAAGTCATTTTTATTTTCTGCACTTGTAAATAGTTCAAGTTATTATCAATAAAACTATTTTTATTTAGTAATTCAATTGTGTTTGTATGCGCTCTCTTGTTCTTCTCTTCTCATCTTCTCATTCCGCCCAAAATGGTATCAGACCTGAGTTGTTGTTTGTTTCTAAATGAAGAATTAAGATCTATTTAATCAACTTCTCTTTTCTGATTTCAAAACATTATTCTTTTCATTATTCCTAAGTCACCCGAACTGTCTGTAGTCCACCTAGTTCGTCGCAAACCTTTTGTATGTCTCTAGGTGTGAGCAGTGTCTGGTTTAAGAACATAGGTATGAGTCTTAATGATAGCCAGAGTATGAATGGAAGAATAACACTTAAGAATTATTTTTGAAAGAATTTAAAGATGAGTCGATTATTCAGATCTAGCTCTTCAGTTAGTAATCGGTCAGCTTTGCCTCCCGTTCCAGACATAGTTAACCAAGAAGAACATATTTATGAAAACATAAGTCAAGTACTCCATGATTGGAACATACCCAGAGTTTCTCCTAGAGAAATTTATCAGTCAACCTTTTTAGATAATTTTAAAACTGATTATAATGTTAAGACAGTTGAAAAGGTTTATGCAATTAACAAAGAATATGAAAATTGTAGTCTTTTATCTCCAGATGTTATTAAAAAACATAGAAAAAGGGCTATAATTTTATTCATATAGGTCTTGTTCAAGTTGCAGTTAAACCACTTAACATTAAAGGAATTAATTCATGTATCTACCTTTGTCTTAGAGACGCTAGATTTTTGAATTATTACCCCAGTATTATTGGAGCTATGGAATCAAGTCTGCATAATGGTCCTATCATTTCAATTGCTTTCCTGATTTCACCCTTACCCCAGTATTATTGTGAGTCTTAGTGAATTGGTGAGAATGAAAGAAGAATGAGCTTCTATTTATAGAAAAATATAGTTTCGATAATTGCACGTTTTGGGGCTCGAAATATTATAGTATAATACCTTCATATTTTTCTTCATTTTTAATTTAGTCCTGCGAGTATTATCAAACTTGCACCACCTCCCCTAATAGTACATCTTGTGAATCACTAGTACAATCATGTGAAAAAAAATAAGTACAATATAGTAACTTCATCTATACCTCCATTTTAATTTAGTCACAAAAGTATTATTAATCTTGTACCACCTCCCCTAATAGTACATGCATGTGAATCAATAGTATAAACATGTGAATCAATAGTTATAAGCATGTGAATTAATAGCAATTAATTGCTCATTTATTCGATTAATTACCCGATTGGTCAATATAACCTCCAGACATCCATTATTATCGAAATAGATGTCGATTTCCACTAACACTAATAATCCCAACACAATGGAAATATCAATTTTATCTTTAATCAACACGAACTTATTCATCATTAATATTATAACTCACAATATTTAACAATCAGATCATTCCCAGGAAAGAAGGGGCTTTATGATAAGGATTTCTCCCTATTGGGGAGCAATTAGGTGACCAAACCTCTCCTTGACAGAACTTTCTAGACATTGTCAATATTGAAAATAATAATATGAATAACTTTGTCATCTCAATTATTGATTTAATAATATAAGATATTATGCAAATGATACTGTGACAATAATTGAATCAACAATATGAGAGATATTATGCAGTAACTACTATAGCAATAATTGAGTATAACTGATTGACTTCTCACGTAAGCATCAATAATCAATACCGCGTGCTACTATTCAACCACGCGTATTATTGTACTTTTACCACCAGGTAGTTTAACAGTTTGACGGTAAAACTTTCGCTGTTAATTTTATAAAAAGATAATTTTATCATTTTTTAACTACGAAAAATACTTCCGTTGTGGGGTCCACTAATGATTGTGTCGTCGTACGAATATTCCCTGTTAAAACGAATATTCCCTAACCAATCAAATATTATATAACCACTTTCTTACTTTGCAAAATTTGTAAATAATACCTACAACTATAACATTATATCAAATCCACACCATAATATTCAAAAATATATTTTGAGAAAAATTAATCTTTATTCATAAAAGTTAGGGTCTTACAACCTCCAATTCTTATGAAATTTCATCCTCAAAATTAGGGTGCGTACCTGGTATGTTGAAGAGGTGAGGATACTGTGACGCCCCCAAATTTAGGTACTTGAAACCCGAACTCAGTGCTTCACGATACCATTTCTATGAGCGAAATAATACTAATAATAATAACAATAACATAGATTATCAAATTTAATTTATATATTAACAGAGTTTTCAATCCCAAGTACGAAACCTTTAAACATTCATTATATTACATGATAATTAATATATATCATCATTATCCTAATAAAGTCTAGTTATTACAAAAGATAGCATTATCATTCATTCATCGACCTTCCCGTTCCCTTTGTTCTTGGCAGAGCCTTCAGATTGTTCATACTTAACTAAAAATATTTAAATTAAGCAAGGATGAGCATTTGAGTGCCCAGCAAGTAATAGCAACAATAACAATTAGCTGAACGAATTAAATGTTTTCTTTGAACGATACTTCTACAACGAATCAACAGTTGTGAAGTAAGCTGAACCAATAATAAACAACATATCATTTCGATTTCAAATTTTTGAAACTATGTATTAACTATAAATGATGATCATTTGACAAACTATGAACATTGTTTTCTATTTTTGAAAAGGTTAAACAGAACTTCATCTATAAACCGTCATAACCTACAGGCACGGGGGGTGATCATCTCGTTATGCCCTATATTGATCAATACTACATTATAGGACGATATTTTCGTCCAGCATTTCCGCCTTAGGCGCATAAAAGTTTCCTATATTTGGGATGTTCATACTAGTCTTGAATCCGAACCAAAACAATTTAGTTGGATAACAATAAAGTTCTTATCTTGTTCAACAACAATTTTAAGTTAGTATCTAGCCAGATCAAATAGCTTAGACGGCTTTTAATTCAACTTGTACATACTGGACATCGATAAGTATGTATCAACATGTGATAAAATATAATGATTATCCAAATGAGGACACTTGTATAACCATGTTTAGAAATTAACGAACAAAATATATTTCTTGATCTACAATAACAGAATTAAGGAACTTGTACAACAGATTATAATTTAATAACTTACTTATACAGAATCATTGCATAAGTATCTACAAAGGTTGAAATATTTGAACAATTAAAAAGAATAGTTTAGATATTATCTTACGCATGTTCATTGCATAAAGTAAATGCAAAGGGTTAGATACTTGCCTTGTCTGTTGCTTACACAACTTAGATTTATCTTTTATATCAAGCTCTATCATTAAATAGATCATTCGTTTGATTAGAATAACACATGATATCATATTGTACTGTTATTTACAGTCAGCATATAAACTAATCACATTGTCATGTAAGTTTAACAACCATTGAATCACAAATAAACATTTATTAAGTCAACCTATCAAAGTCCAGATCAATTTCTGAAATATGACAGTGTATTGACAACTTTATCGGGTAATTATCGAGTCTAAGACTCTAATCCGTAACTTAGTATCAGTCATATTATTATTCATGACCTTATACTAATTTTAAAATATTTATTATAATTTATCATGAATTTTCAAACATCAGAATCATTATTAAATGATTTAAATATTAAGTAATTTTATTATCATTAACATTTAATTAATATTAAACTATTAATGAAACCTTTGCCAAAATATTAAAGTTATTTATAATAACTTAGAATATTTTAAAATATTAATATTACCCTTAATTGATTTTTAAAATATTTAAAAATCATTTTTAAATAATTATCATTAATATTAAAGTATTAATGTATTATTTATCAAAATATTAAAAAGTCATTAAGTATAACTTAATAATATTTTTAATTCATTTATATCCTTTTTAAATAACTTTTAAATTAATAAAACCATTTTAAAACTATTTATTTAATATAAGTATTAAATAAATTTAATATTATTAATAATAAATTCATAATCACTAATATTAAATTATTAATGAAATTATCCTTTAAATATTAAAATTTATATTTTATAACTTCAAATATTTTTAAACTATTTATTTTCATTTAAAATGATTTTCTAATTATAAAAATCATTTTTAATTAATTTATTTAATATAATTTCTAATTAAATCTAATAGCATAAATTTTAAATAATTAATGAAATTTATCTTAAAATATTAAAAGTTATATTTTATAACTTAAAATATTATTAAATACCTTTTTATCATTTAAAATGATTTTTAAAATAATAAAATCATTTATAATCAATGTATTTAATGCATTTATTAAATAAATAAAATATGAATAATATCCCAATAATTATTAATATTTATGAAAAATATGTCAAATTATTAAAAGTTAATTTTTATAACTTCAAATAATTTTTAAAACTATTTTTGGAATTTTTAATAAGTAATTTCTATTTTTAAATGATTTTTGGAAAATAAATTAAATAAAATTATTAAATCTGTCGCTATAGCTTTTAGCGACAGAAAGCGTTGACTTAGGTGTTCTTGAGTCCTCAAGAACATTCATAGCACAGTTTCGGGTGACCTACTATGACCAAGCATTAAACAATGATCTTATTATTTCTGGGCAATCTAATGATTAGATGTTGTAGTTCTATTATCAGATTACACGATCCAACAACAAACATGGCCAAAAATCATAAAACCAGAGAGATCTAGGCCCATAAAGTAGCTGTCAGAGCTGTTCTTCATTTCTGGGTTACCCAGAAATAAAGAACAGTTCGACTGTCCACTTTTGGGCTTCCACAACATGATATCTTGTTGATGTTTAAGTGATCTAAGGCTTTCAGGTTCTAGACCACATGTAATACTATAGATCTATCACAAAACATCAACATAACAACAACATATCAAACCAATATGGACCGGTCAAAGTAGTGGTCAGAAATTGCTTATGAAGGTTTCTGGGTTACCCAGAAACTTAATCCGACAGTTTCGTCCACACCACTTTAACCACTGATTACTTTGATTCAGAGAAGGATATAAAGATTCTAGAGGCATGGTCATATAGCCTATACTTCAGACAACAACATTACCACAATAACAGAGTCTAACACGTAAAAACAAGCAAGACCTAAATGTATGAACATGCTGTCGTCAGACTTTCTGGGCACGTTCTGGGTTACCCAGAAACGTTCGGTCAATGCCAGTCAACGTGGTTTGACCACTAATAACTTTCAATCAGCTTATGATCTGACTTTGATTCCAATTTTAGATCAAAGATCTCATGGCATACTACAAGATCAAAGCTTAAAAACACAAAAACTAAACACAGAAGGAGATCAACAAGGCCTGACATTCCTTGTCAGACAACAAAATTTTATTTTTTCAGATTTTGTAAATCTTCAAATCCGAGCCTCTAGATGTTATGGATCTAACATCTAGCAACCCAGATCATCTTTATACACTACATACAACATATTTAACACAAAAAAACTAACATCTAACATAGGATCAAAAGTCATATTTCATTTTAGGGTTTATACCTCCTATGAGCAATCTTTGATTCTTGGCTACTGATTTGGTTATGGAACTCATGGGGCTTGATTTAGGGACTGGTCTAGCACTGGAAATTCGTGGGTTTAGAGAGAGATGGTCTTGGAGAAGTGTATGGCCATAAATGAGCAAATATGTGCAATTTTCTCTCTCCTAACCTATTTATAATTCTTAGATTCAATGTATCTAACTTGCAAGGTGTCAAAGAGGATAAGATTGGAGGAGTTTTAGGCATGTGCTATAAATCTAGAGTGGTGACTTGCAGTCTAGCTTATTAAATAAATACCAAAAAGGCTATTTTAGTAAACTAACAAAGTATTTTAAAGGTATTTTTGTCCATGATGCTTGAATCTAGATTAAAATCAATAGATCTTAGACCTTAAGGTTTCCCAAATAATTTCTTGGGTTTAAAATTTTAAGTTTAAAGTTTAATAAAATTTTAATTAGATCACACTAATTAAAATTAGGGATTTTTAAAATAATTAGGGTTTCTTAATATAATTAGGGTTTCTTAATATTATTAGGGTTCCCTATATTATGAATTAGGGTTTCCTAATTAACATTACAATTTACTAAAATACTAATTAAGGTTACTATTTTAGCAATTAGGTTTTTAAATCGGAAATTAGGGTTTCTAATTTTTAATTAGGGTTTACCTAATTAGCACAATATAATAATTGTCATTAATCACGTACCACTATTTCTTACCAATCGAAAACTCCGGTTTGAGTTTCAATTTAGGGTTTAATGAATTAATGCTACAATTTTGACATGCCACAACATAATTGACCAACCATTATCGGTCCACGTATACATTACATATTTATGTCACTGAAAAATCAAAAATATAATTAATATTATATTATTATTATCATTCCTTATTCCAAATCCAGAATTAGGGTTTAGATTCCATATCTGATTTACCATGCATAAACAGTTTTATTAATTAAGTTAAAATACTTAACTTAATAATCCGAGCTAAAATTCATAAAAATAAATAATACTTATAATCATTTCATATATTATTAAATAATATATAATTATATTTTCATGGAAAATAATTAATAAAAACATTTCTATTATAAAATTAATTATTATAACAATATCATTTATAATAATCAATAATTCTAAAATAAAATTATTTGTAAACATTCAAGTAATAAAATATATTTTTATTTATCACATAAATACATTTACTCCTTCTCTTCTACAAATCCTCATCCTTAAAATAATAATAATAAAAAAAAATTATACGCAAAATTTCTGTTTTATTTATATAGAAAATATCGGGTTATTACATTCACCATTCCTTATAAAGATTTCGTCACCGGAATCACCGTTTTAAATCTTACACCTATAAGAGTACATAGCATACACATTCATTTCAAGTAGACCTCGATCATAATTGATCGAACTGATCTTTGACTTATCACATAAAGCTTGTCTTTCTGATTAAACGGAAGTTTGATTTCATAAAAGAACTCAAATTCCTCCTTCAAAATTTCTTTATAAAATAATTTATTATTTATAGGAAAATCATGTATAAGAGAATAAAAGTTATACGAATAATACGAGGAGTTCTATTGCCGACTGCCGCCGTATCCTGGACTGTCATGTTGAAGACCCTTGCAGTAGATTTTATCGGCTTGCTAGATGATGTTGGTCCTGTGATCGCCAAAGTTTAGTCGATTTTCCCCATGTTCACGCTTTCTGCTTCCGTCCTCCTTTTCGGACTGTCTTTCACCTTATGTTCGTTTGATCCGCACAGAAAACACTTATTAACAGTTCTAGGATTTGGGCAGTTGGGAGAGATATGGCCCTCCTGCCCACACTTAAAACATACAAATTTAACTTTTAGACATTCCCCCAAATGGTTCTTTCCACAGTTCCCACATTGTACCAGCTGTTTCTTCTTTGTACCTTCTTGTTTCACCTGCATACCCCCAAAGTTGTTTCCCTTCCTCTTTTCATTCCTATTCCCCCTGTTTGTTTCCACCTTCCCAGCTCCCTCAACCCTACCCTTGTTCCTTCTTTCTTTGTTGTAGAGGCTCATGGCCTCACTCCCCTCCTCAGCTATAATCTCTTTCTCCATGAGTGCTGCAAACGTAGGGATTTGGAACACCGCCAAATTGTTATAGAGCCAGAGTTTTAATCCCGGCTCAAACTGTAAGACCCCAACTTTTTGGATAAAGATTAAATTTTCTCGAAATATATTTTTGAATATTATGGTGTGGATTTGATATAATGTTATAGTTGTGGGTAATATTTACAAATTTTGCAAAGTAAGCAAGTTGTTATATAATATTTGATTGGTCGGGGAATATTTGTTTTAACAAGAAATATTCGTACAACGGCACAATCATTGGTGGACCCCCACAACGGAATTATTGTCTGATTGAGAAAACGACAAAAATACTTTATGAAAATAACGGCGAAAGTTTTACCGTTAACTGTTGAACTACCCGGTAGTAAAAGTACAGTAATACGCTTGATTGCATAGTAGCACACGGTATTGATTATTAATGCTTACGTGAGAAGTCACTAAGTTATACTCAATTATTGCTACAGTAATTGCTGCATCATATCTCTCATATTATTGATTCGATTATTGTCATAGTATCATCTGCATAATATGTTATTTTATTAAATCAATAATTGAGACAACAAAGTTATTCATATTATTAAATTACAATATTTACAATGTCTAGAAGTTCTGTCAAGGAGAGGTTTGGTCACCTAATTGTGCGCCAATAGGGAGAAATCCTTATTGGAAAGTCCCCTCTTTCCTGGGAACGACCTGGTTGATAAATATTGTGAGTTATAATATTAATGATGAATGTTATTAAAATTGAAGTTGTGTTCAGAGTTGAATTTGGAGACGCGGATGTGATATTTGAGTCCGGAACGATAAAATTAGTAAAAATAGTCTATAAACACAAAATTTTCCAGAATTCACTGTTTGGTCAAAAAGTCAACAGTTGACTTTTTCGGGAAAAGTAAAACTTCAAAATTTCAAAATTTATATTTTTGATAAAAATGGTTTCATTGTGTAGGAATTATTTGTGTTGGTGAAAATCGATAATTATTTCGATAATAATTGATGTCTGGAGGTTATATTAACCAATTGAGTATTTAACCGGATAAATGAGCAATTGATTGCTATTATTTCACATGATTATAACTATTTGTTCACATGTGTATACTATTGTTTCACATTCTTGTTACTATTAGGGGAGTTGGTGCAAGATTGATAATACTTGAATGACTAAGTTAAAAATGGAGGTATAGATGGAGGTATTATACTGTAATTCGTATTTTCACGTCTAGAACTATTTATTCACATAATTTACTATTGAATCACATTATTTACTATTAGGGAAGGTTGTACAAGTTTGATAATACTTCCATGACTAAATTAAAAATAAAGAAAAAATTGGAGGTATTGTACTGAAATTTTTCGAGCCCCAAAACGTGCAATTATTGAAACTATATTTTTCTATAAATAGAAGCTCATTCTTCCTTCATTTCTCACCAATTCACAAAAGCTTTAGAGCGATTATTATAGAGTGAAATTATAGAAAGAAGAAGAGAAGTCTGTTACCTCACTATTCCAGTATACAATTTTTCTAAAGGTAGGGAGTATTATTTCTTTCTTATCTATAAAGAGAACTTCTGTTATTCCATTCTTTATTATTCTGTTGGAATAACCTGTATACGCGGGCTACCCTATACTTGGTGAAATTCTTCTGTTGTTCCATTCTTTATCATTCTGTTGGAACATCCTGTCTGTGCGTTCTACGCCGGACCTGGTTCTGTCTTTATTATTCTGTTGGAATATCCTGTCTGTGCGTTTTACGCCGGACCTAATTTCGTCTTTATTATTCTGTTGGAATATCATGTCTGTGCATTTTACACCGGACCTGATCCCTGGCTAAGATGTGAGACTAGAACTAGGAGGGGAGACACAGGGAATTCCTTCGCTAGTATGACCTACCTAAGTTTATTTGGTATTTAATTGGTTGGTTAGAGTATATGGATGATATGTTGCATGTCAATTAACCCTTGTTTTGTGGTAGTATTTGAAAATGGCATCCGAGAATATTGAGAATAGCAATGGAGCACAAGAGACTGTTGAGTCTCCAAAGATCAACAATCAGAATAATGTGCATCAGGAAGGCGACAATCCTCATGCAAACAACAACACTAACCAAATGATGAACGATGGAATGTTTAGAGGCTTTATGCAATTCATGCAACATCAGGTAAGAGCGGCTCCTGTTCAAAATGCAGGTGGAAACACTGAAAACTCTCCGACGGTCACCGCTAAACAGTTCAAGGAGCTGGGACCACCCGAGTTTATTGGAGAGCCAAAACCACTTAAGGTTGAAGCATGGATAAAGCAGATCACCAAGATATTTGATGTCTTGGGATGCTCCGAGGAGCAAAAGGTTCCCTTCGCCACCTTCATGTTGCGTGAAGAGGCAGATTACTAGTGGGAATCTATAAAACGTACCCAGCCTGACGCACTCAAGATGTCTTAAGAGAAGTTCCAAGAGCTGTTTAATGACAAGTACTTTCCCGAAAGTATTCACATGAAGGAGGTGGAGTTTATCAAGTTAGAACAAAACAATATGACAGTGTCGCAATACGAGGCTAAATTTACGGAGTTATCCCGGTTTGCATCCCATTTGGTCGATAATGAGGAGCGAATGACACGAATGTTTTTAAGTGGTTTGAAATCCGAGATACGTCAATATCTTATTTCTCATAAACTGCGTTTCTACTCAGATGTTATAAATAGGGCTCAGTTATTGGAGTGCGGTAACGAGTCAACACAACCAAGGGAAAGCAGCCAGCAACATGAAAATACAAGTGGTAACAGTCATCGAAACGGTGACAACAAGCGTGGAGGGAATCAACATGCCAGAAATGGTAACCACTTCGGTGGTAATCATAGCCAAGATAATAAGAATGGACATTTCAAGAAGAGGAGATTCAACAATGATGGAAAGACATCATCACCAACACCAATTGTCAAGGAAGGAGAACGACCACCTATCATATGCTTCAAATGGTGAGGGGAGGGACACATCAGTCCAAACTGCGCGATGCCGTCCAAAACATGTTATAATTGTGGAAGGGAAGGTCACTTAGCTCGATTTTTTCATTCACCGAAGACAAGTTGAGCTAGGATGGAGGCACCAAAGGCTGTCCCAGAAAAGTAAAAGCCGGTAGTGCAAGGGAGAGCGTTTGTTGTGACCTCATAGAAAGCAAGGAACCAGAACAAGGTTATCGCGGGTAAGCTTATCATAAACTCTAGTGAAGTCTATACCTTATTTGATACGGGTTCTACCCATTCTTTTATTTCTCCTACTTGCGCTCAACATTTAAATTTGACTCCGGAAAAATTAGACTTTGACTTATCTGTTGAGACTCCGTTAGGAGAAACTTTTATCATATCCACTATTTATAAATCTTGTTTGATCCAAGTGGGCACAATCACATTACCTGTTGATCTTATCTCTTTAAAGATACTTGCTTTTGATGTGATTTTAGGGATTGATTGGTAAACCACTCATCATGCCAAAATTAATTATTTTCATAAAGTTGTTAGTTTTCATATTCCTAACCAACCTGTTATGCGAATTCAAGCAACCAAACCATTGAAGTCAAACACTTTCATATCAAGTCATTAAGACATTCGTTTATTGAAAAACAGATGTTTAGCTTTCTTAGCCCATTTTATAGATTTAAACAAAAATACGTCAGATTTGAATGATATTTCTGTTGTTAGTGAATTTTCTGACGTATTTCTGAAGGACTTCTTAGCCTACCCCTAGAGCGTGAAATTGCATTTTGTATTGTCCCCAGTACAAAACCAATTTCTAAAACCCTTAAATATTTCTTCAACCAAAACGAACGTATAATGCGCCAAAGACGTTGGCTCGAGTTATTAAAGATTACGATCGTACCATTCAATACCATTGTGGCAAAGTGAACGTGGTAGCTGACGCGTTGATTAGAAGATCATATGCGTTTACGAGTGCGACGTTGTTAACACAAAAACCCATTTTGTATAATTTATAAGTGATAGAGATTGAGTTAATGACTCTAGGGACCCACGTGATGATATACGAGTAAAATTGACTTTAATCGATAAAGTTAAAGCTGCTCAAGCTACATACCTGGAGCTAATGCGTATGAAGAAGAAAGTGCAAAAAGGTGCTATGCCAGAAGTAAGAATCGATGAGGAAGGAATACTTCGAGTCAACTCCAGACTTTGTGTTCCTAACGACCCTGATTTAAAGTATAAAATCATGATGGAGGCGCACAACACACCGTTTGCAATCCATCCCGGGAGTACCAAAATGTATCGTTATCTTCGATATACATTTTGGTGGAGCAATATGAAGAGAGAGATAGCAGAGTTTATCTCAAGGCAACTTGTCAACGAGTCAAGGCGGAGCATCAAGTACCAAAAGGTCCATTGCAACCACTTGAAATTCAAGAATGGAAGCGGGAACACATTACTATGGATTTCGTTACTGGTCTTCCTAAGGTTTCTCAAGGCATAGATGCAATTTGGGTCATTATTGAAAGATTGACCAAGTCTGCTCATTTTCTACCTATACGAGAAACTTATACACTTGAACGTCTTGCTCGTACGTACCTAAACGAGATTGTAAGACTGCATGGTATGCCAATATCCATAGTTTCTGATCGAGACCCAATATTCACTTCAAGATTTTGGGTTAGTTTGCAAAAAGCTATGGGCACGGATTTACAATTTAGCTCGGCATATCATCCTCAGACAGACAGGCAGTCGAAGAGGACCATTCAAACTCTTAAAGATCTATTAAGACTCTGTGTCCTTGACATCAAGGGAAGTTGGGATAAGTTCCAACCATTGGTGGAGTTTTCCTACAACAACAGTTATCAAGCAAGTATTGACATGGCTCCACTTGAGGCGTTGTATGGAAGAAAATGCCGTTCTCCAGTATGTTGGGATGAGGTGTGTGAAGCAATATTGTTGGGATCGGAGTTGGTACGTATGACTACAGAAAAGATACAAACGATCCGACAACGTATAAAAATCTCACAAGATCGACAAAAGAGTTATGCTGATCTTCATCGAAAGGACGTAGAATTCGATATTGGAGATCATGTGTTGTTACGTGTTGCTCCATGGAACGAAGTTACAAGATTTAGAAAGAGAGGAGAGCTCAATCCTCGATTCATTGACCCATTTTTAATCCTTGATCGAGTAGGAACTGTGGCCTATAGACTTGCGTTACTGCCAAGTATGTCTCATGTTCATAACGTTTTTCACATATCTATGTTACGTAAATATGTGAAAGACCCGAACAACATTATTGAATTAGAACCAGACGAAATAGAGGAAGATTTAACGTATGAAGAGTTACCTATTTAAATCTTGGATAAAAAGGATCATATTCTACGCTACAATGTTATACCTCAAGTCAAAGTTTTGTGGAGAAACCACGATGTGGAAGAAATGACCTAGGAGTTACAATCTGAGATGAAATCAAGATATCCTTACCTCTTCGATATACCAGGTACGCACCCTAATTTCGAGGACGAAATTTCATAAGAAGGAGAGGTTGTAAGACCCCAACTTTTTGAATAAAGATTAAATTTTCTCGAAATATATTTTTGAATATTATGGTGTGGATTTGATATAATGTTAAAGTTGTGGGTAATATTTACAAATTTTGCAAAGTACGCAAGTTGTTATATAATATTCGATTGGTCGGGGAATATTCATTTTAATAGGGAATATTCGTACAGTGGCATAATCATTGGTGGACCCCACAACGAAATTATTGTTAGATTGAGAAAATGACAAAAATACTTTATGAAAATAACGGCGGAAGTTTTACCGTTACCTGTTGAACTACCCGATAGTAAAAGTACAGTAATACACGTGGTTGCATAGTAGTACACAGTATTGATTATTGATGCTTACGTGAGAAGTCACTCAGTTATACTCAATTATTACTACAGTAATTGATACATCATATCTCTCATATTATTGATTCGATTATTGTCATAGTATCATCTGCATAATATGTTATTTTATTAAATCAATAATTGAGACGAAAAAGTTATTCATATTATTAAATTGTAATATTTACAATATCTAGAAGTTCTGTCAGTGAGAGGTTTGGTCACCTAATTGCGTGCCAATAGGGTGAAATCCTTATTGGAAAGCCCATTCTTTCATGGGAACAACCTGGTTGATAAATATTGTGAGTTATAATATTAATGATGAATGTTATTAAAATTGAAGTTGTGTTCAGAGTTGAATTTGGAGACGCGGACGTGATATTTGACTCCGAACGATAAAATTAGTAAAAATAGTCTATAAACACAAAATTTTTCGGAATTCACTATTTGGTCAAAAAGTCAACAGTTGAATTTTTCGGGAAAAGTCAAACTTCGAAATTTCAAAATTTATCTTCTTGATAAAAATGGTTTCATTGTCTTGGAATTATTTGTGTTAGTAAAAATCGACAATTATTTCGATAATAATTGATGTCTGGAGGTTATATTGACTAGTCAGGTATTTAACCGGATAAATGAGCAATTGATTATTATTATTTCACATGATTATAACTATTTATTCACATGTGTATACTATTGTTTCACATTTTTGTTACTATTAGGGGAGTTGGTGCAAGATTGATAATACTTGCATGACTAAGTTTAAAATGGAGGTATAGATGGAGGTACTATACTGTAATTCATATTTTCACATGTCTAGAACTATTGATTCATATAATTTACTATTGAATCACATTATTTACTATTAGGGGAGGTTGTGCAAGTTTGATAATACTTCCATGACTAAATTAAAAATAAAGGAAAAGTTTGAGGTATTGTACTGAAATTTTTCGAGCCCCAAAATGTGCAATTATCGAAACTATATTTTTTTATAAATAGAAGCTCATTATTCCTTCATTTCTCACCAATTCACAAAAGCTTTAGAGCGATTATTATTGAGAGAAAGTATAGAAAGAAGAAGAAAGTCTGCTACCTCACTATTCCAGTATCCAGTTTTTCTAAAGGTATGGAGTATTATTTCTTTCTTATCTATGAAGAGAACTTCTGTTATTTCATTCTTTATTATCTGTTGGAATAACCTGTATACGCGGGCTACCCTATACTTGGTGAAATTCTTCTGTTGTTCCATTCTTTATCATTCTGTTGGACCATCCTGTCTATGCGTTCTACGCTGGACCTGGTTCCGTCTTTATTATTCTGTTGGAATATCCTGTATGTTCGTTTTACGCCGGACCTAATTCCGTTATTTATTATTCTATTAGAATAACCTGCCTGTGCGGTCTATCACATGCTTGGTGATTTCTTTTGTTATTCCATTCCTTATTATACTCAGTTGGTTAAAGTTTTGACTTCTATACTACTTGAAATTAGTGGAATATCTTTGATATTTGCGCTTCATCCAGTATCTTTTCATAGAAATATTCTTCTGAGCATTCTTGAATTTTACTCTACAAAGCAGTATCATGTTGACATTTTGGACGTTATTAGTTCCTGGATAAAATAATTCTTGAACTAATTTTATTGAATTCTTATATCATTGTCATCATCCTTATGTTTATATTTTGTTGAAAGTCATCTGTGGCCTATAGTGCATAGATGGACTTGGTATGATTGTGGCCAGGGATTATTCAGTGTAATCATGACCGTAATGTAACAAATGATGTGGTAAAAGTCCTCATTGGCCCGTAGTGCATTGATGGACAGTTGTTGGCATGATCATGATCATTATTGAATACACAAATATTCTTGGCCCGTAGTGCATGGATAATTATGGTCGTGATACTAAAGAATATCCTTGGCCGTAGTGCAGGGGTGACTCGATGATGTGGATTATTTATTAAGCTGAGTCCCAGCGATAAAAGTGATGAAAAACATTCTAAATTATAAAAGATAGTAGATTTTATTCTCTATTCGACTCTTTTAATGGATTTCTTGTTCCGCTGTAGTTAAACTTGATGGTTGTTATATTGTATCAGTTTAGCACTGTTGAAGGCTAACGATAATATATTATGCATTATCTTAGTCATAATATTTCCTACTGTGCTAGTTGAGGTCACCCTTTTACTTTAATTGTTCTCTTCAGAAAATGAAAATGTAGCAAGAACTAGTCGGGGAACGGAGTGACGGACCAGATGATAGCATTAGTAGTCCTCACTATTCAGTGAAATAGTGAAAAATAAATATAATAATATTGAATTTGAGTTTGTATATTATCTAGACGATAATATTGGTATTAAAACTCACAGCTTATGTTTTGTCGTACTTTACACGACAGTTGTATAATTAAGTTGTATTTATATTATGTACCATGTATTTGACGATTCAGAATAGGTGATGTATACATATTTTGGGGGCGTCACACAAACCTTCTAGCTTTCCTAGCCTCCGTATCAACTTGATGCGGAGCAAACCTAGCCAACTCATTAAACTTAGCAGCGTATTCTGACACCGTCATATTCTCCTGTTTTAATTCCAGAAATTTTACCTCCATCCTAGCCTTCATAGTAGATGAAAAATAGTTTTCAAAAAATAGAGTTTTAAACCTTTCCCAAGTAACTACACCTACACCTGCCCTTGCCTGATTCGCTTCCCACCAAAAACTTGCCTCACCCTTCATCATGTAGGTGTCAAAAGCGGTCTTTTGCCCCTCAGCTACCCTAGCTATAACGAACACCTTTTCGATTTCCTTAACTCAAGTTTGGGCTTCTATAGGGTCAATTTTACCTCTAAATTTGGGCGGTCCTGCAGCCTTGAAGTCCTTGAAGTTTGCCAAACGGTTGTTTAGCTGATTCCCTGCGACTGGTATTCCTTGTTGCATAGCCTGAGCTACCATATTTGTAAAGTGTTGCATTGGATCTAGTTGTTGTCCCCCAGCGTTGTTGACAGATTCTTCTGCCCTTCGATTTCTAGTTTGACTTCTTGGCGGCATTATCTGATTAAATAAAACATAATTTAACTTATATTCTTAACCTTATCATATAAGTTTAATATATTAAACTTGTTTCATTACTCAAACATAGATTCATATTCATTCAACGATTTCAAAATACTTTACAAATCGCAACACATACTGTTTTAAATATTAGTTATCCTTTTGTGACTATAAAAGTCGGGATTTACAAACTTGATCATTTCAAAAGTTGAGAACATAACCTTACACAGACATACTAAGCACATATTACATTAAACACACCTACACAACAGAACCTATACTACCTATTTATTACACCTTTTCCTTGGATAAATTTTCGCTTGATGACCTTCTATTCCACGATTAAAATAGACACATTACGTTGGATTGGGACAATGAGGAGAGACATGTCCCTTCTGTCTGCAATTGTAGTAAAAATATTCCCCTTTTCTGCATACACCTTCATGTTTCTTGTCACAATTTGCACACATTTCTATTCGATTAATTTTTCCTTGGTTGTTATCAGGATTTCCTATATCACAATCTTTCATCTTTCTTTTCCCCTTCTTGCTCGGAGCTGCGCATGCTTTGTTGCTTTTAGCTCCAATTTGGTCAATTTGAATTTTAAGCTTATCTTGTTCTTCCATTGTTTCTATTAATGCTTTCCGTAGTTGGCTATTTAGTAGTTTTTCTATTTCCCACAACTTTTCCAAAGAGGAAACCTGGTCCCGTAGATTCTGTACTTCGGTTGATGCTTGATCAGCTCCAACTTTTGTGTCGGAATCACTATCTGTCAATTCCACCATTTCCGGATCTGGTATTATATTTTCCACGATAACCACCTCATCGAGGTTTCCTTCACTTTGAGCCTTTATTTCAGCTATTGGCTTTGATATTGGCTCCTTCTTTACGATCTAAGGGTATCCTAATCCTTTTTCACCTGACATCTACACACATAAATTATCCTGATTAGTATATAATATATACACATAACAAACAATAATTTTGTATAGGTTATCTTTTATTTGGGTTGACGATGAATTTATCCAATTCATCTCTTTTTAAACTCTATATGAGTTGTTTATATTTTCAATATTTTAATTTGTTCTAAGGTTATAGCCTAAGGTCTATCCCACCTAAGGTTTCTAACCCTATAGCTCTGATACCATACTATGACGCCCCCAAATTCAGGTACTTAAAACCCGAACTCAGTGCTTCACGATACCATTTCTATGAGCGGAATAATACTAATAATAATAACAATAACATAAATTATCAAATTTAATTTACATATTATCAGAGTTTTCAATCCCAAGTACAAAACCTTTAAACATTCGTTACATTACATGATAATTAATATATATCATCATTATTCTAATAAAGTCTAGTTATTACAAAAGATAGCATTATCATTCATTCATCGACCTTCCCTTTCCCTTTGTTCTTGGTAGAGCCTTCAGGTTGTTCATACTTAGCTGAAAATATTTAAATTAAGCAAGGATGAGCATTTGAGTGCCCAACAAGTAATATCAACAATAATAATTAGCTGAACGAATTAAATGTTTTCTTTGAACTATACTTCTACAACGAATCAACAGTTGTGAAGTAAGCTGAACCAATAATAAACAACATATCATTTCGATTTTAAATTTTTGAAACTACGTATTGACTATAAATGATGCTCATTTGACAAACTATGAACATTGTTTACTATTTTCGAAAAGGTTAAACAGAACTTCATCTGTAAACCGTCATAACTTACGGGCACGGGGGGTGATCAGCCCGTTATGCCCTGTATTGATCAATACTACATTATAGGACAATATTTGGGATGTTCATACTAGTCTTGAATCCGAACCAAAACAATTCAGTTGGATAACAATAAAGTTCTTATCTTGTTCAACAACAATTTTAAGTTAGTGTCTAGCCAAATCAAATAACTTAGACGGCTTTTAATTCAACTTGTACATACTGGACACCGATAAGTTTGTATCAACATGTGATAAAATATAATGATTATCAAAGTGAAGACACTTGTATAACCATGTTTAGAAATTAACGAACATAATATATTTATTGATTTACAATAACAGAATTAAGGAACTTTTACAACAGATTATAATTTAATAACTTATTTATATAGAATCATTGCATAAGTATCTGTAAAGGTTGAAATATTTGAACAATTGAAAAGAATAGTTTAGATATTATCTTACGCATGTTCATTGCATAAAGTAAATGCAAAGGGTTAGATACTTGCCTTGTTTGCTGCTTACACAACTTAGATTTATCTTTTATATCAAGCCCTATCATTAAATAGATCATTCGTTTGATTAGAATAACACATGATATCATATTGTACTGCTATTTGCAGTCAGCACATAAACTAATCACATTGTCATGTAAGTTTAACAACCATTGAATTACAAATAAACATTTATTAGGTCAACCTATCTAAGTCCAGATCAATTTCTGAAATATGACATTGTATTGACAACTTTATCAGGTAATTATCGAGTCTAAGACTCTAATCCGTAACTTAGTATCAGTCATATTATTTTTCACGACCTTATACTAATTTTAAAATATTTATTATAATTTATCATGAATTTTCAAACATCGGAATCATTATTAAATGATTTAAATATTAAGTAATTTCATTATCATTATTATTTAATTAATATTAAACTATTAATGAAACCTTTGCCAAAATATTAAAGTTATTTATAATAACTTAGAATATTTTTAAATATTAATATTACCCTTAATTAATTTTTAAAATATTTAAAAATTATTTTTAAATAATTATCATTAATATTAAAGTATTAATGTATTATTTATCAAAAAATTAAAAAGTCATTAAGTATAACTTAATAATATTTTTAATTCATTTATATCCTTTTTAAATGATTTTTAAATTAATAAAACCATTTTTAAACTATTTATTTAATATAATTATTAAATAAATTTAATATTATTAATAATAAATTAATAATTACTAATATTAAATTATTAATGAAATTATCTTTTAAATAATAAAAGTTATATTTTATAACTTAAAATATTTTTAAACTATTTATTTTCATTTAAAATGATTTTCTAATTATAAAAATCATTTTTAATTAATTTATTTAATATAATTTCTAATTAAATCTAATAGCATAAATTTTAAATAATTAATGAAATTTGTCTTAAAATATTAAAAGTTATATTTTATAACTTAAAGTATTATTAAATACCTTTTTATCATTTAAAATGATTTTTAAAATAATAAAATCATTTATAATCAATGTATTTAATGCATTTATTAAATAAATAAAATATGAATAATATCCCAATAATTATTAATATTTATGAAAAATATGTCAAATTATTAAAAGTTAATTTTTATAACTTAATAATTTTTAAAACTATTTTTGGAATTTTTAATAAGTAATTTCTATTTTTAAATGATTTTTGGAAAATAAATTAATTTAATTATTAAATCCGTCGTTATAGCTTTTAGCGATAGAAAGCGTTGACTTAGGTGTTTTGAGCCCTCAAGAACATTCATAGCACAGTTTCGGGTGACCTACTTTGACCAAGCATTAAACACTGATCCTAATGTTTCTAGGCAAGCTAATGATTAAAGGTTGTAGTTCTATTATCAGATTACACGATCCAACAACAAACATGGCCAAAAAGCATAAAACTAGAGAGATCTAGGCCCATAAAGTAGCTGTCAGAGATGTTCTTCATTTCTGGGTTACCTAGAAATGAAGAACAGTTCGACTGTCCACTTTTGGGCTTCCACAACTTGATATCATGTTGATGTTTAAGTGATCTAAGGCTTTCAGGTTCTAGACCACATGTAGTACTATAGATCTATCACAAAACATCAACATAACAACAACACATCAAACCAATATGGACCGGTCAAAGTAGTGGTCATAAACTGCTTATGAAGGTTTCTGGGTTACCCAGAAACTTCATCCGGCAGTTTAGTCCACACCACTTTGACCACTGATTACTTTGATTCAGAGAAGGATATAAAGATTCTAGGTAGAGCCTTCAGATTGTTCATACTTAACTAAAAATATTTAAATTAAGCAAGGATGAGCATTTGAGTGCCCAGCAAGTAATAGCAACAATAACAATTAGCTGAACGAATTAAATGTTTTCTTTGAACGATACTTCTACAACGAATCAACAGTTGTGAAGTAAGCTGAACCAATAATAAAACAACATATCATTTCGATTTCAAATTTTTGAAACTATGTATTAACTATAAATGATGATCATTTGACAAACTATGAACATTGTTTTCTATTTTTGAAAAGGTTAAACAGAACTTCATCTATAAACCGTCATAACTTACAGGCACGGGGGGTGATCATCTCGTTATGCCCAATATTGATCAATACTACATTATAGGACGATATTTTCGTCCAGCATTTCCGCCTTAGGCGCATAAAAGTTTCCTATATTTGGGATGTTCATACTAGTCTTGAATCCGAACCAAAACAATTTAGTTGGATAACAATAAAGTTCTTATCTTGTTCAACAACAATTTTAAGTTAGTATCTAGCCAGATCAAATAGCTTAGACGGCTTTTAATTCAACTTGTACATACTGGACATCGATAAGTATGTATCAACATGTGATAAAATATAATGATTATCCAAATGAGGACACTTGTATAACCATGTTTAGAAATTAACGAACAAAATATATTTCTTGATCTACAATAACAGAATTAAGGAACTTGTACAACAGATTATAATTTAATAACTTACTTATACAGAATCATTGTATAAGTATCTACAAAGGTTGAAATATTTGAACAATTAAAAAGAATAGTTTAGATATTATCTTACGCATGTTCATTGCATAAAGTAAATGCAAAGGGTTAGATACTTGCCTTGTCTGTTGCTTACACAACTTAGATTTATCTTTTATATCAAGCTCTATCATTAAATAGATCATTCGTTTGATTAGAATAACACATGATATCATATTGTACTGTTATTTACAGTCAGCACATAAACTAATCACATTGTCATGTAAGTTTAACAACCATTGAATCACAAATAAACATTTATTAAGTCAACCTATCAAAGTCCAGATCAATTTCTGAAATATGACAGTGTATTGACAACTTTATCGGGTAATTATCGAGTCTAAGACTCTAATCCGTAACTTAGTATCAGTCATATTATTATTCATGACCTTATACTAATTTTAAAATATTTATTATAATTTATCATGAATTTTCAAACATCAGAATCATTATTAAATGATTTAAATATTAAGTAATTTTATTATCATTAACATTTAATTAATATTAAACTATTAATGAAACCTTTGCCAAAATATTAAAGTTATTTATAATAACTTAGAATATTTTAAAATATTAATATTACCCTTAATTGATTTTTAAAATATTTAAAAATCATTTTAAATAATTATCATTAATATTAAAGTATTAATGTATTATTTATCAAAATATTAAAAAGTCATTAAGTATAACTTAATAATATTTTTAATTCATTTATATCCTTTTTAAATAACTTTTAAATTAATAAAACCATTTTTAAACTATTTATTTAATATAAGTATTAAATAAATTTAATATTATTAATAATAAATTCATAATCACTAATATTAAATTATTAATGAAATTATCCTTTAAATATTAAAATTTATATTTTATAACTTCAAATATTTTTAAACTATTTATTTTCATTTAAAATGATTTTCTAATTATAAAAATCATTTTTAATTAATTTATTTAATATAATTTCTAATTAAATCTAATAGCATAAATTTTAAATAATTAATGAAATTTATCTTAAAATATTAAAAGTTATATTTTATAACTTAAAATATTATTAAATACCTTTTTATCATTTAAAATGATTTTTAAAATAATAAAATCATTTATAATCAATGTATTTAATGCATTTATTAAATAAATAAAATATGAATAATATCCCAATAATTATTAATATTTATGAAAAATATGTCAAATTATTAAAAGTTAATTTTTATAACTTCAAATAATTTTTAAAACTATTTTTGGAATTTTTAATAAGTAATTTCTATTTTTAAATGATTTTTGGAAAATAAATTAAATAAAATTATTAAATCTGTCGCTATAGCTTTTAGCGACAGAAAGCGTTGACTTAGGTGTTCTTGAGCCCTCAAGAACATTCATAGCACAGTTTCGGGTGACCTACTATGACCAAGCATTAAACAATGATCTTATTATTTCTGGGCAATCTAATGATTAGAGGTTGTAGTTCTATTATCAGATTACACGATCCAACAACAAACATGGCCAAAAATCATAAAACCAGAGAGATCTAGGCCCATAAAGTAGCTGTCAGAGCTGTTCTTCATTTCTGGGTTACCCAGAAATAAAGAACAGTTCGACTGTCCACTTTTGGGCTTCCACAACATGATATCTTGTTGATGTTTAAGTGATCTAAGGCTTTCAGGTTCTAGACCACATGTAATACTATAGATCTATCACAAAACATCAACATAACAACAACATATCAAACCAATATGGACCGGTCAAAGTAGTGGTCAGAAATTGCTTATGAAGGTTTCTGGGTTACCCAGAAACTTAATCCGACAGTTTCGTCCACACCACTTTAACCACTGATTACTTTGATTCAGAGAAGGATATAAAGATTCTAGAGGCATGGTTATATAGCCTACACTTCAGACAACAACATTACCACAATAACAGAGTCTAACACGTAAAAACAAGCAAGACCTAAATGTATGAACATGCTGTCGTCAGACTTTCTGGGCACGTTCTGGGTTACCCAGAAACGTTCGGTCAATGCCAGTCAACGTGGTTTGACCACTAATAACTTTCAATCAGCTTATGATCTGACTTTGATTCCAATTTTAGATCAAAGATCTCATGGCATACTACAAGATCAAAGCTTAAAAACACAAAAACTAAACACAGAAGGAGATCAACAAGGCCTGACATTCCTTGTCAGACAACAAAATTTTATTTTTTCAGATTTTGTAAATCTTCAAATCCGAGCCTCTAGATGTTATGGATCTAACATCTAGCAACCCAGATCATCTTTATACACTACATACAACATATTTAACACAAAAAAACTAACATCTAACATAGGATCAAAAGTCATATTTCATTTTAGGGTTTATACCTCCTATGAGCAATCTTTGATTCTTGGCTACTGATTTGGTTATGGAACTCATGGGGCTTGATTTAGGGACTGGTCTAGCACTGGAAATTCGTGGGTTTAGAGAGAGATGGTCTTGGAGAAGTGTATGGCCATAAATGAGCAAATATGTGCAATTTTCTCTCTCCTAACCTATTTATAATTCTTAGATTCAATGTATCTAACTTGCAAGGTGTCAAAGAGGATAAGATTGGAGGAGTTTTAGGCATGTGCTATAAATCTAGAGTGGTGACTTGCAGTCTAGCTTATTAAATAAATACCAAAAAGGCTATTTTAGTAAACTAACAAAGTATTTTAAAGGTATTTTTGTCCATGATGCTTGAATCTAGATTAAAATCAATAGATCTTAGACCTTAAGGTTTCCCAAATAATTTCTTGGGTTTAAAATTTTAAGTTTAAAGTTTAATAAAATTTTAATTAGATCACACTAATTAAAATTAGGGATTTTTAAAATAATTAGGGTTTCTTAATATAATTAGGGTTTCTTAATATTATTAGGGTTCCCTATATTATGAATTAGGGTTTCCTAATTAACATTACAATTTACTAAAATACTAATTAAGGTTACTATTTTAGCAATTAGGTTTTTAAATCGGAAATTAGGGTTTCTAATTTTTAATTAGGGTTTACCTAATTAGCACAATATAATAATTGTCATTAATCACGTACCACTATTTCTTACCAATCAAAAACTCCGGTTTGAGTTTCAATTTAGGGTTTAATGAATTAATGCTACAATTTTGACATGCCACAACATAATTGACCAACCATTATCGGTCCACGTATACATTACATATTTATGTCACTGAAAAATCAAAAATATAATTAATATTATATTATTATTATCATTCCTTATTCCAAATCCAGAATTAGGGTTTAGATTCCATATCTGATTTACCATGCATAAACAGTTTTATTAATTAAGTTAAAATACTTAACTTAATAATCCGAGCTAAAATTCATAAAAATAAATAATACTTATAATCATTTCATATATTATTAAATAATAT
The DNA here is from genome assembly GCA_020205505.1 of Panax japonicus. Lineage (NCBI taxonomy): Eukaryota > Viridiplantae > Streptophyta > Magnoliopsida > Apiales > Araliaceae > Panax > Panax japonicus. Next base: position 26,693,331 of record CM035111.1, read on the forward strand.
ATAATTATATTTTCATGGAAAAATAATTAATAAAAACATTTCTATTATAAAATTAATTATTATAACAATATCATTTATAATAATCAATAATTCTAAAATAAAATTATTTGTAAACATTCAAGTAATAAAATATATTTTATTTATCACATAAATACATTTACTCCTTCTCTTCTACAAATCCTCATCCTTAAAATAATAATAATAAAAAAAAAATTATACGCAAAATTTCTGTTTTATTTATATAGAAAATATCGGGTTATTACATTCACCATTCCTTATAAAGATTTCGTCACCGGAATCACCGTTTTAAATCTTACACCTATAAGAGTACATAGCATACACATTTATTTCAAGTAGACCTCGATCATAATTGATCGAACTGATCTTTGACTTATCACATAAAGCTTGTCTTTCTGATTAAACGGAAGTTTGATTTCATAAAAGAACTCAAATTCCTCCTTCAAAATTTCTTTATAAAATAATTTATTATTTATAGGAAAATCATGTATAAGAGAATAAAAGTTATATGAATAATACGAGGAGTTCTATTGCCGACTGCCGCCGTATCCTGGACTGTCATGTTGAAGACCCTTGCAGTAGATTTTATCGGCTTGCTAGATGATGTTGGTCCTGTGATCGCCAAAGTTTAGTCGCTTTTCCCCATGTTCACGCTTTCTGCTTCCGTCCTCCTTTTCGGACAGTCTTTCACCTTATGTTCGTTTGATCCGCACAGAAAACACTCATTAACAGTTCTAGGATTTGGGCAGTTGGGAGAGATATGGCCCTCCTGCCCACACTTAAAACATACAAATTTAACTTTTAGACATTCCCCCAAATGGTTCTTTCCACAGTTCCCACATTGTACCAGCTGTTTCTTCTTTGTACCTTCTTGCTTCACCTGCATACCCCCAAAGTTGTTTCCCTTCCTCTTTTCATTCCTATTCCCCCTGTTTGTTTCCACCTTCCCAGCTCCCTCAACCCTACCCTTGTTCCTTCTTTCCTTGTTGTAGAGGCTCATGGCCTCACTCCCCTCCTCAGCTATAATCTCTTTCTCCATGAGTGCTGCAAACGTAGGGATTTGGAACACCGCCATATTGTTATAGAGCCAGAGTTTTAATCCCGGCTCAAACTGTAAGACCCCAACTTTTTGAATAAAGATTAAATTTTCTCGAAATATATTTTGAATATTATGGTGTGGATTTGATATAATGTTATAGTTGTGGGTAATATTTACAAATTTTGCAAAGTAAGCAAGTTGTTATATAATATTTGATTGGTCGGGGAATATTCGTTTTAACAAGAAATATTCGTACAACGGCACAATCATTGGTGGACCCCCACAACGGAATTATTGTCGGATTGAGAAAACGACAAAAATACTTTATGAAAATAACGGCGAAAGTTTTACCGTTAACTGTTGAACTACCCGGTAGTAAAAGTACAGTAATACGCTTGACTGCATAGTAGCACACGGTATTGATTATTAATGCTTACGTGAGAAGTCACTAAGTTATACTCAATTATTGCTACAGTAATTGCTGCATCATATCTCTCATATTATTGATTCGATTATTGTCATAGTATCATCTGCATAATATGTTATTTTATTAAATCAATAATTGAGACAACAAAGTTATTCATATTATTAAATTACAATATTTACAATGTCTAGAAGTTCTGTCAAGGAGAGGTTTGGTCACCTAATTGTGCGCCAATAGGGAGAAATCCTTATTGGAAAGTCCCCTCTTTCCTGGGAACGACCTGGTTGATAAATATTGTGAGTTATAATATTAATGATGAATGTTATTAAAATTGAAGTTGTGTTCAGAGTTGAATTTGGAGACGCGGATGTGATATTTGAGTCCGGAACGATAAAATTAGTAAAAATAGTCTATAAACACAAAATTTTCCAGAATTCACTGTTTGGTCAAAAAGTCAACAGTTGGCTTTTTCGGGAAAAGTAAAACTTCAAAATTTCAAAATTTATATTTTTGATAAAAATGGTTTCATTGTGTAGGAATTATTTGTGTTGGTGAAAATCGATAATTATTTCGATAATAATTGATGTCTGGAGGTTATATTAACCAATTGAGTATTTAACCGGATAAATGAGCAATTGATTGCTATTATTTCACATGATTATAACTATTTGTTCACATGTGTATACTATTGTTTCACATTCTTGTTACTATTAGGGGAGTTGGTGCAAGATTGATAATACTTGAATGACTAAGTTAAAAATGGAGGTATAGATGGAGGTATTATACTGTAATTCGTATTTTCACGTCTAGAACTATTTATTCACATAATTTACTATTGAATCACATTATTTACTATTAGGGAAGGTTGTACAAGTTTGATAATACTTCCATGACTAAATTAAAAATAAAGAAAAAATTGGAGGTATTGTACTGAAATTTTTCGAGCCCCAAAACGTGCAATTATTGAAACTATATTTTTCTATAAATAGAAGCTCATTCTTCCTTCATTTCTCACCAATTCACAAAAGCTTTAGAGCGATTATTATAGAGTGAAATTATAGAAAGAAGAAGAGAAGTCTGTTACCTCACTATTCCAGTATACAATTTTTCTAAAGGTAGGGAGTATTATTTCTTTCTTATCTATAAAGAGAACTTCTGTTATTCCATTCTTTATTATTCTGTTGGAATAACCTGTATACGCGGGCTACCCTATACTTGGTGAAATTCTTCTGTTGTTCCATTCTTTATCATTCTGTTGGAACATCCTGTCTGTGCGTTCTACGCCGGACCTGGTTCTGTCTTTATTATTCTGTTGGAATATCCTGTCTGTGCGTTTTACGCCGGACCTAATTTCGTCTTTATTATTCTGTTGGAATATCATGTCTGTGCATTTTACACCGGACCTTATTCCGTATTTATTATTCTGTTGGAATATCCTGTCTGTGCGTTTTACGCCGGACCTGATTCCGTTATTTATTATTCTATTGGAATAACCAGCTTGTGCGGTCTATCGCATGCCTGGTGATTTCTTTTGTTATTCCATTCCTTATTATACTCAGTTGGTTAAAGTTTTGACTTCTATACTCCATGAAATTAGTGGAATATCCTTGATATTTGCGCTTCATCCAACATCTTTTCATGGAAATATTCTTCTGAGCATTCTTGAATTTACTCTACAAAGCAGTATCATGTTGACAATTTGGACGTTATTAGTTCCTAGATAAAATAATTCTTGAACTTGTTTTATTGAATTCTTATATCATTGTCATCATCCTCATGTTTATATTTTGTTGAAAGTCATCTGTGGCCTATAGTGCATAGATGGACTTGGTATGATTATGGCCAGGGATTATTCGGTGTAATCATGACCGTAATGTTACAAATGATATGGTAAAAGTCCTCATTGGCCCGTAGTGCATTGATGGACAGTTGTTGGCATGATCTTGATCATTATTGAATACACAAATATTATTGGCCCGTAGTGCATAGATAATTATGGTCGTGATACTAAACATATCCTTGGCCGTAGTGCAGGGGTGACTCGATGATGTGGATTATTTATTAAGCTGAGTCCCAGTGATAAAAGTGATGAAAAACCTTCTAAATCATAAAAGATAGTAGATTTTATTCTCTATTTGACTCTTTTAATGGATTTCTTGTTCCGCTGCAGTTAAACTTGATGGTTGTTATATTGTATCAGTTTAGCACTTTTGAAGGCTAACGATAATATATTCTGCATTATCTTAGTCATAATATTTCATACTGGGTTAGTTGACCTCACCCTTTTACTTTTATTGTTCTCTTCAGGAAATAAAAACGTAGCAGGGACTAGTCGGGGAACGGATTGACGGACCAGATGATAGCATTAGTAGTCCTCACTATTCTGTAAAATAGTGAAAAATAAATATAATAATATTGAATTTGAGTTTGTATATTATCTAGACGACAGTATTGGTATTAAAACTCACAGCTTATGTTTTGTCGTACTTTACACGACAGTTGTATAATTAAGTTGTATTTGTATTCTGTACCATGTATTTGACAATTCAGAATATATTATGTATACCTATTTTGGGGGCGTAACAGTTGGTATCAAAGCTTAGGGATATGATCCCTGGCTAAGATGTGAGACTAGAACTAGGAGGGGAGACACAGGGAATTCCTTCGCTAGTATGACCTACCTAAGTTTATTTGGTATTTAATTGGTTGGTTAGAGTATATGGATGATATGTTGCATGTCAATTAACCCTTGTTTTGTGGTAGTATTTGAAAATGGCATCCGAGAATATTGAGAATAGCAATGGAGCACAAGAGACTGTTGAGTCTCCAAAGATCAACAATCAGAATAATGTGCATCAGGAAGGCGACAATCCTCATGCAAACAACAACACTAACCAAATGATGAACGATGGAATGTTCAGAGGCTTTATGCAATTCATGCAACATCAGGTAAGAGCGGCTCCTGTTCAAAATGCAGGTGGAAACACTGAAAACTCTCCGACGGTCACCGCTAAACAGTTCAAGGAGCTGGGACCACCCGAGTTTATTGGAGAGCCAAAACCACTTAAGGTTGAAGCATGGATAAAGCAGATCACCAAGATATTTGATGTCTTGGGATGCTCCGAGGAGCAAAAGGTTCCCTTCGCCACCTTCATGTTGCGTGAAGAGACAGATTACTAGTGGGAATCTATAAAACGTACCCAGCCTGACGCACTCAAGATGTCTTAAGAGAAGTTCCAAGAGCTGTTTAATGACAAGTACTTTCCCGAAAGTATTCACATGAAGGAGGTGGAGTTATCAAGTTAGAACAAAACAATATGACAGTGTCGCAATACGAGGCTAAATTTACGGAGTTATCCCGGTTTGCATCCCATTTGGTCGATAATGAGGAGCGAATGACACGAATGTTTTTAAGTGGTTTGAAATCCGAGATACGTCAATATCTTATTTCTCATAAACTGCGTTTCTACTCAGATGTTATAAATAGGGCTCAGTTATTGGAGTGCGGTAAACGAGTCAACACAACCAAGGGAAAGCAGCCAGCAACATGAAAATACAAGTGGTAACAGTCATTGAAACGGTGACAACAAGCGTGGAGGGAATCAACATGCCAGAAATGGTAACCACTTCGGTGGTAATCATAGCCAAGATAATAAGAATGGACATTTCAAGAAGAGGAGATTCAACAATGATGGAAAGACATCATCACCAACACCAATTGTCAAGGAAGGAGAACGACCACCTATCATATGCTTCAAATGGTGAGGGAGGGACACATCAGTCCAAACTGCGCGATGCCGTCCAAACATGTTATAATTGTGGAAGGGAAGGTCACTTAGCTCGATTTTTTCATTCACCGAAGACAGTTGAGCTAGGATGGAGGCACCAAAGGCTGTCCCAGAAAAGTCAAAGCCGGTAGTGCAAGGGAGAGCGTTTGTTGTGACCTCATAGAAAGCAAGGAACCCGAACAAGGTTATCGCGGGTAAGCTTATCATAAACTCTAGTGAAGTCTATACCTTATTTGATACGGGTTCTACCCATTCTTTTATTTCTCCTACTTGCGCTCAACATTTAAATTTGACTCCGGAAAAATTAGACTTTGACTTATCTGTTGAGACTCCGTTAGGAGAAACTTTTATCATATCCACTAGTTATAAATCTTGTTTGATCCAAGTGGGCACAATCACATTACCTGTTGATCTTATCTCTTTAAAGATACTTGCTTTTGATGTGATTTTAGGGATTGATTGGTAAACCACTCATCATGCCAAAATTAATTATTTTCATAAAGTTGTTAGTTTTCATATTCCTAACCAACCTGTTATGCGAAATCAAGCAACCAAACCATTGAAGTCAAACACTTTCATATCAAGCCATTAAGACATTCGTTTATTGAAAAACAGATGTTTAGCTTTCTTAGCCCATTTTATAGATTTAAACAAAAATACGTCAGATTTGAATGATATTTCTGTTGTTAGTGAATTTTCTGACGTATTTCTGAAGGACTTCTTAGCCTACCCCTAGAGCGTGAAATTGCATTTTGTATTGTCCCCAGTACAAAACCAATTTCTAAAACCCTTAAATATTTCTTCAACCAAAACGAACGTATAATGCGCCAAAGACGTTGGCTCGAGTTATTAAAGATTACGATCGTACCATTCAATACCATTGTGGCAAAGTGAACGTGGTAGCTGACGCGTTGATTAGAAGATCATATGCGTTTACGAGTGCGACGTTGTTAACACAAAAACCCATTTTGTATAATTTATAAGTGATAGAGATTGAGTTAATGACTCTAGGGACCCACGTGATGATATACGAGTAAAATTGACTTTAATCGATAAAGTTAAAGCTGCTCAAGCTACATACCTGGAGCTAATGCGTATGAAGAAGAAAGTGCAAAAAGGTGCTATGCCAGAAGTAAGAATCGATGAGGAAGGAATACTTCGAGTCAACTCCAGACTTTGTGTTCCTAACGACCCTGATTTAAAGTATAAAATCATGATGGAGGCGCACAACACACCGTTTGCAATCCATCCCGGGAGTACCAAAATGTATCGTTATCTTCGATATACATTTTGGTGGAGCAATATGAAGAGAGAGATAGCAGAGTTTATCTCAAGGCAACTTGTCAACGAGTCAAGGCGGAGCATCAAGTACCAAAAGGTCCATTGCAACCACTTGAAATTCAAGAATGGAAGCGGGAACACATTACTATGGATTTCGTTACTGGTCTTCCTAAGGTTTCTCAAGGCATAGATGCAATTTGGGTCATTATTGAAAGATTGACCAAGTCTGCTCATTTTCTACCTATACGAGAAACTTATACACTTGAACGTCTTGCTCGTACGTACCTAAACGAGATTGTAAGACTGCATGGTATGCCAATATCCATAGTTTCTGATCGAGACCCAATATTCACTTCAAGATTTGGGTTAGTTTGCAAAAAGCTATGGGCACGGATTTACAATTTAGCTCGGCATATCATCCTCAGACAGACAGGCAGTCGAAGAGGACCATTCAAACTCTTAAAGATCTATTAAGACTCTGTGTCCTTGACATCAAGGGAAGTTGGGATAAGTTCCAACCATTGGTGGAGTTTTCCTACAACAACAGTTATCAAGCAAGTATTGACATGGCTCCACTTGAGGCGTTGTATGGAAGAAAATGCCGTTCTCCAGTATGTTGGGATGAGGTGTGTGAAGCAATATTGTTGGGATCGGAGTTGGTACGTATGACTACAGAAAAGATACAAACGATCCGACAACGTATAAAAATCTCACAAGATCGACAAAAGAGTTATGCTGATCTTCATCGAAAGGACGTAGAATTCGATATTGGAGATCATGTGTTGTTACGTGTTGCTCCATGGAACGGAAGTTACAAGATTTAGAAAGAGAGGAGAGCTCAATCCTCGATTCATTGACCCATTTTTAATCCTTGATCGAGTAGGAACTGTGGCCTATAGACTTGCGTTACTGCCAAGTATGTCTCATGTTCATAACGTTTTTCACATATCTATGTTACGTAAATATGTGAAAGACCCGAACAACATTATTGAATTAGAACCAGACGAAATAGAGGAAGATTTAACGTATGAAGAGTTACCTATTAAATCTTGGATAAAAAGGATCATATTCTACGCTACAATGTTATACCTCAAGTCAAAGTTTTGTGGAGAAACCACGATGTGGAAGAAATGACCTAGGAGTTACAATCTGAGATGAAATCAAGATATCCTTACCTCTTCGATATACCAGGTACGCACCCTAATTTCGAGGACGAAATTTCATAAGAAGGAGAGGTTGTAAGACCCCAACTTTTTGAATAAAGATTAAATTTTCTCGAAATATATTTTTGAATATTATGGTGTGGATTTGATATAATGTTAAAGTTGTGGGTAATATTTACAAATTTTGCAAAGTACGCAAGTTGTTATATAATATTCGATTGGTCGGGGAATATTCATTTTAATAGGGAATATTCGTACAGTGGCATAATCATTGGTGGACCCCACAACGAAATTATTGTTAGATTGAGAAAATGACAAAAATACTTTATGAAAATAACGGCGGAAGTTTTACCGTTACCTGTTGAACTACCCGATAGTAAAAGTACAGTAATACACGTGGTTGCATAGTAGTACACAGTATTGATTATTGATGCTTACGTGAGAAGTCACTCAGTTATACTCAATTATTACTACAGTAATTGATACATCATATCTCTCATATTATTGATTCGATTATTGTCATAGTATCATCTGCATAATATGTTATTTTATTAAATCAATAATTGAGACGAAAAAGTTATTCATATTATTAAATTGTAATATTTACAATATCTAGAAGTTCTGTCAGTGAGAGGTTTGGTCACCTAATTGCGTGCCAATAGGGTGAAATCCTTATTGGAAAGCCCATTCTTTCATGGGAACAACCTGGTTGATAAATATTGTGAGTTATAATATTAATGATGAATGTTATTAAAATTGAAGTTGTGTTCAGAGTTGAATTTGGAGACGCGGACGTGATATTTGACTCCGAACGATAAAATTAGTAAAAATAGTCTATAAACACAAAATTTTTCGGAATTCACTATTTGGTCAAAAAGTCAACAGTTGAATTTTTCGGGAAAAGTCAAACTTCGAAATTTCAAAATTTATCTTCTTGATAAAAATGGTTTCATTGTCTTGGAATTATTTGTGTTAGTAAAAATCGACAATTATTTCGATAATAATTGATGTCTGGAGGTTATATTGACTAGTCAGGTATTTAACCGGATAAATGAGCAATTGATTATTATTATTTCACATGATTATAACTATTTATTCACATGTGTATACTATTGTTTCACATTTTTGTTACTATTAGGGGAGTTGGTGCAAGATTGATAATACTTGCATGACTAAGTTTAAAATGGAGGTATAGATGGAGGTACTATACTGTAATTCATATTTTCACATGTCTAGAACTATTGATTCATATAATTTACTATTGAATCACATTATTTACTATTAGGGGAGGTTGTGCAAGTTTGATAATACTTCCATGACTAAATTAAAATAAAGGAAAAGTTTGAGGTATTGTACTGAAATTTTTCGAGCCCCAAAATGTGCAATTATCGAAACTATATTTTTTTATAAATAGAAGCTCATTATTCCTTCATTTCTCACCAATTCACAAAAGCTTTAGAGCGATTATTATTGAGAGAAAGTATAGAAAGAAGAAGAAAGTCTGCTACCTCACTATTCCAGTATCCAGTTTTTTCTAAAGGTATGGAGTATTATTTCTTTCTTATCTATGAAGAGAACTTCTGTTATTTCATTCTTTATTATCTGTTGGAATAACCTGTATACGCGGGCTACCCTATACTTGGTGAAATTCTTCTGTTGTTCCATTCTTTATCATTCTGTTGGACCATCCTGTCTATGCGTTCTACGCTGGACCTGGTTCCGTCTTTATTATTCTGTTGGAATATCCTGTATGTTCGTTTTACGCCGGACCTAATTCCGTTATTTATTATTCTATTAGAATAACCTGCCTGTGCGGTCTATCACATGCTTGGTGATTTCTTTTGTTATTCCATTCCTTATTATACTCAGTTGGTTAAAGTTTTGACTTCTATACTACTTGAAATTAGTGGAATATCTTTGATATTTGCGCTTCATCCAGTATCTTTTCATAGAAATATTCTTCTGAGCATTCTTGAATTTTACTCTACAAAGCAGTATCATGTTGACATTTTGGACGTTATTAGTTCCTGGATAAATAATTCTTGAACTAATTTTATTGAATTCTTATATCATTGTCATCATCCTTATGTTTATATTTTGTTGAAAGTCATCTGTGGCCTATAGTGCATAGATGGACTTGGTATGATTGTGGCCAGGGATTATTCAGTGTAATCATGACCGTAATGTAACAAATGATGTGGTAAAAGTCCTCATTGGCCCGTAGTGCATTGATGGACAGTTGTTGGCATGATCATGATCATTATTGAATACACAAATATTCTTGGCCCGTAGTGCATGGATAATTATGGTCGTGATACTAAAGAATATCCTTGGCCGTAGTGCAGGGGTGACTCGATGATGTGGATTATTTATTAAGCTGAGTCCCAGCGATAAAAGTGATGAAAAACATTCTAAATTATAAAAGATAGTAGATTTTATTCTCTATTCGACTCTTTTAATGGATTTCTTGTTCCGCTGTAGTTAAACTTGATGGTTGTTATATTGTATCAGTTTAGCACTGTTGAAGGCTAACGATAATATATTATGCATTATCTTAGTCATAATATTTCCTACTGTGCTAGTTGAGGTCACCCTTTTACTTTAATTGTTCTCTTCAGAAAATGAAAATGTAGCAAGAACTAGTCGGGGAACGGTAGTGACGGACCAGATGATAGCATTAGTAGTCCTCACTATTCAGTGAAATAGTGAAAAATAAATATAATAATATTGAATTTGAGTTTGTATATTATCTAGACGATAATATTGGTATTAAAACTCACAGCTTATGTTTTGTCGTACTTTACACGACAGTTGTATAATTAAGTTGTATTTATATTATGTACCATGTATTTGACGATTCAGAATAGGTGATGTATACATATTTTGGGGGCGTCACACAAACCTTCTAGCTTTCCTAGCCTCCGTATCAACTTGATGCGGAGCAAACCTAGCCAACTCATTAAACTTAGCAGCGTATTCTGACACCGTCATATTCTCCTGTTTTAATTCCAGAAATTTTACCTCCATCCTAGCCTTCATAGTAGATGAAAAATAGTTTTCAAAAAATAGAGTTTTAAACCTTTCCCAAGTAACTACACCTACACCTGCCCTTGCCTGATTCGCTTCCCACCAAAACTTGCCTCACCCTTCATCATGTAGGTGTCAAAAGCGGTCTTTTGCCCCTCAGCTACCCTAGCTATAACGAACACCTTTTCGATTTCCTTAACTCAAGTTTGGGCTTCTATAGGGTCAATTTTACCTCTAAATTTGGGCGGTCCTGCAGCCTTGAAGTCCTTGAAGTTTGCCAAACGGTTGTTTAGCTGATTCCCTGCGACTGGTATTCCTTGTTGCATAGCCTGAGCTACCATATTTGTAAAGTGTTGCATTGGATCTAGTTGTTGTCCCCCAGCGTTGTTGACAGATTCTTCTGCCCTTCGATTTCTAGTTTGACTTCTTGGCGGCATTATCTGATTAAATAAAACATAATTTAACTTATATTCTTAACCTTATCATATAAGTTTAATATATTAAACTTGTTTCATTACTCAAACATAGATTCATATTCATTCAACGATTTCAAAATACTTTACAAATCGCAACACATACTGTTTTAAATATTAGTTATCCTTTTGTGACTATAAAAGTCGGGATTTACAAACTTGATCATTTCAAAAGTTGAGAACATAACCTTACACAGACATACTAAGCACATATTACATTAAACACACCTACACAACAGAACCTATACTACCTATTTATTACACCTTTTCCTTGGATAAATTTTCGCTTGATGACCTTCTATTCCACGATTAAAATAGACACATTACGTTGGATTGGGACAATGAGGAGAGACATGTCCCTTCTGTCTGCAATTGTAGTAAAAATATTCCCCTTTTCTGCATACACCTTCATGTTTCTTGTCACAATTTGCACACATTTCTATTCGATTAATTTTTCCTTGGTTGTTATCAGGATTTCCTATATCACAATCTTTCATCTTTCTTTTCCCCTTCTTGCTCGGAGCTGCGCATGCTTTGTTGCTTTTAGCTCCAATTTGGTCAATTTGAATTTTAAGCTTATCTTGTTCTTCCATTGTTTCTATTAATGCTTTCCGTAGTTGGCTATTTAGTAGTTTTTCTATTTCCCACAACTTTTCCAAAGAGGAAACCTGGTCCCGTAGATTCTGTACTTCGGTTGATGCTTGATCAGCTCCAACTTTTGTGTCGGAATCACTATCTGTCAATTCCACCATTTCCGGATCTGGTATTATATTTTCCACGATAACCACCTCATCGAGGTTTCCTTCACTTTGAGCCTTTATTTCAGCTATTGGCTTTGATATTGGCTCCTTCTTTACGATCTAAGGGTATCCTAATCCTTTTTCACCTGACATCTACACACATAAATTATCCTGATTAGTATATAATATATACACATAACAAACAATAATTTTGTATAGGTTATCTTTTATTTGGGTTGACGATGAATTTATCCAATTCATCTCTTTTTAAACTCTATATGAGTTGTTTATATTTTCAATATTTTAATTTGTTCTAAGGTTATAGCCTAAGGTCTATCCCACCTAAGGTTTCTAACCCTATAGCTCTGATACCATACTATGACGCCCCCAAATTCAGGTACTTAAAACCCGAACTCAGTGCTTCACGATACCATTTCTATGAGCGGAATAATACTAATAATAATAACAATAACATAAATTATCAAATTTAATTTACATATTATCAGAGTTTTCAATCCCAAGTACAAAACCTTTAAACATTCGTTACATTACATGATAATTAATATATATCATCATTATTCTAATAAAGTCTAGTTATTACAAAAGATAGCATTATCATTCATTCATCGACCTTCCCTTTCCCTTTGTTCTTGGTAGAGCCTTCAGGTTGTTCATACTTAGCTGAAAATATTTAAATTAAGCAAGGATGAGCATTTGAGTGCCCAACAAGTAATATCAACAATAATAATTAGCTGAACGAATTAAATGTTTTCTTTGAACTATACTTCTACAACGAATCAACAGTTGTGAAGTAAGCTGAACCAATAATAAACAACATATCATTTCGATTTTAAATTTTTGAAACTACGTATTGACTATAAATGATGCTCATTTGACAAACTATGAACATTGTTTACTATTTTCGAAAGGTTAAACAGAACTTCATCTGTAAACCGTCATAACTTACGGGCACGGGGGGTGATCAGCCCGTTATGCCCTGTATTGATCAATACTACATTATAGGACAATATTTGGGATGTTCATACTAGTCTTGAATCCGAACCAAAACAATTCAGTTGGATAACAATAAAGTTCTTATCTTGTTCAACAACAATTTTAAGTTAGTGTCTAGCCAAATCAAATAACTTAGACGGCTTTTAATTCAACTTGTACATACTGGACACCGATAAGTTTGTATCAACATGTGATAAAATATAATGATTATCAAAGTGAAGACACTTGTATAACCATGTTTAGAAATTAACGAACATAATATATTTATTGATTTACAATAACAGAATTAAGGAACTTTTACAACAGATTATAATTTAATAACTTATTTATATAGAATCATTGCATAAGTATCTGTAAAGGTTGAAATATTTGAACAATTGAAAAGAATAGTTTAGATATTATCTTACGCATGTTCATTGCATAAAGTAAATGCAAAGGGTTAGATACTTGCCTTGTTTGCTGCTTACACAACTTAGATTTATCTTTTATATCAAGCCCTATCATTAAATAGATCATTCGTTTGATTAGAATAACACATGATATCATATTGTACTGCTATTTGCAGTCAGCACATAAACTAATCACATTGTCATGTAAGTTTAACAACCATTGAATTACAAATAAACATTTATTAGGTCAACCTATCTAAGTCCAGATCAATTTCTGAAATATGACATTGTATTGACAACTTTATCAGGTAATTATCGAGTCTAAGACTCTAATCCGTAACTTAGTATCAGTCATATTATTTTTCACGACCTTATACTAATTTTAAAATATTTATTATAATTTATCATGAATTTTCAAACATCGGAATCATTATTAAATGATTTAAATATTAAGTAATTTCATTATCATTATTATTTAATTAATATTAAACTATTAATGAAACCTTTGCCAAAATATTAAAGTTATTTATAATAACTTAGAATATTTTTAAATATTAATATTACCCTTAATTAATTTTTAAAATATTTAAAAATTATTTTTAAATAATTATCATTAATATTAAAGTATTAATGTATTATTTATCAAAAAATTAAAAAGTCATTAAGTATAACTTAATAATATTTTTAATTCATTTATATCCTTTTTAAATGATTTTTAAATTAATAAAACCATTTTTAAACTATTTATTTAATATAATTATTAAATAAATTTAATATTATTAATAATAAATTAATAATTACTAATATTAAATTATTAATGAAATTATCTTTTAAATAATAAAAGTTATATTTTATAACTTAAAATATTTTTAAACTATTTATTTTCATTTAAAATGATTTTCTAATTATAAAAATCATTTTTAATTAATTTATTTAATATAATTTCTAATTAAATCTAATAGCATAAATTTTAAATAATTAATGAAATTTGTCTTAAAATATTAAAAGTTATATTTTATAACTTAAAGTATTATTAAATACCTTTTTATCATTTAAAATGATTTTTAAAATAATAAAATCATTTATAATCAATGTATTTAATGCATTTATTAAATAAATAAAATATGAATAATATCCCAATAATTATTAATATTTATGAAAAATATGTCAAATTATTAAAAGTTAATTTTTATAACTTAATAATTTTTAAAACTATTTTTGGAATTTTTAATAAGTAATTTCTATTTTTAAATGATTTTTGGAAAATAAATTAATTTAATTATTAAATCCGTCGTTATAGCTTTTAGCGATAGAAAGCGTTGACTTAGGTGTTTTGAGCCCTCAAGAACATTCATAGCACAGTTTCGGGTGACCTACTTTGACCAAGCATTAAACACTGATCCTAATGTTTCTAGGCAAGCTAATGATTAAAGGTTGTAGTTCTATTATCAGATTACACGATCCAACAACAAACATGGCCAAAAAGCATAAAACTAGAGAGATCTAGGCCCATAAAGTAGCTGTCAGAGATGTTCTTCATTTCTGGGTTACCTAGAAATGAAGAACAGTTCGACTGTCCACTTTTGGGCTTCCACAACTTGATATCATGTTGATGTTTAAGTGATCTAAGGCTTTCAGGTTCTAGACCACATGTAGTACTATAGATCTATCACAAAACATCAACATAACAACAACACATCAAACCAATATGGACCGGTCAAAGTAGTGGTCATAAACTGCTTATGAAGGTTTCTGGGTTACCCAGAAACTTCATCCGGCAGTTTAGTCCACACCACTTTGACCACTGATTACTTTGATTCAGAGAAGGATATAAAGATTCTAGGTAGAGCCTTCAGATTGTTCATACTTAACTAAAATATTTAAATTAAGCAAGGATGAGCATTTGAGTGCCCAGCAAGTAATAGCAACAATAACAATTAGCTGAACGAATTAAATGTTTTCTTTGAACGATACTTCTACAACGAATCAACAGTTGTGAAGTAAGCTGAACCAATAATAAAACAACATATCATTTCGATTTCAAATTTTTGAAACTATGTATTAACTATAAATGATGATCATTTGACAAACTATGAACATTGTTTTCTATTTTTGAAAAGGTTAAACAGAACTTCATCTATAAACCGTCATAACTTACAGGCACGGGGGGTGATCATCTCGTTATGCCCAATATTGATCAATACTACATTATAGGACGATATTTTCGTCCAGCATTTCCGCCTTAGGCGCATAAAAGTTTCCTATATTTGGGATGTTCATACTAGTCTTGAATCCGAACCAAAACAATTTAGTTGGATAACAATAAAGTTCTTATCTTGTTCAACAACAATTTTAAGTTAGTATCTAGCCAGATCAAATAGCTTAGACGGCTTTTAATTCAACTTGTACATACTGGACATCGATAAGTATGTATCAACATGTGATAAAATATAATGATTATCCAAATGAGGACACTTGTATAACCATGTTTAGAAATTAACGAACAAAATATATTTCTTGATCTACAATAACAGAATTAAGGAACTTGTACAACAGATTATAATTTAATAACTTACTTATACAGAATCATTGTATAAGTATCTACAAAGGTTGAAATATTTGAACAATTAAAAAGAATAGTTTAGATATTATCTTACGCATGTTCATTGCATAAAGTAAATGCAAAGGGTTAGATACTTGCCTTGTCTGTTGCTTACACAACTTAGATTTATCTTTTATATCAAGCTCTATCATTAAATAGATCATTCGTTTGATTAGAATAACACATGATATCATATTGTACTGTTATTTACAGTCAGCACATAAACTAATCACATTGTCATGTAAGTTTAACAACCATTGAATCACAAATAAACATTTATTAAGTCAACCTATCAAAGTCCAGATCAATTTCTGAAATATGACAGTGTATTGACAACTTTATCGGGTAATTATCGAGTCTAAGACTCTAATCCGTAACTTAGTATCAGTCATATTATTATTCATGACCTTATACTAATTTTAAAATATTTATTATAATTTATCATGAATTTTCAAACATCAGAATCATTATTAAATGATTTAAATATTAAGTAATTTTATTATCATTAACATTTAATTAATATTAAACTATTAATGAAACCTTTGCCAAAATATTAAAGTTATTTATAATAACTTAGAATATTTTAAAATATTAATATTACCCTTAATTGATTTTTAAAATATTTAAAAATCATTTTTAAATAATTATCATTAATATTAAAGTATTAATGTATTATTTATCAAAATATTAAAAAGTCATTAAGTATAACTTAATAATATTTTTAATTCATTTATATCC
This sequence comes from Panax japonicus, assembly GCA_020205505.1. Classification (NCBI taxonomy): domain Eukaryota; kingdom Viridiplantae; phylum Streptophyta; class Magnoliopsida; order Apiales; family Araliaceae; genus Panax; species Panax japonicus. The sequence continues at coordinate 26,710,027 of CM035111.1, forward strand.
TTTTTAAATAACTTTTAAATTAATAAAACCATTTTTAAACTATTTATTTAATATAAGTATTAAATAAATTTAATATTATTAATAATAAATTCATAATCACTAATATTAAATTATTAATGAAATTATCCTTTAAATATTAAAATTTATATTTTATAACTTCAAATATTTTTAAACTATTTATTTTCATTTAAAATGATTTTCTAATTATAAAAATCATTTTTAATTAATTTATTTAATATAATTTCTAATTAAATCTAATAGCATAAATTTTAAATAATTAATGAAATTTATCTTAAAATATTAAAAGTTATATTTTATAACTTAAAATATTATTAAATACCTTTTTATCATTTAAAATGATTTTTAAAATAATAAAATCATTTATAATCAATGTATTTAATGCATTTATTAAATAAATAAAATATGAATAATATCCCAATAATTATTAATATTTATGAAAAATATGTCAAATTATTAAAAGTTAATTTTTATAACTTCAAATAATTTTTAAAACTATTTTTGGAATTTTTAATAAGTAATTTCTATTTTTAAATGATTTTTGGAAAATAAATTAAATAAAATTATTAAATCTGTCGCTATAGCTTTTAGCGACAGAAAGCGTTGACTTAGGTGTTCTTGAGCCCTCAAGAACATTCATAGCACAGTTTCGGGTGACCTACTATGACCAAGCATTAAACAATGATCTTATTATTTCTGGGCAATCTAATGATTAGAGGTTGTAGTTCTATTATCAGATTACACGATCCAACAACAAACATGGCCAAAAATCATAAAACCAGAGAGATCTAGGCCCATAAAGTAGCTGTCAGAGCTGTTCTTCATTTCTGGGTTACCCAGAAATAAAGAACAGTTCGACTGTCCACTTTTGGGCTTCCACAACATGATATCTTGTTGATGTTTAAGTGATCTAAGGCTTTCAGGTTCTAGACCACATGTAATACTATAGATCTATCACAAAACATCAACATAACAACAACATATCAAACCAATATGGACCGGTCAAAGTAGTGGTCAGAAATTGCTTATGAAGGTTTCTGGGTTACCCAGAAACTTAATCCGACAGTTTCGTCCACACCACTTTAACCACTGATTACTTTGATTCAGAGAAGGATATAAAGATTCTAGAGGCATGGTTATATAGCCTACACTTCAGACAACAACATTACCACAATAACAGAGTCTAACACGTAAAAACAAGCAAGACCTAAATGTATGAACATGCTGTCGTCAGACTTTCTGGGCACGTTCTGGGTTACCCAGAAACGTTCGGTCAATGCCAGTCAACGTGGTTTGACCACTAATAACTTTCAATCAGCTTATGATCTGACTTTGATTCCAATTTTAGATCAAAGATCTCATGGCATACTACAAGATCAAAGCTTAAAAACACAAAAACTAAACACAGAAGGAGATCAACAAGGCCTGACATTCCTTGTCAGACAACAAAATTTTATTTTTTCAGATTTTGTAAATCTTCAAATCCGAGCCTCTAGATGTTATGGATCTAACATCTAGCAACCCAGATCATCTTTATACACTACATACAACATATTTAACACAAAAAAACTAACATCTAACATAGGATCAAAAGTCATATTTCATTTTAGGGTTTATACCTCCTATGAGCAATCTTTGATTCTTGGCTACTGATTTGGTTATGGAACTCATGGGGCTTGATTTAGGGACTGGTCTAGCACTGGAAATTCGTGGGTTTAGAGAGAGATGGTCTTGGAGAAGTGTATGGCCATAAATGAGCAAATATGTGCAATTTTCTCTCTCCTAACCTATTTATAATTCTTAGATTCAATGTATCTAACTTGCAAGGTGTCAAAGAGGATAAGATTGGAGGAGTTTTAGGCATGTGCTATAAATCTAGAGTGGTGACTTGCAGTCTAGCTTATTAAATAAATACCAAAAAGGCTATTTTAGTAAACTAACAAAGTATTTTAAAGGTATTTTTGTCCATGATGCTTGAATCTAGATTAAAATCAATAGATCTTAGACCTTAAGGTTTCCCAAATAATTTCTTGGGTTTAAAATTTTAAGTTTAAAGTTTAATAAAATTTTAATTAGATCACACTAATTAAAATTAGGGATTTTTAAAATAATTAGGGTTTCTTAATATAATTAGGGTTTCTTAATATTATTAGGGTTCCCTATATTATGAATTAGGGTTTCCTAATTAACATTACAATTTACTAAAATACTAATTAAGGTTACTATTTTAGCAATTAGGTTTTTAAATCGGAAATTAGGGTTTCTAATTTTTAATTAGGGTTTACCTAATTAGCACAATATAATAATTGTCATTAATCACGTACCACTATTTCTTACCAATCAAAAACTCCGGTTTGAGTTTCAATTTAGGGTTTAATGAATTAATGCTACAATTTTGACATGCCACAACATAATTGACCAACCATTATCGGTCCACGTATACATTACATATTTATGTCACTGAAAAATCAAAAATATAATTAATATTATATTATTATTATCATTCCTTATTCCAAATCCAGAATTAGGGTTTAGATTCCATATCTGATTTACCATGCATAAACAGTTTTATTAATTAAGTTAAAATACTTAACTTAATAATCCGAGCTAAAATTCATAAAAATAAATAATACTTATAATCATTTCATATATTATTAAATAATATATAATTATATTTTCATGGAAAATAATTAATAAAAACATTTCTATTATAAAATTAATTATTATAACAATATCATTTATAATAATCAATAATTCTAAAATAAAATTATTTGTAAACATTCAAGTAATAAAATATATTTTTATTTATCACATAAATACATTTACTCCTTCTCTTCTACAAATCCTCATCCTTAAAATAATAATAATAAAAAAAAATTATACGCAAAATTTCTGTTTTATTTATATAGAAAATATCGGGTTATTACATTCACCATTCCTTATAAAGATTTCGTCACCGGAATCACCGTTTTAAATCTTACACCTATAAGAGTACATAGCATACACATTTATTTCAAGTAGACCTCGATCATAATTGATCGAACTGATCTTTGACTTATCACATAAAGCTTGTCTTTCTGATTAAACGGAAGTTTGATTTCATAAAAGAACTCAAATTCCTCCTTCAAAATTTCTTTATAAAATAATTTATTATTTATAGGAAAATCATGTATAAGAGAATAAAAGTTATATGAATAATACGAGGAGTTCTATTGCCGACTGCCGCCGTATCCTGGACTGTCATGTTGAAGACCCTTGCAGTAGATTTTATCGGCTTGCTAGATGATGTTGGTCCTGTGATCGCCAAAGTTTAGTCGCTTTTCCCCATGTTCACGCTTTCTGCTTCCGTCCTCCTTTTCGGACAGTCTTTCACCTTATGTTCGTTTGATCCGCACAGAAAACACTCATTAACAGTTCTAGGATTTGGGCAGTTGGGAGAGATATGGCCCTCCTGCCCACACTTAAAACATACAAATTTAACTTTTAGACATTCCCCCAAATGGTTCTTTCCACAGTTCCCACATTGTACCAGCTGTTTCTTCTTTGTACCTTCTTGCTTCACCTGCATACCCCCAAAGTTGTTTCCCTTCCTCTTTTCATTCCTATTCCCCCTGTTTGTTTCCACCTTCCCAGCTCCCTCAACCCTACCCTTGTTCCTTCTTTCCTTGTTGTAGAGGCTCATGGCCTCACTCCCCTCCTCAGCTATAATCTCTTTCTCCATGAGTGCTGCAAACGTAGGGATTTGGAACACCGCCATATTGTTATAGAGCCAGAGTTTTAATCCCGGCTCAAACTGTAAGACCCCAACTTTTTGAATAAAGATTAAATTTTCTCGAAATATATTTTTGAATATTATGGTGTGGATTTGATATAATGTTATAGTTGTGGGTAATATTTACAAATTTTGCAAAGTAAGCAAGTTGTTATATAATATTTGATTGGTCGGGGAATATTCGTTTTAACAAGAAATATTCGTACAACGGCACAATCATTGGTGGACCCCCACAACGGAATTATTGTCGGATTGAGAAAACGACAAAAATACTTTATGAAAATAACGGCGAAAGTTTTACCGTTAACTGTTGAACTACCCGGTAGTAAAAGTACAGTAATACGCTTGACTGCATAGTAGCACACGGTATTGATTATTAATGCTTACGTGAGAAGTCACTAAGTTATACTCAATTATTGCTACAGTAATTGCTGCATCATATCTCTCATATTATTGATTCGATTATTGTCATAGTATCATCTGCATAATATGTTATTTTATTAAATCAATAATTGAGACAACAAAGTTATTCATATTATTAAATTACAATATTTACAATGTCTAGAAGTTCTGTCAAGGAGAGGTTTGGTCACCTAATTGTGCGCCAATAGGGAGAAATCCTTATTGGAAAGTCCCCTCTTTCCTGGGAACGACCTGGTTGATAAATATTGTGAGTTATAATATTAATGATGAATGTTATTAAAATTGAAGTTGTGTTCAGAGTTGAATTTGGAGACGCGGATGTGATATTTGAGTCCGGAACGATAAAATTAGTAAAAATAGTCTATAAACACAAAATTTTCCAGAATTCACTGTTTGGTCAAAAAGTCAACAGTTGGCTTTTTCGGGAAAAGTAAAACTTCAAAATTTCAAAATTTATATTTTTGATAAAAATGGTTTCATTGTGTAGGAATTATTTGTGTTGGTGAAAATCGATAATTATTTCGATAATAATTGATGTCTGGAGGTTATATTAACCAATTGAGTATTTAACCGGATAAATGAGCAATTGATTGCTATTATTTCACATGATTATAACTATTTGTTCACATGTGTATACTATTGTTTCACATTCTTGTTACTATTAGGGGAGTTGGTGCAAGATTGATAATACTTGAATGACTAAGTTAAAAATGGAGGTATAGATGGAGGTATTATACTGTAATTCGTATTTTCACGTCTAGAACTATTTATTCACATAATTTACTATTGAATCACATTATTTACTATTAGGGAAGGTTGTACAAGTTTGATAATACTTCCATGACTAAATTAAAAATAAAGAAAAAATTGGAGGTATTGTACTGAAATTTTTCGAGCCCCAAAACGTGCAATTATTGAAACTATATTTTTCTATAAATAGAAGCTCATTCTTCCTTCATTTCTCACCAATTCACAAAAGCTTTAGAGCGATTATTATAGAGTGAAATTATAGAAAGAAGAAGAGAAGTCTGTTACCTCACTATTCCAGTATACAATTTTTCTAAAGGTAGGGAGTATTATTTCTTTCTTATCTATAAAGAGAACTTCTGTTATTCCATTCTTTATTATTCTGTTGGAATAACCTGTATACGCGGGCTACCCTATACTTGGTGAAATTCTTCTGTTGTTCCATTCTTTATCATTCTGTTGGAACATCCTGTCTGTGCGTTCTACGCCGGACCTGGTTCTGTCTTTATTATTCTGTTGGAATATCCTGTCTGTGCGTTTTACGCCGGACCTAATTTCGTCTTTATTATTCTGTTGGAATATCATGTCTGTGCATTTTACACCGGACCTTATTCCGTATTTATTATTCTGTTGGAATATCCTGTCTGTGCGTTTTACGCCGGACCTGATTCCGTTATTTATTATTCTATTGGAATAACCAGCTTGTGCGGTCTATCGCATGCCTGGTGATTTCTTTTGTTATTCCATTCCTTATTATACTCAGTTGGTTAAAGTTTTGACTTCTATACTCCATGAAATTAGTGGAATATCCTTGATATTTGCGCTTCATCCAACATCTTTTCATGGAAATATTCTTCTGAGCATTCTTGAATTTACTCTACAAAGCAGTATCATGTTGACAATTTGGACGTTATTAGTTCCTAGATAAAATAATTCTTGAACTTGTTTTATTGAATTCTTATATCATTGTCATCATCCTCATGTTTATATTTTGTTGAAAGTCATCTGTGGCCTATAGTGCATAGATGGACTTGGTATGATTATGGCCAGGGATTATTCGGTGTAATCATGACCGTAATGTTACAAATGATATGGTAAAAGTCCTCATTGGCCCGTAGTGCATTGATGGACAGTTGTTGGCATGATCTTGATCATTATTGAATACACAAATATTATTGGCCCGTAGTGCATAGATAATTATGGTCGTGATACTAAACAATATCCTTGGCCGTAGTGCAGGGGTGACTCGATGATGTGGATTATTTATTAAGCTGAGTCCCAGTGATAAAAGTGATGAAAAACCTTCTAAATCATAAAAGATAGTAGATTTTATTCTCTATTTGACTCTTTTAATGGATTTCTTGTTCCGCTGCAGTTAAACTTGATGGTTGTTATATTGTATCAGTTTAGCACTTTTGAAGGCTAACGATAATATATTCTGCATTATCTTAGTCATAATATTTCATACTGGGTTAGTTGACCTCACCCTTTTACTTTTATTGTTCTCTTCAGGAAATAAAAACGTAGCAGGGACTAGTCGGGGAACGGATTGACGGACCAGATGATAGCATTAGTAGTCCTCACTATTCTGTAAAATAGTGAAAAATAAATATAATAATATTGAATTTGAGTTTGTATATTATCTAGACGACAGTATTGGTATTAAAACTCACAGCTTATGTTTTGTCGTACTTTACACGACAGTTGTATAATTAAGTTGTATTTGTATTCTGTACCATGTATTTGACAATTCAGAATATATTATGTATACCTATTTTGGGGGCGTAACAGTTGGTATCAAAGCTTAGGGATATGATCCCTGGCTAAGATGTGAGACTAGAACTAGGAGGGGAGACACAGGGAATTCCTTCGCTAGTATGACCTACCTAAGTTTATTTGGTATTTAATTGGTTGGTTAGAGTATATGGATGATATGTTGCATGTCAATTAACCCTTGTTTTGTGGTAGTATTTGAAAATGGCATCCGAGAATATTGAGAATAGCAATGGAGCACAAGAGACTGTTGAGTCTCCAAAGATCAACAATCAGAATAATGTGCATCAGGAAGGCGACAATCCTCATGCAAACAACAACACTAACCAAATGATGAACGATGGAATGTTCAGAGGCTTTATGCAATTCATGCAACATCAGGTAAGAGCGGCTCCTGTTCAAAATGCAGGTGGAAACACTGAAAACTCTCCGACGGTCACCGCTAAACAGTTCAAGGAGCTGGGACCACCCGAGTTTATTGGAGAGCCAAAACCACTTAAGGTTGAAGCATGGATAAAGCAGATCACCAAGATATTTGATGTCTTGGGATGCTCCGAGGAGCAAAAGGTTCCCTTCGCCACCTTCATGTTGCGTGAAGAGACAGATTACTAGTGGGAATCTATAAAACGTACCCAGCCTGACGCACTCAAGATGTCTTAAGAGAAGTTCCAAGAGCTGTTTAATGACAAGTACTTTCCCGAAAGTATTCACATGAAGGAGGTGGAGTTTATCAAGTTAGAACAAAACAATATGACAGTGTCGCAATACGAGGCTAAATTTACGGAGTTATCCCGGTTTGCATCCCATTTGGTCGATAATGAGGAGCGAATGACACGAATGTTTTTAAGTGGTTTGAAATCCGAGATACGTCAATATCTTATTTCTCATAAACTGCGTTTCTACTCAGATGTTATAAATAGGGCTCAGTTATTGGAGTGCGGTAACGAGTCAACACAACCAAGGGAAAGCAGCCAGCAACATGAAAATACAAGTGGTAACAGTCATTGAAACGGTGACAACAAGCGTGGAGGGAATCAACATGCCAGAAATGGTAACCACTTCGGTGGTAATCATAGCCAAGATAATAAGAATGGACATTTCAAGAAGAGGAGATTCAACAATGATGGAAAGACATCATCACCAACACCAATTGTCAAGGAAGGAGAACGACCACCTATCATATGCTTCAAATGGTGAGGGGAGGGACACATCAGTCCAAACTGCGCGATGCCGTCCAAAACATGTTATAATTGTGGAAGGGAAGGTCACTTAGCTCGATTTTTTCATTCACCGAAGACAAGTTGAGCTAGGATGGAGGCACCAAAGGCTGTCCCAGAAAAGTCAAAGCCGGTAGTGCAAGGGAGAGCGTTTGTTGTGACCTCATAGAAAGCAAGGAACCCGAACAAGGTTATCGCGGGTAAGCTTATCATAAACTCTAGTGAAGTCTATACCTTATTTGATACGGGTTCTACCCATTCTTTTATTTCTCCTACTTGCGCTCAACATTTAAATTTGACTCCGGAAAAATTAGACTTTGACTTATCTGTTGAGACTCCGTTAGGAGAAACTTTTATCATATCCACTATTTATAAATCTTGTTTGATCCAAGTGGGCACAATCACATTACCTGTTGATCTTATCTCTTTAAAGATACTTGCTTTTGATGTGATTTTAGGGATTGATTGGTAAACCACTCATCATGCCAAAATTAATTATTTTCATAAAGTTGTTAGTTTTCATATTCCTAACCAACCTGTTATGCGAAATCAAGCAACCAAACCATTGAAGTCAAACACTTTCATATCAAGCCATTAAGACATTCGTTTATTGAAAAACAGATGTTTAGCTTTCTTAGCCCATTTTATAGATTTAAACAAAAATACGTCAGATTTGAATGATATTTCTGTTGTTAGTGAATTTTCTGACGTATTTCTGAAGGACTTCTTAGCCTACCCCTAGAGCGTGAAATTGCATTTTGTATTGTCCCCAGTACAAAACCAATTTCTAAAATCCTTAAATATTTCTTCAACCAAAACGAACGTATAATGCGCCAAAGACGTTGGCTCGAGTTATTAAAGATTACGATCGTACCATTCAATACCATTGTGGCAAAGTGAACGTGGTAGCTGACGCGTTGATTAGAAGATCATATGCGTTTACGAGTGCGACGTTGTTAACACAAAAACCCATTTTGTATAATTTATAAGTGATAGAGATTGAGTTAATGACTCTAGGGACCCACGTGATGATATACGAGTAAAATTGACTTTAATCGATAAAGTTAAAGCTGCTCAAGCTACATACCTGGAGCTAATGCGTATGAAGAAGAAAGTGCAAAAAGGTGCTATGCCAGAAGTAAGAATCGATGAGGAAGGAATACTTCGAGTCAACTCCAGACTTTGTGTTCCTAACGACCCTGATTTAAAGTATAAAATCATGATGGAGGCGCACAACACACCGTTTGCAATCCATCCCGGGAGTACCAAAATGTATCGTTATCTTCGATATACATTTTGGTGGAGCAATATGAAGAGAGAGATAGCAGAGTTTATCTCAAGGCAACTTGTCAACGAGTCAAGGCGGAGCATCAAGTACCAAAAGGTCCATTGCAACCACTTGAAATTCAAGAATGGAAGCGGGAACACATTACTATGGATTTCGTTACTGGTCTTCCTAAGGTTTCTCAAGGCATAGATGCAATTTGGGTCATTATTGAAAGATTGACCAAGTCTGCTCATTTTCTACCTATACGAGAAACTTATACACTTGAACGTCTTGCTCGTACGTACCTAAACGAGATTGTAAGACTGCATGGTATGCCAATATCCATAGTTTCTGATCGAGACCCAATATTCACTTCAAGATTTTGGGTTAGTTTGCAAAAAGCTATGGGCACGGATTTACAATTTAGCTCGGCATATCATCCTCAGACAGACAGGCAGTCGAAGAGGACCATTCAAACTCTTAAAGATATATTAAGACTCTGTGTCCTTGACATCAAGGGAAGTTGGGATAAGTTCCAACCATTGGTGGAGTTTTCCTACAACAACAGTTATCAAGCAAGTATTGACATGGCTCCACTTGAGGCGTTGTATGGAAGAAAATGCCGTTCTCCAGTATGTTGGGATGAGGTGTGTGAAGCAATGTTGTTGGGATCGGAGTTGGTACGTATGACTACAGAAAAGATACAAACGATCCGACAACGTATAAAAATCTCACAAGATCGACAAAAGAGTTATGCTGATCTTCATCGAAAGGACGTAGAATTCAATATTGGAGATCATGTGTTGTTACGTGTTGCTCCATGGAAAGGAGTTACAAGATTTAGAAAGAGAGGAGAGCTCAATCCTTGATTCATTGACACATTTTTAATCCTTGATCGAGTAGGAACTGTGGCCTATAGACTTGCGTTACTGCCAAGTATGTCTCATGTTCATAACGTTTTTCACATATCTATGTTACGTAAATATGTGAAAGACCCGAACAACATTATTGAATTAGAACCAGACGAGATAGAGGAAGATTTAACGTATGAAGAGTTACCTATTAAAATCTTGGATAAAAAGGATCATATTCTACGCTCCAATGTTATACCTCAAGTCAAAGTTTTGTGGAGAAACCACGATGTGGAAGAAATGACCTAGGAGTTACAATCTGAGATGAAATCAAGATATCCTTACCTCTTCGATATACCAGGTACGCACCCTAATTTCGAGGATGAAATTTCATAAGAAGGAGAGGTTGTAAGACCCCAACTTTTTGAATAAAGATTAAATTTTCTCGAAATATATTTTTGAATATTATGGTGTGGATTTGATATAATGTTAAAGTTGTGGGTAATATTTACAAATTTTGCAAAGTACGCAAGTTGTTATATAATATTCGATTGGTCGGGGAATATTCATTTTAATAGGGAATATTCGTACAGTGGCATAATCATTGGTGGACCCCACAACGAAATTATTGTTAGATTGAGAAAATGACAAAAATACTTTATGAAAATAACGGCGGAAGTTTTACCGTTACCTGTTGAACTACCCGATAGTAAAAGTACAGTAATACACGTGGTTGCATAGTAGTACACCGTATTGATTATTGATGCTTACGTGAGAAGTCACTCAGTTATACTCAATTATTACTATAGTAATTGATACATCATATCTCTCATATTATTGATTCGATTATTGTCATAGTATCATCTGTATAATATGTTATTTTATTAAATCAATAATTGAGACGAAAAAGTTATTCATATTATTAAATTGTAATATTTACAATATCTAGAAGTTCTGTCAGTGAGAGGTTTGGTCACCTAATTGCGTGCCAATAGGGTGAAATCCTTATTGGAAAGCCCATTCTTTCATGGGAACAACCTGGTTGATAAATATTGTGAGTTATAATATTAATGATGAATGTTATTAAAATTGAAGTTGTGTTCAGAGTTGAATTTGGAGACGCGGACGTGATATTTGACTCCGAACGATAAAATTAGTAAAAATAGTCTATAAACACAAAATTTTTCGGAATTCACTATTTGGTCAAAAAGTCAACAGTTGAATTTTTCGGGAAAAGTCAAACTTCGAAATTTCAAAATTTATCTTCTTGATAAAAATGGTTTCATTGTCTTGGAATTATTTGTGTTAGTAAAAATCGACAATTATTTCGATAATAATTGATGTCTGGAGGTTATATTGACTAGTCAGGTATTTAACCGGATAAATGAGCAATTGATTATTATTATTTCACATGATTATAACTATTTATTCACATGTGTATACTATTGTTTCACATTTTTGTTACTATTAGGGGAGTTGGTGCAAGATTGATAATACTTGCATGACTAAGTTTAAAATGGAGGTATAGATGGAGGTACTATACTGTAATTCATATTTTCACATGTCTAGAACTATTGATTCATATAATTTACTATTGAATCACATTATTTACTATTAGGGGAGGTTGTGCAAGTTTGATAATACTTCCATGACTAAATTAAAAATAAAGGAAAAGTTTGAGGTATTGTACTGAAATTTTTCGAGCCCCAAAATGTGCAATTATCGAAACTATATTTTTTTATAAATAGAAGCTCATTATTCCTTCATTTCTCACCAATTCACAAAAGCTTTAGAGCGATTATTATTGAGAGAAAGTATAGAAAGAAGAAGAAAGTCTGCTACCTCACTATTCCAGTATCCAGTTTTTCTAAAGGTATGGAGTATTATTTCTTTCTTATCTATGAAGAGAACTTCTGTTATTCCATTCTTTATTATCTGTTGAAATAACCTGTATACGCGGGCTACCCTATACTTGGTGAAATTCTTCTGTTGTTCCATTCTTTATCATTCTGTTGGACCATCCTGTCTATGCGTTCTACGCTGGACCTGGTTCCGTCTTTATTATTCTGTTGGAATATCCTGTATATTCGTTTTACGCCGGACCTAATTCCGTTATTTATTATTCTGTTAGAATAACCTGCCTGTGCGGTCTATCACATGCTTGGTGATTTCTTTTGTTATTCCATTCCTTATTATACTCAGTTGGTTAAAGTTTTGACTTCTATACTACTTGAAATTAGTGGAATATCTTTGATATTTGCGCTTCATCCAGTATCTTTTCATAGAAATATTCTTCTGAGCATTCTTGAATTTTACTCTACAAAGCAGTATCATGTTGACATTTTGGACGTTATTAGTTCCTGGATAAAATAATTCTTGAACTAATTTTATTGAATTCTTATATCATTGTCATCATCCTTATGTTTATATTTTGTTGAAAGTCATCTGTGGCCTATAGTGCATAGATGGACTTGGTATGATTGTGGCCAGGGATTATTCAGTGTAATCATGACCGTAATGTAACAAATGATGTGGTAAAAGTCCTCATTGGCCCGTAGTGCATTGATGGACAGTTGTTGGCATGATCATGATCATTATTGAATACACAAATATTCTTGGCCCGTAGTGCATGGATAATTATGGTCGTGATACTAAAGAATATCCTTGGCCGTAGTGCAGGGGTGACTCGATGATGTGGATTATTTATTAAGCTGAGTCCCAGCGATAAAAGTGATGAAAAACATTCTAAATTATAAAAGATAGTAGATTTTATTCTCTATTCGACTCTTTTAATGGATTTCTTGTTCCGCTGTAGTTAAACTTGATGGTTGTTATATTGTATCAGTTTAGCACTGTTGAAGGCTAACGATAATATATTATGCATTATCTTAGTCATAATATTTCCTACTGTGCTAGTTGAGGTCACCCTTTTACTTTAATTGTTCTCTTCAGAAAATGAAAATGTAGCAAGAACTAGTCGGGGAACGGAGTGACGGACCAGATGATAGCATTAGTAGTCCTCACTATTCAGTGAAATAGTGAAAAATAAATATAATAATATTGAATTTGAGTTTGTATATTATCTAGACGATAATATTGGTATTAAAACTCACAGCTTATGTTTTGTCGTACTTTACACGACAGTTGTATAATTAAGTTGTATTTATATTATGTACCATGTATTTGACGATTCAGAATAGGTGATGTATACATATTTTGGGGGCGTCACACAAACCTTCTAGCTTTCCTAGCCTCCGTATCAAGTTGATGCGGAGCAAACCTAGCCAACTCATTAAACTTAGCAGCGTATTCTGACACCGTCATATTCTCCTGTTTTAATTCCAGAAATTTTACCTCCATCCTAGCCTTCATAGTAGATGAAAAATAGTTTTCAAAAAATAGAGTTTTAAACCTTTTCCAAGTAACTACACCTACTCCTGCCCTTGCCTGATTCGCTTCCCACCAAAAACTTGCCTCACCCTTCATCATGTAGGTGTCAAAAGCGGTCTTTTGCCCCTCAGCTACCCTAGCTATAACGAACGCCTTTTCGATTTCCTTAACTCAAGTTTGGGCTTCTATAGGGTCAATTTTACCTCTAAATTTGGGCGGTCCTGCAGCCTTGAAGTCCTTGAAGTTTGCCAAACGGTTGTTTAGCTGATTCCCTGCGACTGGTATTCCTTGTTGCATAGCCTGAGCTACCATATTTGTAAAGTGTTGCATTGGATCTGGTTGTTGTCCCCCAGCGTTGTTGACAGATTCTTCTGCCCTTCGATTTCTAGTTTGACTTCTTGGCGGCATTATCTGATTAAATAAAACATAATTTAACTTATATTCTTAACCTTATCATATAAGTTTAATATATTAAACTTGTTTCATTACTCAAACATAGATTCATATTCATTCAACGATTTCAAAATACTTTACATATCGCAACACATACTGCTTTAAATATTAGTTATCCTTTTGTGACTATAAAAGTCGGGATTTACAAACTTGATCATTTCAAAAGTTGAGAACATAACCTTACACAGACATACTAAGCACATATTACATTAAACACACCTACACAACAGAACCTATACTACCTATTTATTACACCTTTTCCTTGGATAAATTTTCGCTTGATGACCTTCTATTCCACAATTAAAATAGACACATTACGTTGGATTGGGACAATGAGGAGAGACATGTCCCTTCTGTCTGCAATTGTAGTAAAAATATTCCCCTTTTCTGCATACACCTTCATGTTTCTTGTCACAATTTGCACACATTTCTATTCGATTAATTTTTCCTTGGTTGTTATCAGGATTTCCTATATCACAATCTTTCATCTTTCTTTTCCCCTTCTTGCTCGGAGCTGCGCATGCTTTGTTGCTTTTAGCTCCAATTTGGTCAATTTGAATTTTAAGCTTATCTTGTTCTTCCATTGTTTCTATTAATGCTTTCCGTAGTTGGCTATTTAGTAGTTTTTCTATTTCCCACAACTTTTCCAAAGAGGAAACCTGGTCCCGTAGATTCTGTACTTCGGTTGATGCTTGATCAGCTCCAACTTTTGTGTCGGAATCACTATCTGTCAATTCCACCATTTTCGGATCTGGTATTATATTTTCCACGATAACCACCTCATCGAGGTTTCCTTCACTTTGAGCCTTTATTTCAGCTATTGGCTTTGATATTGGCTCCTTCTTTACGATCTAAGGGTATCCTAATCCTTTTTCACCTGACATCTACACACATAAATTATCCTGATTAGTATATAATATATACACATAACAAACAATAATTTTGTATAGGTTATCTTTTATTTGGGTTGACGATGAATTTATCCAATTCATCTCTTTTTAAACTCTATATGAGTTGTTTATATTTTCAATGTTTTAATTTGTTCTAAGGTTATAGCCTAAGGTCTATCCCACCTAAGGTTTCTAACCCTATAGCTCTGATACCATACTATGACGCCCCCAAATTCAGGTACTTAAAACCCGAACTCAGTGCTTCACGATACCATTTCTATGAGCGGAATAATACTAATAATAATAACAATAACATAAATTATCAAATTTAATTTACATATTATCAGAGTTTTCAATCCCAAGTACAAAACCTTTAAACATTCGTTACATTACATGATAATTAATATATATCATCATTATTCTAATAAAGTCTAGTTATTACAAAAGATTGCATTATCATTCATTCATCGACCTTCCCTTTCCCTTTGTTCTTGGTAGAGCCTTCAGGTTGTTCATACTTAGCTGAAAATATTTAAATTAAGCAAGGATGAGCATTTGAGTGCCCAACAAGTAATATCAACAATAATAATTAGCTGAACGAATTAAATGTTTTCTTTGAACTATACTTCTACAACGAATCAACAGTTGTGAAGTAAGCTGAACCAATAATAAACAACATATCATTTCGATTTTAAATTTTTGAAACTACGTATTGACTATAAATGATGCTCATTTGACAAACTATGAACATTGTTTACTATTTTCGAAAAGGTTAAACAGAACTTCATCTGTAAACCGTCATAACTTACGGGCACGGGGGGTGATCAGCCCGTTATGCCCTGTATTGATCAATACTACATTATAGGACAATATTTGGGATGTTCATACTAGTCTTGAATCCGAACCAAAACAATTCAGTTGGATAACAATAAAGTTCTTATCTTGTTCAACAGCAATTTTAAGTTAGTGTCTAGCCAAATCAAATAACTTAGACGGCTTTTAATTCAACTTGTACATACTGGACACCGATAAGTTTGTATCAACATGTGATAAAATATAATGATTATCCAAGTGAAGACACTTGTATAACCATGTTTAGAAATTAACGAACATAATATATTTATTGATTTACAATAACAGAATTAAGGAACTTTTACAACAGATTATAATTTAATAACTTACTTATATAGAATCATTGCATAAGTATCTGTAAAGGTTGAAATATTTGAACAATTGAAAAGAATAGTTTAGATATTATCTTACGCATGTTCATTGCATAAAGTAAATGCAAAGGGTTAGATACTTGCCTTGTTTGCTGCTTACACAACTTAGATTTATCTTTTATATCAAGCCTATCATTAAATAGATCATTCGTTTGATTAGAATAACACATGATATCATATTGTACTGCTATTTGCAGTCAGCACATAAACTAATCACATTGTCATGTAAGTTTAACAACCATTGAATTACAAATAAACATTTATTAGGTCAACCTATCTAAGTCCAGATCAATTTCTGAAATATGACATTGTATTGACAACTTTATCGGGTAATTATCGAGTCTAAGACTCTAATCCGTAACTTAGTATCAGTCATATTATTTTTCACGACCTTATACTAATTTTAAAATATTTATTATAATTTATCATGAATTTTCAAACATCGGAATCATTATTAAATGATTTAAATATTAAGTAATTTCATTATCATTAACATTTAATTAATATTAAACTATTAATGAAACCTTTGCCAAAATATTAAAGTTATTTATAATAACTTAGAATATTTTTAAATATTAATATTACCCTTAATTAATTTTTAAAATATTTAAAAATTATTTTTAAATAATTATCATTAATATTAAAGTATTAATGTATTATTTATCAAAAAATTAAAAAGTCATTAAGTATAACTTAATAATATTTTTAATTCATTTATATCCTTTTTAAATGATTTTTAAATTAATAAAACCATTTTTAAACTATTTATTTAATATAATTATTAAATAAATTTAATATTATTAATAATAAATTAATAATTACTAATATTAAATTATTAATGAAATTATCTTTTAAATAATAAAAGTTATATTTTATAACTTAAAATATTTTTAAACTATTTATTTTCATTTAAAATGATTTTCTAATTATAAAAATCATTTTTAATTAATTTATTTAATATAATTTCTAATTAAATCTAATAGCATAAATTTTAAATAATTAATGAAATTTGTCTTAAAATATTAAAAGTTATATTTTATAACTTAAAGTATTATTAAATACCTTTTTATCATTTAAAATGATTTTTAAAATAATAAAATCATTTATAATCAATGTATTTAATGCATTTATTAAATAAATAAAATATGAATAATATCCCAATAATTATTAATATTTATGAAAAATATGTCAAATTAGTAAAAGTTAATTTTTATAACTTAAAATAATTTTTAAAACTATTTTTGGAATTTTTAATAAGTAATTTCTATTTTTAAATGATTTTTGGAAAATAAATTAATTTAATTATTAAATCCGTCGTTATAGCTTTTAACGATAGAAAGCGTTGACTTAGGTGTTTTGAGCCCTCAAGAACATTCATAGCACAGTTTCGGGTGACCTACTTTGACCAAGCATTAAACACTGATCCTAATGTTTCTAGGCAAGCTAATGATTAAAGGTTGTAGTTCTATTATCAGATTACACGATCCAACAACAAACATGGCCAAAAAGCATAAAACTAGAGAGATCTAGGCCCATAAAGTAGCTGTCAGAGATGTTCTTCATTTCTGGGTTACCCAGAAATGAAGAACAGTTCGACTGTCCACTTTTGGGCTTCCACAACTTGATATCATGTTGATGTTTAAGTGATCTAAGGCTTTCAGGTTCTAGACCACATGTAGTACTATAGATCTATCACAAAACATCAACATAACAACAACACATCAAACCAATATGGACCGGTCAAAGTAGTGGTCATAAACTGCTTATGAAGGTTTCTGGGTTACCCAGAAACTTCATCCGGCAGTTTAGTCCACACCACTTTGACCACTGATTACTTTGATTCAGAGAAGGATATAAAGATTCTAGAGGCATGGTCATGTAGCCTACACTTCAGACAACAACATTACCACAATAACAGAGTCTAACACGTAAAAACAAGCAAGATCTAAACGCATGAACATGCTGTCAGACTTTCTGGGCACGTTCTGGGTTACCCAGAAACGTTCGGTCAATGCCGGTCAACGTGGTTTGACAACCATTAACTTTCAATCAGCTTATGATCTGACTTTGATTCCAGTTTTAGATCAAAGATCTCATGGCATACAACAAGATCAAAGCTTAAAAACACAAAAAACTAAACACATAAGGAGATCTACAAGGCCTGACATTCCTTGTCAGACAACAAAATTTTATTTTTCCAGATTTTGTAAATCTTCAAATCCGAGCCTCTAGATGTTATGGATCTAACATCTAGCAACCCAGATCATCTTTATATACTACATACAACATATTTAACACAAAAAACTAACATCTAACATAGGATCAAAAGTCATATTTCGCTTTAGAGTTTATACTTCCTATGAGCAATCTTTGATTCTTGGCTACTGATTTGGTTATGGAATTCATGGGGCTTGATTTAGGGACTGGTCTAGCACTAAAAATTCGTGGGTTTAGAGAGAGATGGTCTTGGAGAAGTGTATGAGCACAAATGAGCAAATATGTGCAATAAATCTTGAGTGTTGACTTGCAATCTAGCTTATTAAATAAATACCAAAAAGGCTATTTTAGTAAACTAACAAAGTATTTTAAGGGTATTTTTTGTCCATGATGCTTGAATCTAGATTAAAATCAATAGATCTTAGACCTTAAGGTTTTCCAAATAATTTCTTGGGTTTAAAATTGTAAGTTTAAAGTTTAATAAAATTTTAATTAGACCACACTAATTAAAATTAGGGTTTCTTAATATAATTAGGGTTTCTTAATATTATTAGGGTTCCCTATATTATGAATTAGGGTTTCCTAATTAACATTACAATTTACTAAAATACTAATTAAGGTTAGCATTTTAGCAATTAGGGTTTCAAATCAGAAATTAGGGTTTTTAATTTATAATTAGGGTTTCTAGACAATAATTAGGGTTTAACTAATTAGCACAATATAATAATTGTCATTAATCACATACCACTATTTCTTACCAATCGAAAACTCCGGTTTGAGTTTCAATTTAGGGTTTAATGAATTAATGCTATGATTTTGACATGCCACAACATAATTGACCAACCATTATCGGTCCACGTATACAGTACATATTTATAGCACTAAAAAAAATCAAAAATACAATTAATACTATATTATTATTATCATTCCTTATTCCAAAACCAGAATTAGGATTTGGATTCCATATCTGATTTACCTTGCATAAACAATTTTATTAATTAAGTTAAAATACTTAACTTAATAATCCGAGCTAAAATTCATAAAAAAATAAATAATACTTATAATCATTTCATATATTATTTAAATAATATATAATAATTTTTTCATGGAAAATAATTAATAAAAACATATCTATTATAAAATTAATTATTATAAGAATATCATTTATAATAATCAATAATTATAAAATAAAATTATTTGTAAACATTCAACTAATAAATATATTTTTATTTATCACATAAATACATATACTTCTTATCTTGTTCAAATCCTCATCCTTAAAATAAAAAAAAATAAAAAAAATTATATACAAAATTTTTGTTTTATTTATATAGAAAATATCGGGTTATTACATATACATTAACTTCATTTCAGATTCTAACTCCCAGGTTATTTCCACATCGTTGTTTCACCACAAAACTTTGACTTGAGGTATAACGTTGGAGCGTAGAATATGATCCTTCTTATCCAAGATGTTAACAGGCACCTCTTCATACGTTAAATCTTCCACTATCTCGTCCAGTTCTAATTACATAATGTGGTTCGGGTCTTTCACATATTTACGTAACATAGATATGTGAAAAATGTTATGGACACAAGACATATTTGGCTGGTAAGGCGAGTCTATAGGTCATAGTTTCTACTCGATCGAGGATTAAAAATGGGCCAATGAATCGAAGATTAAGCTTTCCTCTCTTTCCAAATCTCGTAACTCCTTTCCATGGAGCAACACGTAACAACACATGATCTCCAATATTGAATTCCACGTCCTTTTAATGAAGATCAGCATAACTCTTTTGTGATGCCCCCAAAATAGGTATTCATCACCCATTCTGAGTCGCCAAATACATGGTACAGAAACAACTACAACCGTGACACCCCCAAATCCGGGTTACCTGACTCCCGAGTTTGGTGTTCACGATCCATAATATAATTAACATTTAACTACCCATAATATATATAGATAGTAACTTTCATAAGATTTTATCAGAGTTTACTAATAATACATCACCCAGGTTCACTAACCTTAACTTTACAAACATACCCTTTGGATATACAAAAAGGGTTTACAAATACAACATAATAAATATGCTAATCATAACTAGTTTATTACAACGCCTTTGCCCTTGTCCTTTGCAGCACCTCCTGCAACTTCGTCCCTAGCTGAAAAATTTTATTTAGCAAGGGTGAGCAACTAATTTGTCCCGCAAGTTAATACACACAATAATGTATAAGGATTCAAAACAACAGACTATCTATTTTGATAGAATGAAATACCAAAGTTCGGGGAACTTTGAAATAGCTGAACAAATCGTTATACAATAACAAAACTTCTCTTCTTCTACACAACACAATAATTCAACAATGAAAGAGTACAACGCTTTCAAGTTTCTACGGTATTCTAGTGAATAATCTAGAATCAATTCTACGAATGAAATATTTCTCCAGATTTATACTGAGTGATCACACAAGATCTTTGAACATATTTTTCTCGGGTAGATATCAAAGATTTACTTTGATAAATACTCAGGTGTATCAGATAACCATAAAGATTAAATCATACCCCTCTGCAAGTACTCAGAGCCGGCCAACTCTTTGTACCCTATATTATGCAAAATACTCAAAACGCGCGCAAAGGTCGAATTCACGACCAACAAAATATTCCCTTTATATAAAAAGGTTGTTCTTCTCAGTCTTGGAATCAAAAGTTTGATTTTACAACGAAATACTGTAATTTCAAATTCTATTTGCTTCTCTTCTCAAACCTAACAAGTTTTTACAAATGTTTGTCTAACCAGAATAATTGGCTAAGACATTTCTCAACATAATTCGACAATAAACAGGAATTATCTGTACTGTCAATTCTAACTTCTACAGATATGAATATCCAACAACAGCAATTCTACGAATATATATTTTCTAATTCAAAATTTTAATTTCAACAATAAATCCCTGGACGTGGCTTAATCAACAATAATTAACCACCAATAATAATTGAATGAAATAAATCAAGGTTGAGTTAGGGAACTTGCCTCTTCTGCTGATTACAGCTACACAATATACTTATCTGCGTTTGAAAGACCTATAACCAATAATATCGGTCTAACAATTAGCACAATCATTTATAACACATAACATTGTATTTTACAGTCAAACTTCTCTTAGGCACATTACCACATAGCCACATTAGTGTTTATAACCTATATAAACACTTAACAAGTCAAACTATATCAATCTGGTTGGACTTCGGTCCATTTTTGGTGTTCTGGTCACCCTATCCGATAATTAACATATTGATTGTCAATTAAACTTGGTTTCTAAGCTTCAATATTAATCTAGATAAGTCAATTATCAATAATAATATTTTTCGGAAGCTTTTAATAATTATCAAACAATTATTATAATTTATAATAATTTTTCAAACACTTAAACCATTTTTAAATGATTTAATTATCAAATAATCATATCATTATTAATATTTAATAATATCAAAATATTAATAACATACTTCTCAAAATATTAAAGTTATTATTAATAACTTAAAATATTTTTAAATCGACAATATTCCACTTAAATGATTTTTAAAGTAATTAAAATCATTTTTAAGTCATCACCATTAATATATAAATATTAATGAAATTATTATCCAAATATTAAAAGTCATAATTTATAACTTAAAATATTTTTAAATTATTTTTCTCTTTTTTAAATGATTTTTAAATCAATAAAATCATTTTTAATTCATTTATTTAATATAATAATTAAATAAATCAAATATCATTAATATTAATTTATTAATGAAAATTCTCCAAAAATATTGAAAATTATATTTTATAATTTACAATATTTTTTAATACTTTATTATCAATTAAAATGATTTTTAAATCATTTAAATCATTTTTATCTTATTTATTTAATTTAATAATCAAATAATTATAATATCATTAATATTAAATTATTAATGAAAATTCTCCAAAAACATTAAAAGTTACATTTTATAACTCAAAATATTTTTAAATACATTTTTCTTATTTAAAATGATTTTTCATAATATTAAATCATTTTTCTCTAATTTATTTAATACACTAATTAAATAAATTAAATACCTTTAATATTTAAATAATTATAAATATTAAACAAAAATATTCCAATTGGTCAAAAATTATTTTTCATAATTTAAAATAATTTTTAAAACCATTTTTGGTAATTTTTACAATTTATTTCTATTTTTTTAATCAATTTCCGAAAATCAGAAAATTAAAATAAATTAATCCGTCGCTAAAGTCCTATAGCGACACTATCTGTCGCTATAGGTGTTCTTGAGCAAACCTAGAATTTTTCTGGCAGGCGAGGGTGGGTGGTTTGATCGGCGTTATCTCACGATCGAAGCATGATCTAGGCTATCTAAAACTTTTGGCGTGTAGACAATATGTCACAATACAACATCCAACCAACACTTTGCTTAAACAACATCATAACAAGGAGATCAAAGCCTCCAAACTTTCAGACAAACCGTTTCTGGGCAAAAACAGACTCGAGTGATCACTTTCAAACTCGATTTAAGCTATGTTATGGCCATGATTTACTTGATCTATCAACTCTAGGTTGTAGACAAAATGTAGTACTACAACTAGAAAGCAGAATAACACTAAAACATCAAACCATTAGCTAGATATATTCGGTCAAACTTGAACACGGACGTTGGCTCAAAATTTTCTGGAAAAGTGTTCTTGACAAAAATATTCCAATTGGTCAAAAATTATTTTTCATAATTTAAAATAATTTTTAAAACCATTTTTGGTAATTTTTACAATTTATTTCTATTTTTTTAATCAATTTCCGAAAATCAGAAAATTAAAATAAATTAATCCGTCGCTAAAGTCCTATAGCGACACTATCTGTCGCTATAGGTGTTCTTGAGCAAACCTAGAATTTTTCTGGCAGGCGAGGGTGGGTGGTTTGATCGGCGTTATCTCACGATCGAAGCATGATCTAGGCTATCTAAAACTTTTGGCGTGTAGACAATATGTCACAATACAACATCCAACCAACACTTTGCTTAAACAACATCATAACAAGGAGATCAAAGCCTCCAAACTTTCAGACAAACCGTTTCTGGGCAAAAACAGACTCGAGTGATCACTTTCAAACTCGATTTAAGCTATGTTATGGCCATGATTTACTTGATCTATCAACTCTAGGTTGTAGACAAAATGTAGTACTACAACTAGAAAGCAGAATAACACTAAAACATCAAACCATTAGCTAGATATATTCGGTCAAACTTGAACACGGACGTTGGCTCAAAATTTTCTGGAAAAGTGTTCTTGACAGATTCGGTCAACGGGTTTTGACCGCGTGTAACTTTTGATCTATAATAGATCTGTCTTTCATTCTTTTTGAAACTTAAAGTACACATATCAGGCTACATGTTACAAGTTTTAAACATCAAAAACACGTAACACACACGGAGTTATAAGATCTGACATTTGACTGAAAATCACAGATTTCCATATTTCCAAATTTTGAAAAACACTAAATTCGTGCACTTTGATGTTATGGGTTCATGATTTATCAACCCAGATCATCAATTGACACCTTATTACACATATTTGAATAATCAATTGCAACAAATAACAAGGAATTAAAGGATTTCAAAATTTAGGGTTTATACCTCTTTTGCTTTGATTTTTGATTCTGACTTTCCAATCTGTTATTGATTGATCTTTGGCTGTTTCTATGACTGGTCTACTACTGATTTTTCATGGGTTTAGTGAGAGAGAGAGTTGGTAAGAGATAGATTGAAAAATGGCTAATTTCTTTGCATTTTCTCTCTCTAAATCTCTTTTATAATGCTCTTAAGTAGCTTGGATCTGTCCAAATCCGGCTGGCATGCATGAATTTGGCTGAGTTTTGTGTTGCAAAGTCAATAGTTGGTAAGGAGTTGGTGACCTAATAAAGTTGTTGGACAAATTTGCAAGTTAGCTCATAAAAATCCCATAAAGGGTATTGTGGTCATTTCCACTTTTTCTAGATCTTCTCATTTGATGAAACCCTTACGGTTTAGGGTTTGAACAATCTAGGGTTTAGGTTTTGTACCCTTTAGGTCTCAAAAATTCTAGTTCCCAAAATTTGCAAATTTAGGGTTTAATTAGAAAAATAAATTTTCTAAACTAAAATTAGGGTTTCTAAAATAGAAATTTACTATACAAAAATATAATTAGAGATTTCTAACCATATTTATGTTTAATGAATACTTTAGGCATGCTAATAAAAATTAGGGTTTCCTAATTAGGGTTTACAATTCCCAGTTTTAAAAATTAGGGTTCCCGGCGTACAATTAGGGTTTCTAACGATACATTAGGGTTTCTAATCCTGAGATTAGGGTTTCTAATCTCATATTTATGTTTAATGAATCCATTAAGTCTACCAATTAGGATTAGGGTTCCTAATTTAAGGTTTACAATCCCTAAATTTTTAAAATTATGATTTTCTACAACACATTAGGGTTTTCTACACCACATTAGGGTTTTCTACAACTGAGATTAGGGTTTCTAATCTCTTATCAGGGTGTAATAATATTAAAACCTATCCGATCAATTATTGATCATTAAGCTCATATAGAACAAACACATTCTTAGCAATATAATTATTTTAATTATATTTTCTACCGAATCCCTATCCGTAAATTAGGGTTAGGGTTTCTAAAGTTATTAAGCACAACTCTACTCTATTTTCTCACTCAATACACAAATTGACTAATTTTCAAAATTCGTATCACAGATACACAGTACTTTATTAACAGTCAATGTTAATAATAATAAAAAATTTATTCGCAAATTTTTAATTTTTCGAAATCTCGGGTTATCACATTCACCCCTCCTTAAAAGGATTCCGTCCTCGGAATCACCGCTTTCTTATTCTCTACAATCTTTTAAAGTTGTATCATCAATTCATTTTTAACAACACAATATAAAATTGTGTTTCAAATTCTAACTTGTGACTTGAATCTATAAAAGAAAACAGATCACAACCATTCTTATCCAATATCAATCGCGTAATTAAATTTTCTAAACGAAATCGTTACCTGCTGCCACCTCTTGAGTAGCCACTGCATCATGCGCCGTCATGTTAAATGTACGGGCAGTTGGTCTTCCTGGCTATGCAGGTCCTCGAATTGCCAAGGTTCCACCACCAGGTCCTTTGTTGGCACTTTCTTTTTCTGCATTCTTCTTCGGACAGTTCCTTACCAAATGATCAGTTGATCCACAGGCAAAACAACCTTGTATCTTTTTCGGGCTGGGACAATTTGGCGACATGTGCCCCTCTTGACCACAGTTGTAACAAACTCCTTTCTTCTTCAGACAAACTCCCGCATGATTTTTCCCACAATTTGCACAAGGCCCTCCTCCTTTCCTATTCCCTTCAACTTTGCTACCCGATTGGGTATTTTCACTCCACTTCCTTTTATTCGGATTACTACCACCACTGCTTCCACCTTCATTGGTATTCTTCTTCTTCTCCTGATGAAAACGAGATGCAGCCTCGCTTCCTCCTTCAGCAATTAAAGCTTTCTCCAGTAGAGCCGCAAAATTGTTGATTTGTAGCACCGCTACTTTGTTGTAAATCCCCGGCTTCAATCTGTTTTCGAATCTTCTTACTTTTCTAGCTTCTGTATCCACCTGATGAGGTGCAAATCGCGCCAATTCGTTGAATTTAGCAGCATACTCCGAAACAGACAAATTCTCCTGCTTAAGTTCCAAGAACTTAATTCCATCCGAGATTGCATACTCGGCGAGAAGTAGTTCTCAAAGAACAACTCCTTAAATCGTGCCCATGTCACCACCGCCGTACCAGCTCTTGCTTGGTTCGTCTCCCACCAGTAATTGGCTTCTCCCTTCATTAGATATGTTGCAAAAGCCGTCTTTTACTCTTCCGCCACTCGCGCAATCACGAACGCTTTCTCCATCTCTTTCACCCAAGTTTGGGCTTCGATCGGATCTGTAGTCCCCTTGAATTCTGACGGTCCTACCGCTTTAAAATCTTTAAAATTAGCCAATCCGTCGGCTGGCTGATTCCTTGGTCTTCCCCTGGCTTGAGCCCTATTTTCCATAGCTTGGGCCAGCATATCCACAAAATTCTGCATCGGGTCCACTTGACCTTCTTCGTTATTTACTGATTGTTCTTCTCTTTGGTTTCGATTATGTCGTCTTGGCGGCATGATCTGATTTAAATAAAAATCTTATATTAATATTCTTATTCTACACAAATTCTTAACACAATAAGAATTCAACACATAATTCTCAAGTAATCACATATTTATTCAAATAGCACATAGTACATTTAGTACTTAACACATATTATTATCCTTTTAATATTATTTTAGGATTAATCATACCCAACTTTACAAAAATTGCAATTCTTCAACTTTACACAAAAAGTTAACATTCTCCAATTTCACATTACTATTTCCAGTTCATAAAACCACACTTACGAGTTCATAACCTGGCCACAATTATATGAGTTTACGAACTTACCCTAGTCTGACCTTTGGCGTCCGTTCGCTGAGGGGTTCATAACATTTCATATAACTATGAGTCAAGAATGTCACATAAGTATGAGTTTTAAGAACTCACAATTTCATTTTAATCTTATATTCATATAGAAAATAAAGATTTCATTCATACAAACATATATTTACATATGTTTAAACACCGTTCTTGATATTACATATCTTAATATCAGAAACTTCTACCAAAAGATACTATTACATATATCTAAGTTGTCTACCGACCACTTCCTTCACCAATCTTCTTCTTGCTGGGACACTTGTTGAATCCGTGACCCGTTTGCCCACAGGAAAAACACTTCCTCAAATTTGGCTTAGGACAATGCAAAGAGATATGTCCTTCCTGCTTACAGTTGAAGCATACATTCTTCCACATCATACATTCTCCAGCGTGAGTCTTTCCACACTTGATACAAGCTTGCTTTTTCTTTGGACTTGTCTTCTCGGAATTAGGGATGTCGTTGTCCCTCTTCCTCTTTTTCTTGTCCTTCTTACTGGTTCCCTCAGATGATCCACCACCTTCAGCCTTCATCTTCTCCACCTGCGCCTTCAGCTCGTTCCGTTCTTCAGTCATTTCACGCAATGCCCGCTCCGTCTTCCACAACTCCTCCAAGAGAAATACCTTGCTTCGGAGTTCATGAACTTCCACAGATAGCTGATCTTGTTCTCCAACTTTGATCTTATTCTTTAAATCCACCTTAGCTGGCTCAGACTCGGCCTCCTCATCTCCACTCAGATACATCTCGGGATAATCGTCATGATTACTCCCCAGATTAACCATTGGTTCATCTTCTCCCAACTTCTCAACCGATTCGCTTTGTGCCGGCACCCCGGCTACTGGCACTGGTGCAACAGCCGCTAGCATCTCCGCACTCATTTCACCTTCTTTAGACATCCTACAATCAGTTTTAAACAACTTGATTAGTATTTTACTAGTACAACATTCTCACACTATGTGTCCACATTTCTCACTATCGATACACTTCTGCAATCCCTCACTTAGTACTCTAAATGAGTATTCTTTATCTCGTTTACGGTTATAATCCTAGGGTTTTTCCCCACCCCACTTAAGGTTTATAACTTACAGCTCCACTACCAGCTGGTGACACCTTGGTCACTACAGCTCTGATACCAACCTGTGACACCCTCAAATCCGGGTTACCTGACTCCCGAGTTTGGTGTTCACGATCCACAATATAACTAACATTTAACTACCCATAATATATATAGATAGTAACTTTCATAAGATTTTATCAGAGTTTACTAATAATACATCACCCAGGTTCACTAACCTTAACTTTACAAACATACCCTTTGGATATACAAAAAGGGTTTACAAATACAACATAATAAATATGCTAATCATAACTAGTTAATTACAACGCCTTTTCCCTTGTCCTTTGCAGCACCTCCTGCAACTTCGTCCCTAGCTGAAAAATTTTATTTAGCAAGGGTGAGCAACTAATTTGCCCCGCAAGTTAATACATACAATAATGTATAAGGATTCAAAACAACAGACTATCTATTTTGATAGAATGAAATACCAAAGTTCGGGGAACTTTGAAATAGCTGAACAAATCGTTATACAATAACAAAACTTCTCTTCTTCTACACAACACAATAATTCAACAATGAAAGAGTACAACGCTTTCAAGTTTCTACGGTATTCTAGTGAATAATCTAGAATCAATTCTACGAATGAAATATTTCTCCAGATTTATACTGAGTGATCACACAAGATCTTTGAACATATTTTTCTCGGGTATATATCAAAGATTTACTTTGATAAATACTCAGGTGTATCAGATAACCATAAAGATTAAATCATACCCCTCTGCAAGTACTCAGAGCCGGCCAACTCTTTGTACCCTATATTATGCATAATACTCAAAACGCGCGCAAAGGTCGAATTCACGACCAACAAAATATTCCCTTTATATAAAAAGGTTGTTCTTCTCAGTCTTGGAATCAAAAGTTTGATTTTACAATGAAATACTGTAATTTCAAATTCTATTTGCTTCTCTTCTCAAACCTAACAAGTTTTTACAAATGTTTGTCTAACCAGAATAATTGGGTAAGACATTTCTCAACATAATTCGACAATAAACAGGAATTATCTGTACTGTAAATTCTAACTTCTACAGATATGAATATCCAACAACAGTAATTCTACGAATATATATTTTCTAATTCAAAATTTTAATTTCAACAATAAATCCCTGGACGTGGCTTAATCAACAATAATTAACCACCATAAATAATTGAATGAAATAACTCAAGGTTGAGTTAGGGAACTTGCCTCTTCTGCTGATTACAACTACACAATATACTTATCTGCGTTTGAAAGACCTATAACCAATAATATCGGTCTAACAATTAGTACAATCATTTATAACACATAACACTGTATTTTACAGTCAAACTTCTCCTAGGCACATTACCACATAGCCACATTAGTGTTTATAACCTATATAAACACTTAACAAGTCAAACTATATCAATCTAGTTGGACTTCGGTCCATTTTCGGTGTTCTGGTCACCCTATCCGACAATTAACATATTGATTGTCAATTAAACTTGGTTTCTAAGCTTCAATATTAATCTAGATAAGTCAATTATCAATAATAATATTTTTCGGAAGCTTTTAATAATTATCAAACAATTATTATAATTTATAATAATTTTTCAAACACTTAAACCATTTTTAAATGATTTAATTATCAAATAATCATATCATTATTAATATTTAATAATATCAAAATATTAATAACATACTTCTCAAAATATTAAAGTTATTATAAATAACTTAAAATATTTTTAAATCGACAATATTCCACTTAAATGATTTTTAAAGTAATTAAAATTATTTTTAAATCATCACCATTAATATATAAATATTAATAAAATTATAATCCAAATATTAAAAGTCATAAATTATAACTTAAAATATTTTTAAATTATTTTTCTCATTTTTAAATGATTTTTAAATCAATAAAATCATTTTTAATTCATTTATTTAATATAATAATTAAATAAATCAAATATCATTAATATTAATTTATTAATGAAAATTCTCCTAAAATATTGAAAATTATATTTTATAATTTACAATATTTTTTAATACTTTATTATCAATTAAAATGATTTTTAAATCATTT
Source organism: Panax japonicus (assembly GCA_020205505.1). NCBI lineage: Eukaryota > Viridiplantae > Streptophyta > Magnoliopsida > Apiales > Araliaceae > Panax > Panax japonicus. The sequence goes on from CM035111.1 coordinate 26,739,995, forward strand.
AAATCATTTTTATCTTATTTATTTAATTTAATAATCAAATAAATATAATATCATTAATATTAAATTATTAATGAAAATTCTCCAAAAATATTAAAAGTTACATTTTATAACTCAAAATATTTTTAAATACATTTTTCTTATTTAAAATGATTTTTCATAATATTAAATCATTTTTCTCTAATTTATTTAATACACTAATTAAATAAATTAAATACCTTTAATATTTAAATAATTATAAATATTAAACAAAAATATTCCAATTGGTCAAAAATTATTTTTCATAATTTAAAATAATTTTTAAAACCATTTTTGGTAATTTTTAGAATTAATTTCTATTTTTTAATCAATTTCCGAAAATCAGAAAATTAAAATAAATTAATCCGTCGCTAAAGACCTATAGCGACACTATCTGTCGCTATAGGTGTTCTTGAGCAAACCCAGAATTTTTCCGGCAGGCGAGGGTGGGTGGTTTGACCGGCGTTATCTCACGATCGAAGCATGATCTAGGCTATCTAAAACTGTTGGCGTGTAGACAATATGTCACAATACAACATCCAACCAACACTTTGGTTAAACAACATCATAACAAGGAGATCAAAGCCTCCAAACAGTCTGACAAACCGTTTCTGGGGAAAAACAGACTCGAGTGATCACTTTCAAACTCGATTTAAGCTATGTTATGGCCATGATTTACTTGATCTATCAACTCTAGATTGTAGACAAAATGTAGTACTACAACTAGAAAGCAGAATAACACTAAAAAATCAAACCATTAGCTAGATATATTCGGTCAAACTTGAACACGGACGTTGGCTCAAAATTTTCTGGAAAAGTGTTCTTGACAGATTCGGTCAACGGGTTTTGACCGCGTGTAACTTTTGATCTATAATAGATCTGTCTTTCATTCTTTTTGAAACTTAAAGTACACATATCAGGATACATGTTACAAGTTTTAAACATCAAAAACACGTAACACACACGGAGTTATAAGATCTGACATTTGACTGAAAATCACAGATTTCCAGATTTCCAGATTTTGAAAAACACTAAATTCGTGCACTTTGATGTTATGGGTTCATGATTTATCAACCCAGATCATCAATTGACACCTTATTACACATATTTGAACAATCAATTGCAACAAATAACAAGGAATTAAAGGATTTCAAAATTTAGGGTTTATACCTCTTTTGCTTTGATTTTTGATTCTGACTTTCCAATCTGTTATTGATTGATCTTTGGCTGTTTCTATGACTGGTCTACTACTGATTTTTCATGGGTTTAGTGAGAGAGAGAGTTGGTAAGAGCTAGAATGAAAAATGGCTAATTTCTTTGCATTTTCTCTCTTTAAATCTCTTTTATAATGCTCTTAAGTTGCTTGGATCTGTCCAAATCCGGTTGGCATGCATGAATTTGGCTGAGTTTTGTGTTGCAAAGTCAATAGTTGGTAAGGAGTTGGTGACCTAATAAAGTTGTTGGACAAATTTGCAAGTTAGCTCATAAAAATCCCATAAAGGGTATTATGGTCATTTCCACTTTTTCTAAATCTTCTCATTTGATGAAACCCTTAGGGTTTAGGGTTTGAACAATCTAGGGTTTAGGTTTTGTACTCTTTAGGTCTCAAAAATTCTAGTTCCCACAATTTGCAAATTTAGGGTTTAATTAGAAAAATAAATTTTCTAAACTAAAATTAGGGTTTCTAAAATAGAAATTTACTATACAAAAATATAATTAGAGATTTCTAACCATATTTATGTTTAATGAATACTTTAGGCATGCTAATAAAAATTAGGGTTGCCTAATTAGGGTTTATAATTCCCAGTTTTAAAAATTAGGGTTCCCGGCGTACAATTAGGGTTTCTAACGATACATTAGGGTTTCTAATCCTGAGATTAGGGTTTCTAATCTCATATTTATGTTTAATGAATCCATTAAGTCTACCAATTAGGATTAGGGTTCCTAATTTAAGGTTTACAATCCCCAAATTTTTAAAATTAGGGTTTTCTACAACACATTAGGGTTTTCTACACCACATTAGGGTTTTCTACAACTGAGATTAGGGTTTCTAATCTCTTATCAGGGTGTAATAATATTAAAACATATCCGATCAATTATTGATCATTAAGCTCATATAGAACAAACACATTCTTAGCAATATAATTATTTTAATTATATTTTCTACCGAATCCCTATCCGTAAATTGGGGTTAGGGTTTCTAAAGTTGTTAAGCACAACTCTACTCTATTTTCTCACTCAATACACAAATTGACTAATTTTCAAAATTTGTTTCACAGATACACAGTACTTTATTAACAGTCAATGTTAATAATAAAAAAAAAATTTATTCGCAAATTTTTAATTATTCGAAATCTCGGGTTATCACAACAACTTCATTAATACAATTGTCGTGCAAAATACGACAACACATAAACTATGAGTTTAAATACAAATATTATCTTCTAGACAATATCCACACTCAAATAAGTCCTCATTACAATTATTGATACATTATTTTATAAAATAGTGAGGACTACTAAAACAACTGTCTTGAACCATTACTACACACCCCGACTAGTTCCCGCTATATTCTCATCTCCTGAGAAGAAAAATGGAACAAAAAGGAAAAGGGTGAGCTCAACTAGCCCAGTAAAGAATATTATGACTAAGATAATGTACAACAAATTATTCTTAGTCTTTAACAGGGAAAAATCTGATAGAATACAATAGACAACAAGTTTTAGATCAACAACTGCAGCGGAAACAACAATTCATTAGAAGAGTTAAGTAGAGAATGAAATCTATTATCATCTATGAATTTAAAAGCCCATCATCGATATTTTATCCCTATAACATCAATCAATATACATCATAAATCAAATATTCATTTTTGCACTACAGGCCAAAGATATTCACCAGTTGATCATATTCATCTAAACACATATTCATTTTTGCACTACGGGCCAAAGATATTCATCATAAAATCATTAATCTTTGCACTACGGGCCAAAGATATTCAGTTATATCATCATTTAGGACTTAGGATGATGAAAAATATTTTAAAGAAAATGAATCCAGTGAAACAAAATATTATCACCATTATTATATAATATAATAAAATATTATTTTATCAGAAAAGATAAAATATCAATTTTTAACAATTGTCACATTAAAAATTTTATCCATCTATATCCACATAAAATCTATATTTTCCTCATCATATAAATTAATAATTAATTATTCACAAATAATATTATAGAATCACAGTATTGGCAACCAGGCCGTTCCCAAGAAAGAGAGGGCTTTCCAATAAGAATTTCTCCTTACTAGTGTGCAATTAGGTGACCAAACCTCTCCTTAGACAGAACTTTCTAGACATTGCTAATAATGTTATCTAATAATATTATTCAGATAATATGAATTATTGCTCTGATAATAAAAATAATGTGTAGTGACAATTATTGAAACAACAGTAATATAAAATATCAACGCAGCAAGTATTGAATCAATAAAATAAAATACTGAACAATAATTACTGTAACAATTATTGAGTAGTGCTTTCTTACGTAAGAATCAATAATTGCTGCAATATCGTGTGCTACTGTGCAACAACGCGTATTATTGTGTTTTAACCACCGGGTATTCCAACAGTATTAACGGTAACAACTGCGTTGTTATTTATAAACAACTTATACTTGTCGTTTTCTTCATCCAATCGCTTTCCGTTATGGGCCCACACAAGGCTGCGCCGTCGTACGAATATTCCCCGACAACAAGAATATTCCACGACCAAACGAATATTCTCCGACAACAATGAGTATTTTATAACCACTTGCTTATTTGAAATATTTGCGCATTTTACCCATAACTAACCACATTAATCAAATCAACCCTTACTATTTCAAAATGATAAATAGAGGAAATTAAATTTTATTTATTAATAATTTGGGGTCTTACAACCTCCCCTCCTTATGAAATTTCATCCTCGAAATTGACGTACGTACCTGGTGTTTCGAAAAGATGAGGATACCTCGCTTTTATTTCCGTTTCCAACTCCCAGGTCATTTACTCAATAGCATGGTTTCTCCACAAAACTTTAACTTGTGGTATGACCTTCGTGCGTAGGACATGCTCTTTCCTATCCAAGATCTTGACAGGTACCTCCTCATACGTTAAATCTTCTACTATCTCGTCTGGTTCTAACTCAATAATGTGGTTCGGGTCATCCACATATTTACGTAACATCGATACATGAAAAACATTATGAACACGCGTCATACTTGGCGGTAAAACGAGTCTATAGGCCACAGTTCCTATTCGATCGAGGATTTCAAATGGACTAATAAATCGAAGGTTTGAGATTTCCTCACATCGCCGATTCTCGCTTTTGGAATAACGACTTCTTGCATCTTCTTCTTCATATTCATCAACTCCAAGTCTGTAGCTTGAGCAGCTTTAAAATTATCGATTAAAGTCGATTCTAATCGTATATTCGTTATCTTCACGTAGGTTCTTGGAATCTTTAACACTATCTCCATCTTCTGTAAGTCATATGAAATGGGTCTTTCTGTTAACAATATCGCACTCGTAAACGCATACGATCTTTTACTCAACGCGTCAGCTACCATGTTCATTTTTTTTCAGGATGGTATTGAATGGTATGGTCGTAATCTTTCAACAGCTCGAGCCAACGTCGTTGCCGTATGTTTAGTTCTTGGAAGCTCTTATCATATTCCTCGCTCCATTCGAATTTGTATCTCTACGAGTCAGCTGAGTTAATGGAGTAGAGATTCGAGTAAATCTTTCCACGAATCTCCGATAATAACCAACTAATCCTAGAAAGCTACTTATTTTAATTACTGACTTAGGTTGCTCTCAACTATGACTCATATCCCAATCTTGGATAGTACGTCACAATGGTACCTATCATTTTACTATCTAACAAATATGGCGTCCCCTATAGAGAGTCTGGCTTCGGTGCATTCCACAAAGGAAGTCACCAGATAAAGGCTCGAGTACAAACTTCTACAGTTGAATTTTAACTCCTGAAGCTCAATAGGAGCCATGAGATTTTAGAAATGGGTTTTGTACTGGGTTCAAAGTCGATACAAAATTCAATATCACACTTTGGGAGTAAGCCAAGAAATTATTTAGGAAATACATCAGGAAATTTATTAACAATAGAAATATCATTCAAATCTGACATATTTTTGTTCAAGTCCATAACATGGGCTAAGAAAACTTGACATCCGTTTTTCAATAAACGAATGACTTTATGGCTTGATATGAAAGTGTTTGACTTCAATGGTTTTGTTGCTTGAATTTGAATAATAGGTTGCTTAGAAATATGAAAACTAACAACCTTACGAAAGCAATCAATTTTGGCATGATGAGTAGTTAATCAATCAATCCCCAAAATCACATCAAAAGCAAGTATCTTTAAAGAAATAAGGTCAACAGGTAATGTGATGGTGCCAACTTGGATCAAACAAGATTTTTAAACAGTGGATGTAATGAAAGTTTCTCATAACAGAGTTTCAACAGATAAGTCAAAGTCTAATTTTCTCCGGAGTCAAGTTTAAACGTTGAGTATAAGCAGGAGAGATAAATGAATGGGTAGAACAGGTATCTAATAAGGTATAAACTTCGTAAGAATTTATAATTAACTAACCCGTACTAACTTCGTTCGGGTTCCTCGCATTCTGACCAGTCACGACAAACGCTTTTCCAGGAACCGTTTAGTTTGACTTTTCTAGGACAGCCTTTTGAGTCACCATCCCCGCTGGATTGGGTTTCGCTACCGAACAATCTCGAGCGATATAACCTTCTTTCCCACAATTATAACAACCTTGGAAGGTTGTGAACAGTTTGGACTTATGTGTCCCTCTTCTCCGCATCTGTAGCATCTAACTGGCGGTCTTTCTCCTCCTCTAAAATTTGTTGCTGGTGTTGGTGCCGACATCTTCCCGTCATTGTTAAATCTTCTCTTCTTGAAATTTCCACTTGAGTTATTTCTTCTATTATCTTAGCCATGATTGCCACTGAAGTGGTTACCATTTCTGGCATGATAATTTCCTCCACGATGGTTATCATTGTTCCGATGACCGTCGCCACTGGTACGATTATCATCGAGTTGTTGGTCATTATTCTTCAGTTGAGCCGACTCATTATCGCGCTCCAATAACTGAGCCCTATTCATAACATCTGAATATAAACAAAGTTTGTGAGAAATTAGTTATTGACGTATTTTGGGTTTTAAACCTCGCAGAAACATTCGCGTCATTCTCTCTTCATTATCAACCAAATGGGATGCAAATCGAGACAACTCGGCAAACTTAGCTTTGTACTGCGACACGTTCATGTTTTTTTACTCCAGATTGATGAACTCTACCTCCTTCATGTGACGAATACTTTCGGGAAAGTACTTGTCGTTGAACAATTTTTGGAACTCTCCCAAGATATCTTCAGTGCGACAGGCTGAGTACGCTTTACGGATTCCAACCAATAATCTGCCTCTCCTCGCAACATGAAGGTGGAGAAAAGAACCTTTTGCTCCTCTGAGCATCCCAAGACATCAAATATCTTTGTGATCTGCTTTATCCACGTCTCTGCCATAAGGCTTTCCCAAAAACTCTGGCTGTCCCAACTCCTTGAACTGCTTAGCGGTAACCATACATGAGTTGAACAGTAGTCTTTCTCGTTTGGTTTTGTATGAATTCTAGAAAGTTCCTAAACATACCATCGTTCGTCATCTACTCAGTGGTGTTATTCACAGGAGGAACATTGTCAGCCTGTTGCACGTTTCCTCGTTGGTGAGCAAAGGTGTCTCCACGGTCTCATTTACTCCACTGTTAACATTCTCAGTCGACATTCTTAAATACTGTCATAAAACAAGGGTTAATTAAACAAATTAACAAATCACATAATACCCCTATATTATGACCGACCAACAAATAAGCTTAGGTAGGACACACTAGCGAAGGATTTACTCGTCTCTCCCCTCTTAGTTCTATTCCCCGATCTCCGCCAGAGATCATATCCCTAAGCTCTGATAGCAACTGTGACGCCCCCAAAATAGGTATTCATCACCCATTCTAAGTCTCCAAATACATGGTACAGAAACAACTACAACTTCATTAATACAATTGTCGTGCAAAATACGACAACACATAAACTGTTAGTTTAAATACAAATATTATCTTCTAGACAATATCCACACCCAAATAAGTCATCATTACAATTATTGATACACTATTTTATAAAATAGTGAGGACTACTAAAACAACTATCTTGAACCATTACTCCACACCCCGACTAGTTCCCGCTATATTCTCGTCTCCTAAAAAGAAAAATGGAACAAAAAGGAAAAAGGTGAGCTCAATTAGCCCAGTAAAGAATATTATGACTAAGATAATGTACAACAAATTATCCTTAGTCTTCAACAGGGAAAAATCTGATAGAATACAATAGACAACAAGTTTTAGATCAACAACTACAGCGGAAACAACAATTCATTAGAAGAGTTAAGTAGAGAATGAAATCTACTATCATCTATGAATTTAAAAGTCCATCATCGATATTTTATCCCTGTAACATCAATCAATATACATCATAAATCAAATATTCATCTTTGCACTATAGGCCAAAGATATTCACCAGTTGATCATGTTCATCTAAACACATGTTCAACTTTGCACTACGTGCCAAAGATATTTATCATAAAATCATTCATCTTTGCACTACGGGCCAAAGATATTCAGTTATATAATCATTTGGGACTGAGGATGATGAAAAATATTTTAAAGAAAACGAATCTAGTGAAACAAAAGAACAAATATTAAGGATTCGTACTTTAAACAATCCAAGTTCAAAAATACATCATAAATAACCAGAGTGGAGTAAAATTCAAGAATGAAGACCAAAACATAGATCCAATCAAATATAGGAATTATAACAGAAAATCTTGGACACAGAAAAGAAAATTTAATTTTTCTGTGAATAGTGTCGTATTCGTGAATAGTGTCGTATACGTGAATAGTAACTCCGACACTAAAAGACAGAAATTTCAAAAAAAAATATCAGCATGCTTCGTGAATAGTACTCGTGAATAGTAACTCATGAATAGTAAATCATAAATAGTAACTCATGAATAGTAACCCCGACATAAAAAAGTTCCAAATTTGATAAAAATTCAGACCAATATTTTGGCATAATGATATTGAAGAAATAATATCATTTACGAAAAAAATAACATCCCTTACCTCAAAAGGATAGTACTTCTGACTGGAATACTGGATATAGTGCTGAAAGAACTTGCCCTGTATAGCAATGCTCAAAGTACTAAAATACTCACAAAAATACGCTCGATATAAAGAGAGAAATCTTTAGTTTCTGGTGTGATTTTCAATTCTAACCTAAGCACCCTATTTATAGGAAATTGCTTAGAACACCAAAGCAGAATATTTAATATAATAATATTACATATAACCAAATTTCCTACGCCCACTTCTTGAATCTGAATTTAGCAACTACATCACATGCAAGACCCACAATTAATGACAAAAACGTTTTTCATATAAAAAATAATTAAAACTTCCAAAAATCAACTATTTCGGAACTTCGGAACTTCAATAATTCATAATAAATAGCCCTTTTATCAGAAAATTCGAATCTCGTATTTATTATAAGAAATTCAATTCTCTACAACTTTGCAGAAGAATGTTTTTCCAAATTCCAAACAGAAATTGACCGAAATCCACATACGGACGATTTTACAGGCAATATAATCAAATTTCAGTCAAGAAATGGGTCCACCAACATGTTTAACATGTTTTAAACAACTTTTACAATAAAAATACTCTTCCTCCTCATATACTCAGATATCCCACATTCATTGTAAAAATATCACCATTATTATATAATATAATAAAATATTATTTTATCAGAAAAGATAAAATATTAATTTTTAACAATTGTCACATTAAAAAATTTCTCCATCTATATCCACATAAAATTAATATTTTCCTCATCATATAAATCAATAATTAATTATTTACAAATAATATTACAGAATCACAGTACTGACAACCAGGCCGTTCCCAAGAAAGAGGGGGCTTTCCAATAAGAATTTCTCCTTACTGGCGCGCAATTAGGTAACCAAATCTCTCATTAGACAGAACTTTCTAGACATTGCCAATAATGTTATCTAATAATATTATTCAGATAATATGAATTATTGCTCCGATAATGAAAAATACTGTGTAGTGAAAATTATTGAAATAACAGTAATATAAAATATCAACGCAGCAATTATTGAATCAAAAAAATAAAATACTGAACAATAATTACTGTAACAATTATTGAGTAGTGCTTTCTTACGTAAGAATCAATAATTTGTGCAATACCGTGTGCTACTATGCAACAACGCGTATTACTGTGTTTTAACCACCGGGTATTCGAACAGTATTAACGGTAACAACTGTGCCGTTATTTATAAACAACTTATACTTGTCGTTTTCTTCATCCAATCGCTTTCCGTTAGGGCCCACACAAGGTTGCGCCGTCGTACGAATATTCCCCGACAACAAGAATATTCCACGACCAAACGAATATTCTCCAACAACAATGAGTATTTTATAACCACTTGCTTATTTAAAATATTTGCGCATTTAACCCATAACTAACCACATTAATCAAATCAACCCTTACTATTTCAAAATGATAAATAGAGGAAATTAAATTTCATTTATTAATAATTTGGGGTCTTACATCTTTTGTCGATCTTGTGAGATTTTTATACATTGTCGGATCGTTTGAATCTTTTCCGTAGTCATACGTACCAACTCCGGTCCCAACAACGTTGCTTCACCCACCTCATCCCAGTATACTAGTCATGCCAATACTTGCTTGATAATTGTTATTGTAAGAAAACTCCACCAATGGTAAGAACTTGTCCCAACTTTCTTTGAAGTCAAGTGTAAGACCCCAAATTTTATGAATAAATATTTAATTTTCTCGAAATAATTTTTTTGAATATTATGGTGTGGATTTGATATAATGTTATAGTTGTGGGTAATATTTATAAATTTTGCAAAGTACGCAAGTTGTTATATAATATTCGATTGGTAGGAAATATTCTTTTTGTCGGGAAATATCTGTACGACGGTACAATCATTGGTGGACCCCGCAACGGAATTATTGTCGGATTGAGAAAATGACAAAAATACTTTATGAAAATAACGGCGGAAGTTTTACCGTTAACTGTTGAAACACCCAGTGTTAAAAGTACAGTAATACGCGTGGTTGCATAGTAGCACACGGTATTGATTATTGATGCTTACTTGATAAGTCACTCAGTTTTGTTTTATTGGTATTATTAATGTAATGAAACAGAATACTTTTATAGAGTTATTCTATAAATAGAATATATTATATTCTATTATGCATAGTGTTGCATAGTGTCTGTATAGTATTTTGCATAGTAAAATCTTTTTATATAAAACAGAATACTTTTATAAAGTTATTCTATAAATAGAATATATTATATTTTATTATACATAGTGTTGCATAGAGCTTGCATAGTGCCTGCATAGTGTTTTGCATAGTAAATTTTTTTTATATAAAACAGAATACTTTTATAAAGTTATCTGTTTTATTAGACAATAATTAGAATATAATATATTTTATTATGCATAGTGTTTGCATAGTGCCTGTATAGTATTTGCATAGTAAATTTTTTTATAAAGTTATTCGTTTTATTAGATTATAAATAGAATATATTATATTTTATTTAAAAGATTTTGCTTTAAATATGGACCGTCAGATTAAAGTAAATCAATCTGGACCGTTCATGAGTTAGTTACTATGCAGTCCATTTTTCTATAAATAGAAGCTCATTCCTTCATTATTTCTTACGAATTCACTGAAACTCTAGAGAGATAAACTATAGAGAGAAAGAAAAAAAGTATTCTGCTACTTCACTACACATATATACAGTACTCTTCTTCTTAAGGTAGGGAATATTATTTGTTGTACTCGTAAGGGGTATTCTTTCTTTCCTATTCATGAAGAGAACTTTTGTTATACCATTCTGTATTATTCTGTTGGAATAACCTGTATACGCGGACTACCCTATACTTGGTGAAATTCTTCTGTTATTCCATTCTTTATTATTTTGTTGGAATATCCTATCTGTGCGTTTTACGCCGGACCTGTTTCCATTCTTTATTATTCTATTAGAATATCATGTCTGTGCGTTTTACGTCGGACCTGGTTCCGTTATTTATTATTCTGTTGGAATATCTTGTCGGTGCATATTACGCCTGACATGGTTCCGTTATTTAGTATTCTATTGGAATAACTTGTCTATGCGAAGTACCGCATGCATGGTGATTTTCGTTGTTATTCCATTCTTTATTATTTTGTTGGAACATCATGTCGGTGCGAATTTTGCCTGACCTGGTTCCGTTATTATTATTCTGTTGGAATAACATATCTATGCGAAGTACCGCATGCATGGTGATTTCTTTTGTTATTCTATTCTTTATTATACTCAGTTGGTTAAAGTTTTGGCTTCTATACTCTATTAAATTAGTGGAATACTCCTGATATTTGTGCTTCATCCAGTATCCTTTCATAGAAATATTCTTATGAGCATTCTTGAATTTTACTGCACAAAGCAGTATCATGTTGACAATTTGGACGTTATTGAGTTCAGGATAAATTAACTTATAAATCTTTAAAATTTATTCTTGAACTTGTTTTATTGAATTATTATGTCATTGTCATCATCCTCATGTTTATATTATGTTGAAAGTCATCTGTGGCCTGTAGTGCATAGATGGACTTGGTATGATTATGACCAGGGATTATTCAGTATAATAATGACCGTAATGTTACAAATGATGTGAAAAAATCCTCATTGGCCTGTAGTGGATGGACAGTTTTTGGTATGATAATGGCTATGGATTCTCTTCGGCCAAGGATGCAAAGATGAATTGTTTTATGGCATGATCAGAACCATTGATGAAAACACGATTATCTTTCGCCCGTAGTGCATGGATAATTCGTGGTCGTGATACTAAAGAATATCCTTGGCCTGTAGTGCAGGGATGATTTGATGATGTCGATTATTTATTAAGCTGAGTCTCAGCGATAAAAGTGATGAAAAACCTTTTAAATCATAGAAGATAGTAGATTTTATTCTCTACTTGACTCTTCTAATGGATTGCTTGTTCCGTTGCAGTTAAACTTGATGTTTGTTATATTGTATCAGTTTAACACTGTTGAAGGCTAACGATAATTTATCCTGCATTATCTTAGTCATAATATTTCTTACTAGGCTAGTTGAGCTCACCCTTTCTTTCATTGTTCTCTTCAGGAAAAGAGAACGTAGCTGGGACTAGTTGGGGAACAGAGTGATGGTCCTAGATGGTGCATTAGTAGTCCTCACTATTCTATAAAATAGTGTAATAATAAATTTAATGAGGACTCTATTGAGTGTAGATATTGTCTAGATGACAATATTTGTATTAGAACTCGCAGCCTATGTTTTGTTGTATTTTACATGACTGTTGTATAATTAAGTTGTATTTGAATTCAGTACCATATATTTGGCGACTCAAGATGGGTGATGTATACCTATTTTGGGGGCGTCACAGTTGGTATCAGAGCTTAGGGATATGATCCCTGGCTGAGATGTGAGACAAGAACTAGGAGGGGAGAGACGGGGAATTCCTTCGCTAGTATAACCTACCTAAGTTTATTTAATATTTAATTGGTCGGTTAGAGTATATGGATAATGTGTTACATGTCAATTAACCTTTGTTTTGTGACAGTATTTGCAAATGGCATCCAAAAATATTGAGATAAGCAATGAAGCACATGAGACCGTTGAGACACCTTTAATCACTAACCAGGTTAATGTAATGTCAGATAAAGAAAAAATTAGAGATATCTACGTGGTGCGTGAAGAACTAATAGTTGCACCCGAGCTAGTTGCAGAGGTAACAGCTAAGAGTGAGGAAGAAGAGGAACCTGAGGAGAATTTATTATAAGAATTTTACGATCAAAATTTAGCATTACAAAATCGTATTCATGAGTTAGAAGAACAGGCTGAAGAACGGCAGGCGGTCGTGGAGCAAAGAGATGCAACCATTCAAAATTGTGTTAACCGATATGCGATGCTTGAATAGAAGCACTTTTTGGCAGAGTATAAGATATCAGAGCTAGAATCTGAGAATGCTATGATCAAAGTTCTGATGAAAATAGAAACAAATGAACGAAGGAGAATAGATGACGCATGGGTAAAAGCCGCACGACGTGTAGATATTGTAGAAAAAGACGTCCGATCCAATAAAGCCAAAATAGATTAAATGGATTTTTCTTTTTGGACTACAATTAGGAGAATCCAAAATCGAATTCAAAATTACCCTGTGCATAGCTGTCAACCCCAATTCGATATGGATTGGAGAATAATGATTCAAATCATGGATCAGGAATGGGACGAAGCACTTAAGGGTGGAATATACCCTATAGCAAAGTCAAATCCAGTAGTTTAAGTGAGAGAGTTTGTCGAGGAACCAGAACAAAGTTATTACGAGTAAGTTAATGATAAACTCTTGCGAAATTTATACCTTATTAGATACCAGTTCTACTTACTTTTTTATTTTACCTAGTTGTGTTCAATGTTTGAAGTTAACTCCGGAGAAGTTAGACTTTGATATATCTGTTGGGAGAAACTTCGTTACCTCCACTATTTTTAAATCTTATTCAAATCAACACTTTCACGTTACATGTCGATCTTGTCTCTTTGAAAATATTTACTTTTGATGTAATTTTAAGAATTGATTGGTTAACTACTCATCATGCTTTTCGTAAGGTTGTTAGCATTCATATTCTTAACCAACCTGTTATGTGAATTCAAGCAACCAAACCACTAAAGTCAATCATTGTCATATCAAGCCATAAGTAAAGGGCCCCAGTTCTTTCGTTGTTAACTTTCTTGTGTGGAATGCACTGAAGCCAGACTTTCTGTAGGCGACGTCGTGAATGACGATGACAAGTTGATAGGTATCAATGTGACGTACTATCCAAGTCTTGGATGAGAGTCACAATTTTGAATGATATTTCTATTGTTAATAAAGTTCCTGACGTATTCTTGAAGACTTCTTAGCCTACCCTAGAGCGTGAAATCGAATTTTGTATTGACCCCAATACTAAACCCATTTCTAAAACCCTAAAACATTTCTTCAACTAAAATGAACGTAACATGCGCCAAAGACGTTGCCTCGAGCTGTTGAAGATTACGATCATACCATGCAATATCATCGTGGAAGTGCGAATGTGGTAGCTGACGCGTTGAGTAAAAGATTGTATGCGGTTACAAGTGCGAATATACGAACCCACGTGAAGATAACGAATATATGATTAGAATCGACTTTAATCGATAAAGTTAAAGCTGCTCAAGCTACATACTCAGAGTTGATGAATGTGAAGAAGAAGGTTCAAGAGGGCGTTATTCTAGAAGCAAGAATCGACGAAGAGAGGAAATCTCAACCCTCGATTTAATTGGCCCATTTAAAATCCTCGATCGAGTAGGAACTGTGGCTTATAGACTCATTTTACCGCCAAGTATGTCGCGTGTTCATAACGTTTTTCACGTATCGATGTTACATAAATATGTGGACGGCCCGAACCACATTATTAATTTAGAACCGGACGAGATAGCGGATGATTTAACGTTTGAGGAGATACGTGTTAAAATCTTGGATAAGAAGAATCGTATTCAACACTCAAAGGTTATACCTCAAGAGTTAGAAATTGAAATAATGTTGAGGTATCCTCACCTCTTCGGCATACTAGGTACGTACGTAAATTTTGAGGGCAAAATTTCATAAGGAGGGGAGATTGTGAGACCCCAGATTTTATGAATAAATATTTAATTTTCTCAAAATAATTTTTTTGAATATTATGGTGTGGATTTGATATAATGTTATAGTTGTGGGTAATATTTATAAATTTTGCAAAGTACGCAAGTTGTTATATAATATTCGATTGGTCGAGGAATATTCTTTTTGTCGGGGAATATCCGTACGACGGTACAATCATTGGTGGACCCCACAACGGAATTATTGTCGGATTGAGAAAATGACAAAAATACTTTATAAAAATAACGGCAGAGGTTTGACCATTAACTGTTGAAACACCCGGTGTTAAAAGTACAGTAATACGTGTGGTTGCATAGTAGCACACGGTATTGATTATTGATACTTACGTGATAAGTCACTCAGTTTTGTTTTATTTGTATTATTAATGTAATGAAACAGAATACTTTTATAAAGTATTTCTATAAATAGAATATATTGTATTCTATTATGCATAGTGTTGCATAGTGTCTGTATAGTATTTTGCATAGTAAAATCTTTTTATATAAAACAGAATACTTTTATAAAGTTATTCTATAAATAGAATATATTATATTTTATTATGCATAGTGTTGCATAGTGCCGGCATAGTTTTTTGCATAATAAAATCTTTTTATATAAAACAGAATACTTTTATAAAATTATCTGTTTTATTAGACAATAATTAGAATATATTATATTTTATTATGTATAGTGTTTGCATAGTATTTGTATAGTAAAATCTTTTATAAAGTTATTCATTTTATTAGATTATAAATAGAATATATTATATTTTATTTAAAAGATTTTGCTTTAAATATGGACCGTCAGATTAAAGTAAATCAATCTGGACCGTTCATGAGTTAGTTATTATGGCTTGTAGTGCATAGATGGACTTGGTATGATTATGACCAGGGATTATTTAGTATAATCATGACCGTAATGTTACAAATGATGCGAAAAAAATCCTCATTGGCCCGTAGTGGATGGACAGTTTTTGGTATGATTATGGCTATGGATTCTCTTCGGCCAAGGGTGCAAAGATGAATTGTTTTATGGCATGATCAGAACCGTTGATGAAAACACGTTTATCTTTGGCCCGTAGTGCATGGATAATTCATGGTCGTGATACTAAAGAATATCCTTGGCCTGTAGTGCAGGAATGATTTGATGATGTGGATTATTTATTAAGCTGAGTCTCAGCGATAAAAGTGATGAAAAACCTTTTAAATCATAGAAGATATTAGATTTTATTCTCTACTTGACTCTTCTAATTGATTGCTTATTCCGCTGCAGTTAAACTTGATGTTTGTTATATTGTATCAGTTTAACACTGTTGAAGGCTAACGATAATTTATTCTGCATTATCTTAGTCATAATATTTCTTACTGGGCTAGTTGAGCTTACCCTTTCTTTCATTGTTCTCTTCAAGAAAAGAGAACGTAGCTGGGACTAGTCGGGGAACAGAGTGATGGTCCTAGATGGTGCATTAGTAGTCCTCACTATTATGTGAAATAGTGTAATAATAAATGTAATGAGGACTCCATTGAGTGTGGATATTGTCTAGATGACAATATTTGTATTAAAACTCACAGCTTATGTTTAGTCGTATTTTACACGACTGTTGTATAATTAAGTTGTATTTGAATTCAGTACCATGTATCTGGTGACTCAAGATGGGAGATGTATACCTATTTTGGGGGCGTCACATCAAGGACACAGAGTCTTAATAAATCTTTAAGTGTTTTAATAGTCATATTCGACTGCTTGTCCGTTTGAGGATGATATATCGAATTAAATCGTAAATCTGTGCCCATAGCTTTTTGCAAACTAACCCAAAATCGTTAAGTGAATCTTGGATCTCGATAAAAAACTATGGATATTGGCATACCATGTAATCTTATAATCTCGTTTATGTACATATGAGCAAGACGTTCGAGTGTATAAGTTTCTAGCATCGGTAAGAAATGAGCAGACTTGGTCAATCTATCAACAATGACCCAAATCGCATCTATGCCTTGAGAAACCTTGAGAAGACCAATAAAAAAATCCATGGCAATGTGTTCCCACTTCTATTCTAAAATTTCAAGTGGTTGCAATGGACCTTTTGGCACTTGACGCTCCGCCTTGACTCGTTGACAAGTTAGACACCTTGAGATAAACCCCGTTATCTCTCTCTTCATATTGCTCCACCAAAATGTATGTCGAAGATCACGATACATTTTGGTACTCCCAGAATGGATTGAAAACGGTGTGTTGTGCGCCTCCATCATGATTTTATACTTCAAGTCAGAATCGTTAGGAACAAAAAGTCTGGAGTTGACTCGAAGTATTCCTTCTTCATCGATTCTTGCTTCCAGAATAACACCTTCTTGCACTTTCTTCCTCATACGCATCAGCTCTAGGTCTGTAGCTTGAGAAGCTTTAACTTTATCGATTAAAGTCAGTTCTACTCGTATATTCGCTATCATCACATGGGTCCCTGGAGTCTTTAACTCTATCTCTATCCTTTGTAAGTCATACAAAATGGGCCTTTGCGTTGACAATATCGCACTCGTACACGCATATGATCTTCTATTCAATGCGTCAGCTACTACGTTCTCTTTTCCAGGATGGTATTGAATGGTATGATCGTAATTTTTCAATAGCTCAAGCCATCGTCGTTGCCGCATGTTGAGTTCCTTTTGTGTGAAGAAATATTTGAGGCTTTTATGATCCGTATAGATCTCCACCTTCTCTCCATACAGGTAATGCCTCCAAATCTTGAGCGCAAAAACTACAGCTGCCAACTCTAGATCATGAGTAGGATAATTCCTCTCATATTCCTTGAGTTGTCGTGAGGCATAGGCTATGACTTTCCCATGTTGCATGAGAACACATCCTAACCCTTTGCCTGAAGCATCACTGTAGTTGACAAATCCCTCCGAGCCAGATGGTATTGTCAGAACCGGTGCTGAAATGAGTCTCCTCTTGAGTTCTTAGAAACTTTTCTCATATTTCTCGCTCCAACCGAATTTTATATCTTTTCGAGTCAGCTGAGTTAATGTAGTATTGATTCAAGAAAAACCCTTCTACGAATCTCTGATAATAACCATCTAAGCCGAGAAATCTACGTACTTCTGTCACTAACTTAGGTTACTCCTAGCTTTGAATTGCTTCAATATTTGTCGGGTCAACAGATATTCCATGATTTGATATCACATACCTAAGGAATGTTACTTCCTCAAGCCAAAACTCGCATTTCTTCAACGTGACATATAACTTGTTTTCACGAAGCTTTTGGAGTATCAGCCTCAAGTGTTGCTCATGATCTTCACGGCTTTTGGAGTAAATGAGGATGTCATCAATAAAGACGACCACAAAGTGATCCAAATATTTCTTGAATACTTGATTCATCATATCCATGAAGACAGTAGGGGCATTAGTCAATCTAAAAGACATGACTAGGAATTCGTAATGCTCGTACCGAGTTTTGAAAGCAGTTTTTGGAATGTCATCAGTTTTAATCTTTAACTAATGATATCCAGAATGAAGATCGATCTTTGAAAAGAATTTGGCGCCTTGCAACTTGTCAAACAGGTCATCAATGCGAGGCAACGAGTATCTATTTTTTATGGTGACATGATTCAACTCCCGATAATCAATACAAAGTCGCATACTTCCATCTTTCTTCTTCACGAATAGAACAAGAGCACCCCAAGGAGACGTACTAGGTCGAATTAAACCAATGTCTAACAATTCATGCAGTTGGGTTATTAACTCCTGAAGTTCAATAGGAGCCATTCGATATGGGGCTTTGGAAATGGGTTTTGTACCGGGTTCAAGGTCGATACCAAACTCTATTTTACGCTCCGGGGGTAGGCCATGAAGTTCTTCAGGGAATACGTCAGGAAATTTATTAACAATAGAAATATCATTCAAATCTGACGTATTTTTGTTTAAATCTGTGACATGAGCTAAGAAAGCTTGAAATCTGTTTTCAATAAATGAATAGCTTTATGACTTGAGATGACCGTGATTGATTTTAATGGTTTGGTTGCTTGAATTTGCATAATAGGTTGATTAGGAATATGAAAGCTAACAACCTTACAAAAATAATCAATTTTGGCATGATGAGTAGTTAACCAATCAATCCCTAGAATCACGTCAAATGCAAATATTTTTAAGGAGATAAGATCGACAGGTAACGTGCGGTTACCGATTTGAATCAAACAAGACTTATAAACAGTGGATGTAATGAAGATTTCTCTCAATAGAGTTTCAACAGATAAGTCAAAGTCTAATTTCTCCATAGTCAAATTTAAACGTTGAGCGCAAGTAAGAGAAATAAAAGAATGGGTAGAACCGGTATCAAATAAGGTATAGACTTCGCTAGAGTTTATGATTAGCTTACCCGTGATCACCTCGTTTGGATTCCTTGCTTTTGGGGAGGTTACGACAAACGCTCTCCTTTGAACTACCAATTTTGTCTTGTTTGGGACGGCCTTTGATACCTCCATCCCAGCTGGAATTAACTTTGGTGCACGACAAAATGGGTCTAGGTGACCTTCTCTTCCACAATTGTAACATGCTTTGGACTACTGCGTACAGTTTGGACTGATATGTCCCTCCCCTCCGCATTTGTACCATACGACCGGCGGTCGTTCTCCTTCCTTAACAACAGGTGCTGGTATTGACATCCTTCCATCATTGTTAAATCTCATCTTCTTGAAACTCTCACTTTTATTGTCTTGGCCATGATTACCACCGAAGTCTGTGACAACCCGAGAAATTAGACAATTTATGAAAATCTTAAATGATTGATTTAAGGTCAAATAATAGACCTAGACAGAAAATAAGTGTATGTGTTTGATGTTATTGGAATTTAATTTTGAGGATTTCAAAATTCTGTGAAGGATATAGGTGAATTATTCAGGATTAAGGATTAATGTGAATATGTTTTGTGTTTATAGGGTTATGTATGTGTACAGAATATGGTTAAGGGTCAAGGGTTGACCAGATTAATTATATATGTGTAGTATGCCATGAAGGCTTTATTCTGGAACAGGAATCAAGGTTATATCATGTCTAGATTAAAAGTTACAAGCGGTCAAACATCGTTGACCGTTCACAGAAACTGAAAATCTGGGCAACCCAGAATTTCCAGAAAACTCTGACAAGGTTTTGAAGGCCATGAATCTTGCTGTGGTTTGATTATTTGGACATGTTGTTGTTTTCATGTTATAGACTGGTATAGGAACTTCACAGGTATGCCTTAAGATAACGTAGATCCGTATCAAAATGATAGAAAAATGAGGTCAAAATTCGTTGACCAATCAGCCTTATGAACTTTCTGGAAAACCCAGAAAGTTCAAAACCCGATTCCTGCTTACTAGTTTGACCGATCCATTTCTTTTAGATTCGGTGTTGTATTGATGTTCTAATGTTATGTCGTTATACCCTGACATGTGGTCTACATGTTTGAACCAATAGATCACAACAACCGACCCCAGAAGGCAAAGATTGAAAGGCTCAAAATAGGGACCATGGACTGTTCTTCATTTTCTGGGTAACCCAGAAAATGAAGAACAAGCCTGACATGATTTTCAGAGGCCAATATCTTTCTGTTGTGATGTAGTATTGTCATGAAACAAGTTTGTGATTGTAGTATTACGTTAGTACTATAACTTTAACACGAATTCCAGTCCAGAAATCAATGAGAACATAGAAATAGAACCGGTCAAACAAGGACCCTCGAACACTGTCAAGAACACTCAAGAACACCTATAGCGACGGTTCTGTCGCTATAGGGCCCTTTAGCGACAGTTTGTTTCTTATTTTCCAGAAAATGATTAAAAAATTAGAAAAAAATAGTTTTTAATTATTAAAAATACAAAATAAATTATGAAAAATTATTTTAAAGTCTGAAAAATAGTTTTTAACTATTTTATGTATATTTCGAAAATATTTATTATTTTTGGAATATAAATGGTATTTATTTATTTAATTATAATAATTAAATAAATTATTTAAAAATGGTTTTAATTCATGAAAAATCATGAAAAATAATATTATGGTATAAGAAAATATTTTAAGTTATTTGTAATGACTTTTAATATTTTGTGATGAAATTCATTAATAATTTATTATTAATGGTAATTAGTTTATTTAATAAATATATTAAATAAATTATGGAAAAATAGTATTAATGATTTAAAAATCATATAAAAATAATTTAAGTGTTATAAAATATTTTAAGTTATAAATTATAACTTTTGATATTTTGGCATGAAAATATTAATATTAATTATCAGATAATGGATTTAATGGTTTAAAAATACTTTGTGATATTATAATTATATTATAATATTATGTAAGGATTTTCATTAATATTTTATATTAAATAAATATTAATGATTAAGGTATTATGTGGTATTTAATTCATTTAAATACGGTTTTAAGGATTGAAAAAGGTTGATAAATGGTAATAATTATCCAAAAATTATTACGAGCCTAGGAAAAATGTTTTGTCTGATTAGAAATTATCTGTGTTACTGATTAAGTGTTTAGTCAGAGTTTAATTGAACTTAAACTCGATAAAAGTTCGACTAGACCGTCGGGATGATAGAATTGTGTCGGTTTCAAGTCAGACTGAAATAGTTTGACTTGATGTTATGTCTTATGTGATGTATAGACTGATAGGCTTATGTGATAATGTGTTTAGGTTATTCTATGTATAAATATAACAGTATTATACTGTGATGATATTATTCTAATTATTGGAGATCTATATTATTAATATTAGGTCTTCGGGGTAAAGCATTATTAAATTGCGTTGCGGTAATCAACGGTTCAGGCAAGTTTTCTTTTACTTAACTCTAATAAGAGTAGTTTCTTCAAGCTTATGGTTAATCATTGCTGATTGCCATGAAAATTGTACTCTGTACATCTTGCATGTATAAGTCAGGTATGAAAGGTTGATCACCTTCATTACCAGTTGGTTCAGAAATGTTTGTTCATGTTTAAAACTTGTTCAATCAAAAGTTTGTTCGTGCTAGTTCTCAATTATATTGATGAATTATAGCCAGCTTATTATTCATACTCTTCAATCATGATATATCGTTATATTGTTGTATTTAAACTTGCTGGGCAACTTTCATGCTCACCCTTGCTATATCATGATAAAACATTGCAGATAAGGCGAACGTGTTCGGATACAAGAAAAAGGTTAAGGCCAAGTTCAGCTTGGGATATAAAGTGCGGCTTGTTTGTAATAATATATTTTGATAAATATTGTTGTGTAATAGATATTTTATGAATGGTGTTTAAGTTAAGGTTACTCGACCATGGGGAAAATAGTATGTAATGTAATGTATAAACAATTTATGTTTATATCTTCCGCAATTAGTGAAAGAATTAGTGTACCGAATCCGCGGCGATTTGGGGCCCGGATTCGGGGGATGCTACAGTTGGTATCAGAGCTGTTGGTTATGAAGCTTAGGTAGGAATACCTGAGACCAATAACCGCAGTGATTAGGATAAGACTAACTCAAATAGAGTTAGTTGGTCGGTAAGATTCAAAGATGAATCTCGGCGAGTGTAAAGTACAGAGTTCCCTAACTCTGATAATAAAGTTGAACAGTAACGGTGAATAGATCGAGTCTAAAAGACTGAAAGTGCAGGGATAGGAGATACTAAAACAAAACGATCATAGTGCTTGGAATTGAATCGTAATATATACGATAAGATCACCCCGTGATCTGATAAAGGTTATGATATGGGAAATGAATCAATCTTATGATTGAAAAGTTTACAGCAAGATGTTGTGTGAAAGTTGTACTATGAAATGGTACTATGAAAACTCATAAAAGAGTTATGGATTATGAATACGAATTAAATTCGTATGGAAAGCGGGGGTTAAGATTAGGTGGAGATTTCAATGAGGACTCGTGTCAGCAACTGAGTTGTATGATTCCTTGTATGGGCGGGGAATTGTACTTGGTGTAAAAACTACTTAGTTGGTGGCATTGGAAATAATTGAAATGTTGTGTCACACTAGTTGTTATATATAGATAAATAGGACATAGGTAGAGAATATAGGATTAAGTACGAGTTCTTAGAACTCATACTTATGTGACATTCTTGACTCGTAGTTATATGAAATGTTTATGAGCCCCTCAGCGAACGGACGCCAAAGGTCAAACTAGGGTAAGTTCGTAAACTCATATAATTGTGGCCAGGTTATGAATTCATAAGTGTGGTTTTATGAATTGGGTATAGTTGTGTGTGAATGGAGTGTTAAGGATTATAGGAACAGATAGATTATTAAGCAAATGATCATTAGTGGAGACTTAGGTTTTCCTAAACTCCTAGCTATGTTAAACTTCGAAATTTTTGACATCAAGCTAAATACGCACTATGTGCCTTTTAAAAAAAATGTAGACTCGTAATCATTTTTGAAACGGTTTAAAGTACAGTCTATGCTACTTATTTTGGCTAGACGCAAATGTTTTGAAATATCAAAAATTGTTTTTATTTATCACTTATGTACCATGTAACCTGGTGCAGAGATGATAAAAACGATGGAGTCATCAATGCAGAATTACTTAGTGTGAATTAGACCTAAAGTCACTATTCCACTATGGTATGATGTAGCATGACAAAATCACCAAATGACGGAATCCTCAACGGATTGTTAATATAGTGCGGCATCATGACGTCATTCTCGAAAATGTTTTCAAAAAAAAAAAATTAATTTGCCAACGGGATTTGGCTACACCTAAATAATTCGATTGAATTGAATTATTGATATGAGTCTATGCTATTTGATTCAGCTAGACTAATGTTATAAAAACTCCAAGTGTTTATTGAAAGAAATTTCCCGAACCAAATTATTTTGGTACGGAATCCTATGATAAGACTGAGGTGAATGATAATGTTTGGATAAATAATCCAATCTAGTAGCGTAAATATTCGCTAAAAATGATTAATACGTTATGCATGACGTAACTGTACGATGGGCTGATCACCTAAAGTACTAGTAATGGTAGTTTACCTTCTTTGTGATTGTAAACAGACCAAGTAATGTATTATTTTGCGGTATGATCGCTACCGTTAAAACTAAATGTGTTCATGGTCTATATGACCCCTCAGCACAATTTCAAAACTTTTGCTCTTGTGAGTGGTGTATTGGGTAACATGTGATATGTGTGAATGGTGTAAGGTGCAAGGTGTAAGGTGAATTTCGGGGACGAAATTCTTATAAGGAGGGGTGAATGTGACAACCCGAGAAATTAGACAATTTATGAAAATCTTAAATGATTGATTTAAGGTCAAATAATAGACCTAGACAGAAAATAAGTGTATGCGTTTGATGTTATTGGAATTTAATTTTGAGGATTTCAAAATTCTGTGAAGGATATAGGTGAATTATTCAGGATTAAGGATTTATGTGAATATGTTTTGTGTTTATAGGGTTATGTATGTGTACAGAATGTGGTTAAGGGTCAAGGGTTGACCAGATTAATTATATATGTGTAGTATGCCTTGAAGGCTTTATTCTGGAACAGGAATCAAGGTTATATCATGTCTAGATTAAAAGTTACAAGCGGTCAAACATCGTTGACCGTTCACAGAAACTGAAAATCTGGGCAACCCAGAATTTCCAGAAAACTCTGACAAGGTTTTGAAGGCCATGAATCTTGATGTGGTTTGATTATTTAGACATGTTGTTGTTTTCATGTTATAGACTGGTATAGGAACTTCACAGGTATGCCTTAAGATCACTTAGATCCGTATCAAAATGATAGAAATATGAGGTCAAACTTCGTTGACCAATCAGCCTTATGAACTTTCTGGAAAACCCAGAAAGTTCAAAACTCGATTACTGCTTACTAGTTTGACCGATCCATATCTTTTAGATTCGGGGTTGTATTGATGTTCTAATGTTATGTCGTTATACCCTGACATGTGGTCTACATGTTTGAACCAATAGATCACAACAACCGACCCCAGAAGGCAAAGATTGAAAGACTCAAAATAGGGACCATGGACTGTTCTTCATTTTCTGGGTAACCCAGAAAATGAAGAACAAGCCTGACCTGATTTTTAGAGGCCAATATCTTTTTGTTGTTATGTAGTATTGTCATGAAACAATTTTGTGATTGTAGTATTACGTTAGTACTATAACTTTAACACGAATTCCAGTCCAGAAATCAATGAGAACATAGAAATAGAACCGGTCAAACAAGGACCCTCGAACACTGTCAAGAACACTCAAGAACACCTACAGCGACGGTTCTGTCACTATAGGGCCCTTTAGCGACAGTTTATTTCTTATTTTCCGGAAAATGATTAAAAAATTAGAAAAAAATGGTTTTTAATTATTAAAAATACAAAATAAATTATGAAAAATTATTTTAAAGTCTGAAAAATAGTTTTTAACTATTTTATGTATATTTAGAAAATATTTATTATTTTTGGAATATAAATGGTATTTATTTATTTAATTATAATAATTAAATAAATTATTTAAAAATGGTTTTAATTCATGAAAAATCATGAAAAATAATATTATGGTTATAAGAAAATATTTTAAGTTATTTTTGATGACTTTTAATATTTTGTGATGAAATTCATTAATAATTTATTATTAATGGTAATTAGTTTATTTAATAAACATATTAAATAAATTATGGAAAAATAGTATTAATGATTTAAAAATTATATAAAAATGATTTAAGTGTTATAAAATATTTTAAGTTATAAATTATAACCTTTGATATTTTGGCATGAAAATATTAATATTTTAATATTAATATTAATTATCGGATAATGGATTTAATGGTTTAAAAATCATATAATTATGATTTTAAGGTATTAAAAATACTTTGTGATATTATAATTATATTATAATATTATGTAAGGATTTTCATTAATATTTTATATTAAATAAATATTAATGATTAAGGTATTATGTGGTATTTAATTCATTTAAATACGGTTTTAAGGATTGAAAATTGTTGATAAATGGTAATAATTATCCGAAAATTATTACTAGCCTAGGAAAAATATTTTGTCTAATTAGAAATTATCTGTGTTACTGATTAAGTGTTTAGTCAGAGTTTAATTGAATTTAAACTCGATAAAAGTCCGACTAGACCGTCGGGATGATAGAATTGTGTCGATTTCAAGTCAGACTGAAATAGTTTGACTTGATGCTATGTCTTATATGCTGTATAGACTGATAGGCTTATGTGATAATGTGTTTAGGTTATTCTATCTTTAAATATAACAGTATTATACTGTGATGATATTATTCTAATTATTGGAGATCTATATTATTAATATTAGGTCTTCGGGGTAAAGCGTTATTAAATTGTGTTGTGGTAATCAACAGTTCAGGCAAGTTTTCTTTTACTTAACTCTAATAAGAGTAGTTTCTTCAAGCTTATGGTTAATCATTGCTGATTGCCATAAAAATTGTACTCTGTACATCTTGCATGTATAAGTCAGGTATGAAAGGCTGATCACCTTCATTACCAGTTGGTTCAGAAATGTTTGTTCATGTTTAAAACTTGTTCAGTCAAAAGTTTGTTCGTGCTAGTTCTCAATTATATTGATGAATTATAGCCAGCTTATTATTCATACTCTTCAATCATGATATATCGTTATATTGTTGTATTTAAACTTGCTGGGCAACTTTCATGCTCACCCTTGCTATATCATGATAAAACATTGCAAATAAGGCGAACGTGTTCGGATACAGGAAAAAGGTTAAGGCCAAGTTCAGCTTGGGATATAAAGTGCGGCTTGTTTGTAATAATATATTTTGATAAATATTGTTGTGTAATAGATATTTTATGAATGGTGTTTAAGTTAAGGTTACTCGACCATGGGGAAAATAGTATGTAATGTAATGTATAAATAATTTATGTTTATATCTTCCGTAAACAGTGGTAGAAATAGTGAACCGGATCCGAGGTTATTTCGGACCTGGATTCGGGGATGCTACAAAGTCGTTATCATTTCTGGCATGTTGATTCCCTCCACGTTTGTTATCACCGCTTCGATGACTACTACCACTGGTATTTTCATTTTGTCGGCTGCTCTCTCTTGGTTGGGTTGACTCATTATCGCGCTCCAATAACTGAGCCATATTTACAACATCTAAATACAAAAATAGTTTGTGAGAAATTAAGTATTGGCGTATCTTGGGTTTCAAACCTCTTAAAAACATCTGCGTCATTCTCTCCTCATTATCAACCAAGTGGTACGCAATCGGGACAACTCAGCAAACTTAGCTTTGTACTGTGACACGGTCATATTGTTCTGCTCCAACTTGATGAACTCTACCTCCTTCATGTGACGAATACTTTCGGGAAAGTACTTGTCGTTGAACAGTTCTTGGAATTTCTCCCAAGACATCTTCAGTGCGGCAGGTTGAGTATGCTTTACCGATTCCCACCAGTAATATGCCTCTCCTCGTAATATAAAGGTGGGACAGGGAACCTTTTGCTCCTCAAAGCATCCCAAGACATCAAATATCTTGGTGATTTGCTTTATCCACGTCTCCGCCTTAAGTGGTTTTGGCTCTCCAATAAACTCTGGTGGTCCCAGCTCCTTTAACTGTTTAGCAGTGACCGTCCGAGGGTTGCCAGTGTTTCCACCTGCATTTTGAATAGGAGCCGCTCTCGCCTGATGTTGCATAAATTACATAAAGCCTCTGAAAATTCCATCGTTCATCATTTGGTTAGCGTTGTTATTTTCTTGAGGATTATTGCCATCCTGATACACATTATCCTGAGTATTGATCGTTGGTGACTCAATGGTCTCATGTGCTTCATTGCTTATCTCAACATTTTCGGATGCCATTTTCAAATACTACCACAAAACAAGGGTTAATTGGCATGTCACATATTATCTCTATACTCTGACCGTCCAATTAAATATCAAATAAACTTATGTAGGTCATACTAGCGAAGGAATTCCCCATCTCTCCCCTCCTAGTTCTTGTCTCACATATCAGCCAGGGATCATATCCCTAAGCTTTGATACCAACTATGACGCCCCCAAAATAGGTATACATCACCCATCTTGAGTCGTCAAATACATTGTACAAAATTTAAATACAAACTTCTTCTAAACAGTACGACAAAACGTAGCTGAGAGTTTCAAAACGGATAATGTCCCGTAAAGAGTATCCAAACTCAAATAAAGTCCTTATTACAATTATTATCACACTATTTCACTGAATAGTGAAGACTACTAATGCAAACATCTGGACCGTCACTCCATTCCCCGACTAGTCCCAGCTACGTTTGTGACCCCCCCCCCCCAAAATAAAAAATAGGTATATATCACTCATCTTGAGTCGCCAAATACATGATACATAATTCAAATACAACTTAATAATACAACTATCGTGTAAAATACGACAAAATATAAACTGAGAGTTTTAATACGAATATTGTCTTCTAGACAGTATTCAATTCAAATGTAGTCCTCAATACATTTATTATCACACTATTTCATAGAATAGCGAGGACTACTAATGATATCATCTGGACCGCCACTCCGTTCTCCGATTAGTCCCGGCTACGTTCTCATTTTCAGAAGAGAACAATGAAAGCAAAAGGGTGAGCTCAACTAGCCCAATATGAAACATTATAACTAAGATAATGCAGAATAATTTATCGTTAGCCTTCAACAGTGTTAAACTGATAAAATATAACAAACATCAAGTTTAACTGCAGCGAAACAAGCAATCCATTAGAAGAGTCAAGTAGAGCATAAAATCTACTATCTTCTATGATTTAAAAAGGTTTTTCATCACTTTTATCGCTAAGACTCAGCTTAATAAATAATTCACATCCTCGAATCACCCTTACACTATGGCCAAGGATATTCTTTAGTATCACGACCACAAATTATCCATGCATTATGGGCCAAGGATATTCGTGTATTCATCAATGGTCATGATCATGCCATAAAACAAATCATCTTTGTACCCTTGGCCGAAGAAAATCCATGGCCATAATCATACCAAAAATTGTCCATCAATGCACTACGGCCCAATGAGGACTTTTACCACATCATTTGTAACATTACGGTCATGATTATACCGAATAATCCCTGGTCATAATCATACCAAGTCCATCTATGCACTACAGGCCACATATGACTTTCAACATAATATAATGATGAGGATGATGACAGTGATATAAAAATTCAATAAAACAAGTTCAAGGATAAATTTTATAAGATTTATAATTTAATTTATCCAGAAATCAATAACGTCCAAACTGTCAACATGATACTACTTTGTGGAATAAAATTCAAGAATAATATTGTATCAAAAATGATTTGGACTGAAAAGAAATAAATTTTTGTCATGAATAGTACCCCGGGTGAATAGTAACCGAGTGAATAGTACCCGTGAATAGTAACTTCGAGAATAGTTACCCCGTGAATAGTACCCCTGCATGAAAAAGTTAAAACTTATCAAGAATGCTCAGAATAATATTTCTATGAAGAGATACTGGATGAAGCGCAAATATCAAGGATATTCTACTAATTTCATGGAGTATAGAAGCCAAAACTTTAACAAAATGAGCATAGAATTCGAAATCTAAAACGAAATAATATTACTTACATACTACAGAGTATGAAAGAAAATATTATTTCAATCGAATATCGAACAAAAATAACATCTCTTACAATTGTTGAACGAAAATAATATTCCAACGAATATTTAACAAAGATAATATTCCTACGAATATTGAACGAAGATAATACTCTGTATGAATATTGAACGAAAATAATATTCATACCGATACGAAAAATAATATCTATTCATAATATGAAATAAATAATATCCTTTACCTCGAAAGAATAGTACTTCTGACTAAATATTGGGTATAACGCTGAAAGGAACTTGCACCGTATAGCAACACTCAAAATATCAAAATACTCACAAGAATACACTCGATAATATAGAGGGAGAAGATTTCAGTTTCTGGTGTGCTTTTTAATTCTAACTTAAGCATCCTATTTATAGAAAATTGCTTAGAACACCGAAGCAGAAAATTTAATAAAATAATAATATTTATTAAAAAATTTCACGTCCACCTCTTGAATCTGATTTCAGCTCATTTACCACACATGTGGGGCCAACCAAAATGAAAAACATGTTTTTATCATTTAATGCAACAAAATTAATTCAGACCCAATATTCCAGAACTTCAATAATTCATAATAAATAGCCTTTTATCAAAAAAATTCGAATCTTATGTCCTTCCATAGGAAATTCAATTCTCTACAACTTTATAAGTTTAAGTTTTTCCAAATTCCAAATAAAAATTGACCGAAATTCACATACGAACGATTTTGCAGGCTATAATCATATTTCAGTCAAAAACGGGGTCCATCAACACACAAAACATGTGTTAAACATTTTTTGTAACAAAAATACTTTTTCTCCTCATTTATTCATATATCACACATTCATTGTAAAAATATCATCATTATTATATTATTAAAATATAATAATATATTTAAATAAATTATTTTATCAAAAAAGATAAAATATCATTTTTCAATAATTATCACTTTTCTAAAAATTCCTCCATTTATATCCTCATAAATAAATATTTTCTTTATCATATAAATCAATAATTAATTATTTATAAATAATATTAAAGAATCACAATTATGACAACCAAGTCGTTCCCAGGAAAGAGGGAGCTTTCCAATAAGGATTTATCCTTACTGGCGCGCAATTAGGTAACCAAACCTCTCATTAGACAGAACTTTCTAGACATTATCAATAATGTTATCTAGTAATATCATTAAAATAATATGAATTAATTATCTGATAATGGGAAATACTGTGTAGTGATAATTATTGAAACAACGATAATATAAAATATCAACGCATCAATTATTTAATCAATAAAATAAAATATTGAACAGTAATTACTGTAAAAATTATTGAGTAGTGCATTCTTACGTAAGAATCAATAATTTGTGCAATACCATGTGTTACTGTATTTTAATCATCGGGTATTCCAACAGTATTAACGATAACAATTACGCCGTTATTTATAAAAAAACTCAAACTTGTCATTTTCTTCATCCGACCGTTTTCCGTTATGGGGTCCACAAATGGATGCGTCGTCTTACGAATATTCTCCGACAGAAAGAATATTCCACGACCAAACGAATATTCTCCGACAACATGAATATTTTATAACCACTTGCTTATTTTGCAAAATTTATAAATATTACCCATAACTATATTATATCAAATTTACTCCTTAATATTCAAAAAAAATATTTCGAGAAAATTAAATATTTATTCATAAAATTCGGGGTCTCACAATCTCCCCTCCTTATGAAATTTCTCCCTCGAAATTTATGTACGTACCTGGTATGTCGAAGAGGTGAAGATACCTCGTCAGATTCTAACTCTTGAGGTATAACCTTTGAGCGTAGAATATGTTTCTTCTTATCCAAGATTTTAATAGGTACCTCTTCATACGTTAAATCTTCCGCTATCTTGTCTGGTTTTAAGTCAATATTATGGTTCAGGTCATCCACATAATTACGTAACATCGATACGTGAGAAACGTTATGAACACACGACATACTTGGCGGTAAAGCGAGTCTATAAACCACAGTTTCTACTCAATCGAGGATTTAAAATGGGCCAATTAAATCGAGGGTTGAGATTTCCTCTATTCAGCAGCTCTTGCTTCTAAAATAATGTCATCTTGAACCTTCTTCTTTATAATCATCAGCTCTGAGTCTGTAGCCTAAGCGGCTTTAACTTTATCGATTAAATTTGGTTCTAATCGTATATTTAACATCATCACGTGGGTCTCTAGAGTAAGTCGTACGAAATGGGTCTTTGAGTTAACAACGTCGCACTCGTAATTGCATACGGTCTTCTACTCAACGCATTAGCTACCATGTTCGTTCTTCTACGATGATATTGAATGGTATGGTCGTAATCTTCAACAGTTCGTGTAAGATCCCAACTTTTATGAATAAAGATTAATTTTTCTCGAAATATATTTTTGAATATATAGTGTGGATTTGATATAATGTTATAATTGTGGGTATTATTTATAAATTTTGCAAAGTAAGCAAGTGGTTATTTAATATTTGATTGGTCAGGGAATATTTGTTTTAACAGGGAATATTCGTACGATGGCACAATCATTGGTGGACCCCACAACGAAAGTGTTGTCGTAGTTAGAAAACGACAGAATTATCTTTTTATAAAAATAACGGTGAAAGTTTTACCGTTAAACTGTTGAACTACCCGGTGGTAAAAGTACAGTAATACGCGTGGTTGCATAGTAGCACACGGTATTGATTATTGATGCTTACGTGAGAAGTCACTCAGTTATATACTCAATTATTGCTACAGTAATTGTTGCATCATATCTCTCATATTATTAATTTAATTATTGTCACAGTATCATCTGCATAATATTTATTATTATTAAATCAATAATTGAGACGACAAAGTTATTCATATTATTATTTGTAATATTGATAATGTCTAGAAGTTCTGTCAATGAGAGGTTTGGTCACCTAATTGCGCGCCAATAAGGAGAAATCCTTATCGGAAAGCCCCCTCTTTCCTGGGAACGACCTAGTTGTTAAATATTGTGAGTTATAATATTAATGATGAATAAGTTCTTATTGATTAAAGATGAAATTGATAGTTCCATTGTGTGGGGATTATTAGTGTTAGTGGAAATCGACATTTATTTCGATAATAATTGATGTCTGGAGGTTATATTGACCAATCGGGTAATTAATCGGATAAATAATCAATTAATTGCTATTATTTCACATGCTTATAACTATTTGTTCACATTGTGTACTATTGATTCACATTCATGTACTATTAGGGGAGGTGGTGCAAGATTGATAATACTTGCATGACTAAATTAAAAATGGAGGTATAGATGAAGGTACTATACTGTAATTAGTTTTCTCACATGATTATACTATTAAGTCACATGAATGAACTATTAATTCACATTATTTACTATTAGAGGAGGTGGTGCAAGTTTGATAATACTTGTAGGACTAAATTAAAAATGAAGAAAAAAAGGAAGGTATTATACTGTAATATTTTGAGCCCCAAAACATGCAATTATCGAAAATATATTTTCCTATAAATAGAAGCTCATTCTTCTTTCATTCTCACCAATTCACTAAATCTCACAAGAGCGATTATTATAGAGAGAAATTATAGAGAGAAAGAAGAAGAGAAGTCTGCTACATCACTATTCCAGTATCCAATTTCTTCTAAGGTACGGGGTATTATTTCTTTCGTATTCATGAAGAGAGTTATTTTCTTTCAATACTCGTAAGGGTTGTTATTCCATTCTTTATTATTCTGTTGGAATAACCTGTCTGTGTGGTCTATCGCATGCCTGGTGAATTCATTTGTTATTCCGTTCTTTATTATTCTGTTGGAATAACCTGTTTGTGCGGTCTATCGCATACATGATGAATTCTTCTGTTATTCCATTCTTTATTATTCTGTTGAAATAACATGTCTATGTGGACTACCGCGTGCATGGTGAATGATCCTTTGTATTCAATCCTTATTAAATTATGGAAATGATATGTCTACGTGGATTACCGCATGGAGGGAAAAATCTATTTGCAGTTTCATATATTCTATTATACTCAGTTGGTTTTAAAGTTTTGGCTTCTATACTCCATGAAATAAGTATAATATCTTGGATATATGCGCTTCATCCAGTATCATTTTATGGAAATATTCTTCTGAGCATTCTTGAATTTTACCCCACAAAACAGTATCATGTTGACAATTTGGACATTATTGATTTGTAGATAAATTAAATTATAAATCTTTAAAAATTTATCCTTGAACATGTTTTATTGAATTCTTATATCATTGTCATCATCCTCGTGTTTATAATATGTTGAAAGTCATATGTTGCCTGTAGTGCATAGATGGACTTGGTATGATTATGACCAGGGAATATTCGGTATAATCATGACCGTAATGTTACAAATGATGTGGTAAAAGTTCTCATTGGCCCGTAGTGCATTGATGGACAGTTTTTGGTATGATTATGGCCATGGATTTTCTTCGGCCAAGGGTACAAAGAAGATTTGTTTTATGGCATGATCAAGACCATTGATGAATACACGAATATCCTTGGCCCGTAGTGCATGGATAATGTGTGGTCGTGATACTAATGAATATCCTTGGTCGTAGTGCAGGGATGATGTGGTTTATTTATTAAGCTGACTCTCAGTGATAAAAGTGATGAAAACCCTTTTAAATCATAGAAGATAGTAGGTTTTATTCTCTACTTGCCTCTTCTAATGGATTGCTTATTCCGCTGCAGTTAAACTTGATGTTTGTTATATTTTATCAGTTTAATACTGTTGAAGGCTAACGATAAATTATTCTGCATTATCTTAGTCATAATATTTCTTACTAGGCTAGTTGAGCTCACCCTTTCTTTCACTGTTCTCTTCAGGAAATGAGAATATAGCTGGGACGAGTCGGGGAATGGATTGATGGTCCAGATGGTTGTTTTAGTAGTCCTAACTATTCTATAAAATAGTGTGACAATAAATGTAATGAGGACTCCATTTAGTGTGGATATTGTCTAGATGACAATATTCTTATTAAAACTCTTAGATTATATTTTGTCGTATTTTACACGACTGTTGTATAATTAAGTTGTATTTGAATTTTGTAGCATGTATTTGGAGACTCAAGATGGGTGATGTATACCTATTTTGGGGGCGTCACAGTTGGTATCAAAGCTTAGGGATATGATCCCTGGCTAAGATGTGAGACCAAAACTAGGAGGGGAGAGACGAGGAATTCCTTCGCTAGTATGACCTATCTAAGTTTATTTGGTATTTAATTGGTCGGTCAGAGTATAGGGATAATATGTTGCATGTCAATTAACCCTTGTTTTGTGGCAGTATTTGAAAATGACATCTGAGAATGTTGAGAATAGCAATGGAGCACAGGAGACCGTTGAGTCTCCACAGATCAATAATCAGGATAATGTGCATTAGGAAGGCGACAATCCTCATGCAAACAACAACACTGACCTAATGATGAACGATGGAATGTTCAGAGGTTTTATGCAATTCATGCAACATCAGACGAGTGTGGCTCCTGTCCAAAATGTAGGTTGAAACACTAGAAACTCTCGAACGGTCACCGCTAAACAGTTGAAGGAGCTGGGACCAGCAGAGTTTATTGGAGAGCCAAAACCACTTAAGGCGGAAGCGTGGATAAAGCAGATCACCAAGATATTTGATGTCTTGGGATGCTCTGAGGAACAAAAGGGTCCCTTTGCCACCTTTATGTTGCTAGGAGAGGCAGATTACTGGTGGAAATCGGTAAAGCGTACTCAACCTGCCGCACTGAAAATGTTTTGGGAGAAGTTCCAAGAACTATTCAACGACAAGTACTTTCTCAAAAGTATTCGTCACATAAAAGAGGTAGAGTTCATCAAGTTAGAGCAGAACAATATGATTGTGTTGCAGTACGAAGCTAAGTTTGCTGAGTTATCCCGGTTTGCGTCTCACTTAGTTGATAATGAGGAGAGAATGACGCGAATGTTTCTAAGAGGTTTCAAATCCGAGATACGTCAATACCTTATCTCTTATAAACTGTGTTTGTATTCAGATGTTGTGAATAGGGCTCAGTTATTGGAGCGCGATAACGAGTCAACCAAACCAAGAGAAAGCAGTCAACAAAATAATAATACCGGTGGTAGCAGTCATCGAAGCGGTGCCAATAAACGTGGAGGGAATCAACATGCCAAAAATAGTAACCACTTCGGTGATAATCATGGCCAAGACAATAATAGTGGACATTTCAAGAAGAGGAGATTCAACAATGATGGAAAGACGTCAGCACCAGCACCCGTTGTTAAGGAAAGAGAACGACCACCTATCATATACTTCAAATGAAGAGGGGAGGGACACATCAGTCCAAACTGTGTGCAGCAGTCCAAAACGTGTTACAATTGTGGAATAGAAGGTCCCTTAGCTAGATTTTGTCGTACTGAGAAGCCAAGTCCGGTTGGAACGGTGACACCAAATGCCGTCCCAGATAAGTCAAAACCAGTAGTTCAAGGGACAGTGTTTGTCGTGACCTCCCAGAAAGTAAGGAACCCGAACGAGGTCATCACGAGTAAGCTTATCATAAACTCTAGCGAAGTATATACCTTATTTGATACCGGTTCTACCCATTCTTTTATTTCTCCTACTTGCGCTCAACGTTTAAATTTGTCTCCGGAAAAATTATATTTTGACTTATCTATTGAAACTCCATTCAGAGAAACCTTCATTACATCCACTGTTTATAAATCTTGTTTGATTCAAATCGGTAACCGCACGTTACCTGTCGATCTTATCTCCTTAAAAATACTTGCATTTGACGTGATTCTAGGGATTGATTGGTTAACTACTCATCATGCTAAAATTGATTATTTTCGTAAGGTTGTTAGCTTTCATATTCCTAATCATCCTATTATGCGAATTCAAGCGACCAAACCATTAAAATCAATCACGGTCATCTCAAGCCATAAAGTTATTCGTTTATTAAAAAATGGATGTCAAGCTTTCTTAGCTCATGTCACAGATTTAAACAAAAATACGTCAGATTTGAATGATATTTCAATTATTAATAAATTTCCTGACGTATTCTCCGAAGAACTTCATGGCCTACCCCCGAAGCATGAAATCGAGTTTAGTATCGACCTTGAACCCGGTACAAAACCCATTTGCAAAGTCCCATATCGAATGGCTCCTATTGAACTTCAAGAGTTAAAAACCCAACTACATGAATTGTTAGACATCAGTTTTATTCGTCCTAGTACGTCTCCTTGGGGTGCTCCTGTTCTATTCGTGAAGAAGATAGATGGAAGTATGCGAATTTGTATTGATTATCGGGTGTTGAATCATGTCACCATCAAAAATAGGTACCCGTTGCCTCGCATTGATGACCTATTTGACCAGTTGCAAGGAGCCAAATTCTTTTCAAAGATTGATCTTCATTCCGGATATCATCAGTTAAAGATTAGAATCGATGACATTCCAAAGACGGCTTTCAAAACTCAGTACGGGAATTATGAATTCCTAGTCATGTCTTTTGGATTGAATAATGCTCCTGATGCCTTCATGGATATGATGAACTGACTATTCAAGAAATATTTGGATCACTTTGTGGTCGTCTTTATAGATGACATCCTCATATATTCTAAAAGCCGTGAAGATCATTAGCAACACTTGAGGCTGATACTCCAAAAGCTTCATGAAAATAAGCTTTATGCCAAGTTGAAGAAATGTGAGTTCTGGCTTAAGGAAGTAGCATTCCTTGGGTACGTAGTATCAAATCATGGAATATCTGTTGACCCGACAAAGATTGAAGCTATTCAAAGTTGGGAGCAACCTAAATCAGTAACCGAAGTACATAGCTTTCTCGGCTTAGCTGATTATTATCGGAGATTCGTAAAAGGGTTTTCTCAAATCGCTACTCCATTAACTCAGCTGACTTGGAAAGATACAAAGTTCGGTTGGAGCGAGGAATGTGATAAGAGTTTTCAAGAACTCAAGAGGAGGCTTATTTCAGCACCTGTTCTGGCAATACCATCTGGCTCGGAGGGATTTGTCATCTACAATGATGCTTCAGGCAAAGGGTTAGGATGTGTTCTCATGCAACATGGGAAAGTCATAGCCTATGCCTCACGACAACTCAAAGAATAAGAGAGGAATTATCCTACTCATGATCTAGAGTTGGCAGCTGTCATTTTTGCGCTTAAGATTTGGAGGCATTACCTGTATGGAGAGAAGGTGAAGATCTATACTGATCATAAAAGCCTCAAATATTTATTCACTCAAAACGAACTCAATATGCGGCAACGACGATGGCTTGAGCTATTGAAAGATTACGATCATATCATTCAATACCATCCTGAAAAAGCGAACGTAGTAGCTGACGCATTGAGTAGAAGATCATATGCGGGTACGAGTGCGATATTGTCAACGCAAAGGCCCATTTTGTATGACTTACAAAGGATGGAGATAGAGTTAAAGACTCCAGGGACCCCGGTGATGATGGAAAATATACGAGTAGAGCCGACTTTAATCGATAAAGTTAAAGCTGCTCAAGCTACAGACCTGGAGCTGATGCGTATAAGGAAGAAAGTGTAAGAAGGTGTTATGCCGGAAGCAAGAGTCGATGAAGAAGGAATACTTCGAGTCAACTCCAGACTTTGTGTTCCTAACGACCTTGATTAAAAGTATAAAATCATGATGGAGGCGCACAACACACCGTTTGTAATCCATCCTGGGAGTACCAAAATGTATCGTGATCTTCGAAATACATTTTGGTGGAGTAATATGAAGAGAGGGATCGCAAAGTTTATCTCAAGGTGTCTAAATTGTCAACGAGTCAAGGCGGAGCATCAAGTGCCAAAAGGTCCATTGCAGCCACTTGAAATTACAGAATGGAAGTGGGAGCATATTACCATAGATTTCGTTACCGGTCTTCCTAAGGTTTCTCAAGGCATAGATGCGATTTGGGTCATTGTTGATAGATTGATCAAGTCTGCTCATTTCTTACCAATACGAGAAACTTATACACTTGAACGTCTTGCTAGTATGTATATAAATGATATTGTAAGATTGCATGGTATGCTAGTATCCATAGTTTCTGATCGATACCTAAGATTCACTTCAAGATTTTGGGTTAGTTTACAAAAAGTTATGGGCATGGATTTACGATTTAGTTCGCATATCATCCTCAAACGGACGGGCAGTCGAAGAGGACTATTCAAACTATTGAAGATATATTAAGACTATGTGTCCTTGACTTCAAGGGAAGTTGGGACAAGTTCTTACCATTGGTGGAGTTTTCCTACAACAACAGTTATCAAGCAAGTATTGGCATGGCTCCATTTGAGGCGTTGTATGGAAGAAAGTGTCGTTCTCCAGTATGCTGGGATGAAGTGGGTGAAACAACATTGTTAGGACCAGAGTTGGTACGTATGACTATGAAAAAGATTTAAACAATTCAACAACGTATAAAAACCTCACAAGATCGACAAAAGAGTTATGATGATCTTCATCGAAAGGACGTGGAATTCAATATTGGAGATCATGTGTTGTTACATGTTGCTCCTTGGAAAGGAGTTACGAGATTTGGAAAAAGAGGAAAGCTCAATCCTCGATTCATTGGCCCATTTTTAATCCTTGATCGAGTAGAAACTGTGGCCTATAGACTCGCCTTACCGCCAAGTATGTCTCGTGTTCATAACGTTTTTCTCATATCTATGTTACGTAAATATGTGAAAGACCCGAACCACATTATTGAATTAGAACCCAATGAGATAGCGAAAAATTTAACGTATGAAGAGGTATCTGTTAAAATCTTGGATAAGAAGGATCATATTCTACGCTCCAAGGTTATACCTCAAGTCAAAGTTTTGTGAAGAAAACATGATGTTGAGAAAATGACCTGAGAGTTAGAATCTGAAATAAAGTTAAGGTATCCTTACCTCTTTGACATACCAGGTACGCACCCTAATTTCGAGGACAAAATTTCATAAGAAGGGGAGGTTGTAAGACCCCAACTTTTATGAATAAAGATTAATTTTTCTCGAAATATATTTTTAAATATTATGGTGTGGATTTAATATAATGTTATAGTTATCGGTATTATTTACAAATTTTGCAAAGTAAGCAAGTGGTTATATAATATTCGATTGTCGGGGAATATTCGTTTTAACAGAGAATATTCGTACGACGGCACAATCATTGGTGGACCCCACAACGGAAGTATTATCATAGTTAAAAAACGACAGAATTATCTTTTTATAAAAATAACGGCGAAAGTTTTACCGTTAAACTGTTAAACTACCCAGTGGTAAAAGTATAGTAATACGCGTGGTTGCATAGTAGCACACGGTATTGATTATTGATGCTTACGTGAGAAGTCACTCAGTTATACTCAATTATTGCTACATTAATTGCTGCATCATATCTCTCATATTATTTATTCAATTATTGTCACATTATCATCTGCATAATATTTATTATTATTAAATCAATAATTGAGACGACAAAGTTATTCATATTATTATTTGCAATATTGACAATGTCTAGAAGTTCTGTCAAGGAGAGGTTTGGTCACCTAATTGAGCGCAAATAAGGAGAAATCCTTTTCGAAAAGCCCCTTCTTTCTTGGGAATGACCTGGTTATTAAATATTGTGAGTTATAATATTAATGATGAATACGTTCTTGTTGATTAAAGATAAAATTGATAGTTCCATTGTGTGGGGATTATTAGTGTTAGTAGAAATCGACATTTATTTCGATAATAATTGATGTCTGAAGGTTATATTGACCAATTGGGTAATTAATCGGATAAATGAGCAATTAATTGCTATTATTTCACATGCTTATAACTATTTGTTCACATGTGTGTACTATTGATTCACATTCATGTACTATTAGGGGAGGTAGTGCAAGATTGATAATACTTGCATGACTAAATTAAAAATGGAGGTATAGATGAAGGTACTATACTATAATTAGTTTTTTCACATGATTATACTATTAAGTTACATGAATGAACTATTAATTCACATTATTTACTATTAGGAGAGGTGGTGTAAGTTTGATAATACTTGCAGGACTAAATTAAAAATGAAGAGAAAGAGGAAGGTATTATATTGTAATATTTCGAGCCCAAAAACGTGCAATTATTGTTGGGTAAAATCGATATGCGCAAAACACGCAACTGTACGTGGTCAACAAGTAATATAGTAATAAATAAAGTATCGTTCCCACGAGGACAAAATATCAAGAATTATAACTTCATAGTTATCAATTTTCTATTAATCCTAATTCTATTAAACTATTCAACTCGATGGTTTAAAATTATATAAAAAACTAAATTGCTAAATAAACTATCACAAAACAATCACTAATATCAAAATCCGAAATTTCAAACAATTAATGGAGAATTAGACTTATGATTTCACCTTACGCTTCACTCTGATTTTCAAACCTTTATTCTAACTCAATTTAACATTCACGTTTATTAATCAAGAACACGAATGAAATACTAGCCACCTCTCGATGCACTAATATCATATTAACTTAAATCCACAATTAAGATAGAAACAAGTTTAACACCTAACTCAACCAACTCACTATATCTCTATGTGAACTGCAATTAAAGAAGGTTTAAGCTTAAGTTCTCTATTGGATTACATGTGATATCAAGCATATCTCTACCTTAACACAATAATCAAAAATCTGATATTCACAAAATTCATGACACATGCTATATTAACTAGGTCTAGATTTGAATATCCTCTCTCGATTCCATTCAAATCCACAAGGAATTGTTGATCAAGCAGTTCCTAAATTCACGCTCGAATTAATATAGATAAACTAAAAATATTTTATTGAATTGGAAATCAAAGTTATAGAATCAACGTTTCACCCAAGGATCCATCACAAGTCTAATAAGTGAATTAGTTCATAACGAATGAATTAAACACTGAAATAATAGAAGAACACATCATCCCAATTACAGAATATAAAAAATTAAGGAGAATAGTAATACACCACCCTTCTCCTCCCCCTTCGATTCTGTAATCTTCGTAGAATTAATCTCCTTCTTTATTTCTTCCAAGCTCCTATTTTTTAAAATCTCGATAATCGAAGTGTGTCTAAATAGCTCTCCATTATTCCATACTTAGCATAAAAGTAATCTCAATTCAGCTCCATACCTCAATCATAATCCAACTCTAACTCTCCTCATAAGAAATCAAGTGGAGACAAGAAACCTTTTCAAAATCAATAACTCAATAGTCAAAGACTCCCACAAAATTAACTAACAACCATCTCACAATCCTAATATTGTCACATAACATAAAGAATTATTAACTCCCAACATAGCCCAACTTTTAGACAAACAGCAAAAATTTGCCCAACAAATATCCCAACGCAGCACGCCCCGCGCTACGTAACACATGCCAATAGCGCGCCCCGCGCTATCACCCCAGGAGGTTGTCTCTTTCCAGCGCGCCCTGTGCCATGTTCCTATGTAGCGCAGCGTGCCCCGCGCTATGTAGTCAAAAACTCCAAAATTACTCGAAATCTCCTTCCAATTGTAACATTTTGATAGGCCCATGGATTATCCTGCAACAAGCAAACAACCTATCAAAAGTAACATGAAATTACCAAAAATTAACAATATATCAAGCTAAACAAACATAAATCGTAGGTTAAAAACCTACTCATCAAATTCCCCCAAACTTGAACATTGCTTGTCCTCAAGCAAAATGCAATGCAATGTACTAACAACTAAACTACGAATCCAGAATTAAGATAGTAAATATGATTTGCTCATACGGCCTAAGAAAAACTAGTAGACATGTCACTTCATATCAAAATCAATCAGCATTCACTATCAATCCTTACATCTTACTTTGTTATCACTAATACAATGTGTGAGTGTGCAACATTCATGCTAACTGATATCAAATCAAATTCAGTTACATAACCAGTTTCTTATCAGGAAACATACAGCATAAACTCAAAAATTTTAAAAACAAACTAGTTCTAGCTTAGCTCAAACAATTACCAAGGTTCAGGTTCCGAAAAGGGAATACATGCTCACTTCTTTTGCAACATTTTTTTTCTCTCTTTTTTTTCATTGACGGGGGCTCTTTACCCTTATTTTTCTGTCTTTTCTTTATTTCATCAATTTTTTTTAGATAGATAGTTGGTGAGTGCGTTTTACGCTCCATCTCACGCTTGTGTTTATGGGAAGTATTTCTTCTCAACCCACCACAAGACTCAACTAAATTTCCAATATTTTTCTTTTTTTTTAACATAGAGCTTATATACCCCAGTCTTCCCCCAAACTTAGGTTCATGCTATCTTTGTCATTTTTTCGTTTATACTAGCACTATCCTTTAGAAAATCTTTATATAACAATTTGAACTAATCCATTAACACGGATGTTATTAACGTGTTATCTTTATTATACTAGTTTCAATCAGAACAAGATCCACATCATAATAGAAACCGCATCAAGATTCTTATACTTAGTAATATACTTGTCTACATCATTTTAGTTTCATCATTGGCCAATAATCACATATACGATCTAATAACTGGATTCATGCAAATATATGCAAAAGATAATATTTTTCTTCTTTTTTTTAAACATAGATATGACAATTATAAATGACTAAAAAGCATGAAACAGAACCCCCAAACTTAAAACAAGTAATGACCTCATTAAACCAAAATAATTCAAAGAAAAGTATGAGGCCTTCCCTGTAAATGAGTCACTGCTCGTCGTCGTCCTCTGGAAAATATACAGGCAAATTGGGAGGAATGGGCATGATTACTGGAGGTGCAGTTACGCATCAGCAAGCGTGTTGAATGCATTTTCATTGTACTGATGCATTAAATCTTGATGTTGAGCCAACCATAGAAATTGATTCTTAGAAGTCCTCGGTGTTGGCTCCTGCCTTGGTTCCACTGTTGCTGGGGGTGAGGGTTGTTGTATCATAATATAGCCTTCGCCGCGTGGATGAGATCTCGCCCCTTCCCAAGCCTTATATTTCTCAATTGTTGCATGATCAATGATTTCCATTGGGTGTTGGATAGGTTTGGTAGGCTGCCACTGTACTCCCGCTTTTCGGCACAAGTCAATGATTAAGAATCCGTGCAACAAACCTCCAGTAGTACTTCTGCGTAACACCCGGTCAATGGACTCTTGGATACATTCCCCCACATTGACATTATAGAAAGTAATTGAGTTGTCCATATGGAAATGGTGGTGTACAATCCCATACAATAGCCGAGCTCGTGCCTTAGTGACCTCAGTTTGATGGCGCGTAGGCATTAATCAGGCACATAAAATGCATACCAAGATTTTCCATATTGACTAAGCGCAGAGTGTGGGAAACTTATCTTTTCATTTGTTCCGGTTTGAATGACCCATTGAGTACCCGGTTTGCAAAGTCTAACAATCAACTCGTCTAGCTCGGGCAATCCATCTTCGTATCTGTCATCTTGTGGTGCCTCTAACCCAAAATACTCATTGATAGCATCGGCGTGAAATGCCACCGGTTTCCC
Organism: Panax japonicus; assembly: GCA_020205505.1. Classification (NCBI taxonomy): domain Eukaryota; kingdom Viridiplantae; phylum Streptophyta; class Magnoliopsida; order Apiales; family Araliaceae; genus Panax; species Panax japonicus. The sequence goes on from CM035111.1 coordinate 26,784,074, forward strand.
CCAGACCATGACTACGTGATTGACATGTTCCATTGTATTTGCGTAAAACTCTTTCACTATGTTGATTGTCGCTGGAAGTGGTTGTTCAACCAACTGAAACCAATTTTGCTCCACAATTTACAAATCCATGTCGCCATCCAAATTAGCATTCGACTTCAACCCACGTTCGAGCACCAATGTTTTCTTGTCAATGGTTGTCTTGAATCGGTCAGCGGCCCTCTCACTAACAAACCAAGTGTGGTCATATTGAGGTCTAGCGGTGGAGGAGGATGGGCGTTGTCTTTTGTTGGATGACATGGTGGTTTGTGGAGTGAATAGGTTCAAGGTTTGGTTAAGGATTTTTATCGAACAATTGGTAGGCGAACTAAGTTTTTCCCCAAAATAGGTTACGTGGTGTAATCTTGCTAGCCAAATTATAAAAACAAGCACCAATTTCCAAATTGTTCTTCTTACTTGCTATTCAAAATAGAGAAGAAGAGCAGACAAGAGGTTAGATGTGAGTCCTTGCACTAATGGAGATTCCCGGTTTGAGTATGTCTCCCCAAGTGATTGAATTTTGGTGTAAGGTATGTAATGGATGTAGGATTGGCTTGTAGTGTATAGTTGATATGAATTGGGTGATTGTCGTTGGAGTTTATATAGGAGAATGAAATCCAACGTGAGTTGGAAGATGGAAGATGAGTGGGTATCAATGGAATAGAAGTTGAAGTGGGGAAGGAGTTATGGGGTGTTGTCATGATTGTTGGAGTTAATGAGGGTTCAAATTTGGAGTGGTGTAGGAAAAGTGGAAGAATTCTATTTGGTTAAGGAGAGGTGAAGGAGTTTGATTTGGTGAAGGAGAGGCAAGGAGTTTGATTTGGTGAAGGAGAGACAAGGTCACGGTTTTAGAATTAGGCGTCTGGGAATTAAACGCAGCGTTGCCCGCGCTGTGATAAGGCTGGAGATAGCGCGGTCAACGCTAGTGGGTCAGGAGGACTTGACGAGTCAGCATGCCCAGCGTTGCATATTGGTCTTTGGAAGCGCGGTCCGCGCTAGTGGGTCAGGAGATATAGTAACTCTGGCGCACCCCGCGCTGATAATAGCGCTCCCAGTGCTATGTTGAAGGCCAATCAGTGCGCCCAGCACTGCATGACATGATGGTCTGGTCTTGTAGCACGCCCTACACTCAGTCTGTATATTGGACAGCGCGGGACGCGCTGTGATAGCAGAAATGTCTTCCTACTTCTTCCTGTGAATCAATCAGAATTGACATAAAAATTCTACGAAAATAAATTATCTATAAAAAGAAAAGGTAAAACAAAAAGAAAAAGTGTAGAACATGGGTTGCCTCCCAAGTGGCGCTAGTTTTAACGTCGTAAGACCGACGATGACTCTCGTGTCACTGAGCATCGGCTAGGGTAATGTTGTCGGCATCCCAGTTCGCATCTCCGTCCCAATAATGCTTTATACGTTGACCATTGACCTTGAATGTCTCCAATGGATTTCGGCTGTAGAGTTCAACTGCGCCATGTGGAAACACATTTTTGATGGTGTATGGTCTCGACCATCTTGACTTAAGCTTACCGGGGAACAACCGCAAATGAGAGTTGAACAACAATACTAATTGCCCTGGTTCGAAAGTTTTGTGCATAATTTTCTTGTCATGCCATTTCTTGACATTCTCCTTGTATAGTTTAGCGTTCTCGTATGCCTGAAGTCGAAATTTATCGAGCTCATTTAGTTGTAGTAATCTCTTGTCCCCTACAGCTGCTTGATCGAAGTTTAGTTTCTGAATGGCCTAGTACGCCTTGTGTTGTAGCTTGACTGGTAGGTGACAGGCCTTTCCGTACAGTAGTTGGTATGGTGACATACCTATTGGCATCTTATAAGCAGTCTGATACACCCATAATGTGTCATCCAACTGAAGTGACCAATCTTTCCGACTCGAATTTATAACTTTTTCCAATATCTTCTTAACTTCTCTGTTTGATACCTCAGCCTGTCCATTTGTTTGAGGGTGATACGTTGTAGCCACCTTGTGGTTAACCCCATACTTAGCCAAAAGAGAAGTAAAAGACTTATTACAGAAATGACTACCTTCGTCACTGATTATTGCTCTTGGCGTGCCAAACCTCGTGAAAATGTTTTTCTGTACGAATTTGAGGACCACCTTGGCATCGTTAGATGAAAGTGCTGCAGCTTCAACCCATTTCGAGACTTAATCCACCGCGAGAAGAATATACTGATTGCTCAAAGACGAAGGGAATGGCCCCATGAAATCGATGCCCCATACATCAAAGATTTCCACTTCAAGAATTGTTTGTAGGGGCATCTCATTCCGTTTAGAGATGTTTCCCACCCTTTGGCATCTATCACATGTTTTCACAAATTGGTGGGCATCTTTAAACAATGTCGGCCAATAAAACCCGGCTTGAAGCACTTTTACCGCGGTGCGCTCACTCCCATAATGTCCCCCATATGCCAATGAGTGGCATTCCTACAGTATGTTGTGAACTTCACTGTAGAGGATACACCTTCTAATCATCTTGTCGGCGCGCTATTTGAATAGATAAGGCTCATCCCACATGTACCACTTGACATCATGAAGAAACTTCTTTTTCTGTTGTCTCGTAAGATTAGGGGGAAGCATGTTTCTCACCAGATAATTCGCGAAGCCAGCATACCAAGGAAATTTTGCATTTAACCCAAATAGTTGCTCATCCTCGAATGACTCATTGATTGCGCATCTATCTTCATCCTTTTTCTCTGGATTTTCTAGCCTTGATAAATGGTCGGCAACTTGATTCTCCGTCCCCTTTCTATCTTTAATTTCTAAGTCAAACTCTTGAAGTAGGAGAATCCATCGGATAAGGCGTGGCTTAGCATCTTTTTTCGGTATTAGGTATCGAATCGCCGAATTGTCCGTGTAGACTATCACCTTAGTCCAAATCAAGTATGCCCGGAATTTGTCAAACGCGTACACTACTGCAAGCAATTCCTTTTTCGTGGTAGTGTAATTCATTTGAGTCTCTGTGAGTGTTTTTCTTGCATAGTATGTGGCGTGAAACACCTTGTCTTGTCTTTGGCCCAAAACAGCCCCAATCGCATAGTCGCTCGCATCACACATAAGCTCGAATGGCATATTCCAGTCTGGTGTGACTATTACGGGGGCTGTAGTTAACTTCTTCTTCAATAATTCAAACGCTGACTTGCATTTCGTAGTTAAACTGAAAGTGGCATCCTTCTCTAAAAGATTGCATAGAGGTTTTGCAATTTTAGAGAAATCTTTTATGAACCTCCTGTAGAACCCAGCATGCCCCAGAAAACTTCTAATACCCTTAACGGAGCTTGGTGGAGGCAGTTTCTAGATCGTATCTAGCTTTGCTTTGTCCACCTCCAATCCTTAAGCCTACACCTTATGGCCCAAAATTATGCCTTCTTCAACCCTGAAGTGGCATTTTTCCCAATTGAGTATGAGGTTTGTATCCTTACTTCGCTGCAATACCATGACCAAATTCCCTAGGTAAGTATCGAAGTTGTCTCCATAGACTGAGAAATCGTCCATGAAGACTTCAACATTTTTCTCCACCATATCTGAAAAAATGGCCATCATACACCGTTGGAAAATTGCAGGTGCATTGCATAACCCCGAATGACATCCTCCTGAATGCAAATGTGTCGTAAGGGCACGTAAATGTTGTCTTCTCTTGATCCTCAGGAGCGATGGCAATCTGGTTATAGCCCAAGTATCCATCCAATAAACAGTAGTACTCGTGTCCCGCTAATCTGTCTAAGATTTGATCAATAAAGGGTAGTAGGAAATGATCCTTTCGGGTTACCTTATTCAATCTCCTATAATCGATGCATACCCTCCATCCTATAACTGTTCTTGTTGGAATTAACTCGTTGTCCTCATTCTGTACCATAGTCATTCCCCCCTTTTTCGGCATACAATAAATCGAACTAACCAATTTACTGTCGAAAATTGGATATATGATACTGGCATCCAATAATTTCAGAATTTCCTTCTTTACCACTTCATTCATAATTGGGTTAAGCCGACGTTGATGCTCCGCCGTCGGTCTTACATCATCCTCCATCAGAATCTTGTGCATGCAGAATGACGGGCTAATTCCCTTTATATCTGCAATCGTCTAACCAAACGCTAATTTTTGATCCCTAAGCACCCTCAGCAACTTTTCTTCCTACAGTTCGTTAAGTGCAACAGAAATAATTATAGGTAAAGAATTTGAATTGCCTAAGTACGCATACCTGAGATGTTTAGGGAGTGGCTTAAGTTCCAAAGTTGGTGGCTTCTCCAAAGACAGTTTTAATTTTTCTGCATCTATTTCCTCAATGTGCAACGGTTCAAACGGTGCTCTGAATCAGATAACACGTGGTAATGAGTCTAGCATCTGTAAGAGGTCAACAAATTCTAGGTCATCCTTTTCTTCATCCCCCAGTAAGGTTGTTTCTAATAGATCGTTGACCAAACTCTTGCTCATATCTTCACTGATGATTTGCTCAATTAAATCCATCCGAAAACATTCTTCCTCATTCGAAGGAAATTTCATGGCCTTGAACACATTAAAATTGATTTCTTGATCTTGGACTCTCATAGTAATGTCTCCCTTTTGCACATCTATGAGTGTCCTTCCCGTAGCCAAGAAAGGTCTCCCTAGGATAATCGGTATGTTCTTATCCTCCTCGAAATCTAGAATGATAAAGTCCGCAGGGAATATAAACTTATCCACTTTAACCAGAATGTCCTCTACTATACCTCTCGGGTATGTGACTGACCTATCCGCCAACTGCAATGAAATATTCATAGGCTTTGACGCGGGCAAACCCAATTCTGTGTATACTGACAATGGCATGAGGTTCACACTTGCCCCCAAATCACATAAACATTTGTTAAACGACATTTTTCTGATCGTGCATGGGATAGTAAAGCTCCCTGGGTCTTTAAGTTTTGGTGGTAGCTTCTGTTGTATCACCGCACTACACTCCTCTGTTAGTGCCACTGTTTCAAATTCTTCCCATTTCTTTTTCCTCGACAGAATTCCTTTCATAAACTTCGCATAACTCAGCATTTGCTCTAGGGCCTCCGCGAATAGGATGTTAATCTGGAGTTTCTTGAAAACGTCTAAAAACCTTGCAAACTGCTTATCTGACTTCTGTTTTAGAACCCTCTACTGAAATGGTGGTGGAGGATAAATAATTGGCTTATTGTTTAACATTACTTCCTCGTCCTTGTTACTTTCCACCACGTTATTGTCATCAACTTTTTCCTCCGGTGTCACTAAATTTTCTGCATTATTACCCTCGAGCTATTTTCCACTTCTCAACATAACTGCTTGACATTGCTCATGACTACCCTTCAGATTTCTCTTAGTGTCACTAGGTAATGTTCCTTGTGGTCTATTATTCAATGCTAACGCCAGCTGTCCAATCTGATTTTCCAAATTCTTGATCGCCGTCTCTTTTTTTCATTGTCATTGCTTGATTTTTTATTGTTGCCTCACTGCTAGTTATGAACTTCGACACCATTTCCTCGAAATTCGATTTCCTTTCCTGATGTTGAACCGGTTGTTGGTAACTCTAAAAACCAGGGGGATATGATGGGCGTGGAGCTTGAGTTTGCTGGTTATTGCTCCATAAGAGGTTTGGGTGGTTCCTATTCCCCTGGTTGTAGGTGTTTTGGTATGTGTTTTATGGAATTTTGTTGTAGTTACCTATGAACTGGACGGATGCTGGATTAATTGCGCACTGATCTGTAGGATAATCACTCGCACACAATTTACATACTAGCACAACCTGCTGAACTTGAGCCTATGAGACCCCAGATTTTATGAATAAAGATTTTATTTTCTCAAAATATTTTTTTGAATATTATGGTGTGGATTTGAGATAATATTATAGTTATGGGAAGTATTTATAAATTTTGCAAAGTATGTAAGTTGTTATATAATATTCGATTGGTCGGGGAATATTCTTTTTGTCAGGGAATATTCGTACGACGGTACAATCATTGGTGGACCCCGCAACAGAATTATTGTCGGATTGAGAAAACGACAAAAATACTTTATGAAAATAATGGCGGAAGTTTTACCGTTAACTGTTGAAACACCCGGTGTTAAAAGTACAGTAATACGCGTGGTTGCATAGTAGTACACTATATTTATTATTGATGTTTATGTGAGAAGTCACTCAGTTATACTCAATTATTGGTACAGTAATTGTTGCATCATATCTTTCATATTATTGATTCAATTATTGTTACAGTATCATCTGCATAATATTTATTATTATTAAATCAATAATTGAGACGACAAAGTTAGTCATATTATTATTTGCAATATTAACAATGTCTAGAAGTTCTGTCAAAGAGAAGTTTGGTCACCTAATTGCGCGCCAATAAGGAGAAATCCTTATCGGAAAGCCCCCTCTTTCCTGGGAATGACCTGGTTGTTAAATATTATAAGTTATAATATTAATGATGAATAAGTTGTGTTGATTAAAGATGAAATTGATTGTTCCATTGCATTGGGATTATTAGTGTTAGTGAAAATTGACATTTATTTCGATGATAATTGATGTCTGGAGGTTATATTGTTCACTTGGGTATTCGGAGCACTTTTCATGTCAGAGTACTATTCACGAGTTACTATTCACGAGTTATTATTCACGGGGTACTATTGATTCACATTCTTATACTATTAGGGGTAGTGGTGCAAAATTGATAATACTTGCATGACTAAGTTAAAAATGGAGGTATAGTTGAAGGTACTATACTGTAATTAATTTTTTACATGATTATACTATTTATTCACATGATTATACTATTTATTCACATGATTGTACTATTGATTCACATGATTTACTATTAGGGGAGTTGGTGCAAGATTGATAATAATTGCATGACTAAATTAAAAATGAAGAAAAAGAGGAAGGTATTATACTGTAATATTTTGAGCCCCAAAATGTACAATTATCGAAACTATATTTTCCTATAAATATAAGCTCATTCTTCCTTCATTTCTCACCAATTCACTAAAGCTATAGAGCAATTATTATAGAGAGAAATTATAGAAAGAAAGAAGAAAAGTATTCTGCTACTTCACTACTTCTATATCCAGTTTCTTCTAAGGTAGGGAGTATTATTTCTTTCTTTCGTCTTCATGAAGAGAACTTCAGTTATTCCATTATTTGTTATTATGTTGGAATAACATGTCTATGCAAAGTACCGCATACTTTGTGAAATTCTTCTATTATTCCATTCTTTATTATTCTGTTGGAATATCCTGTCTATGCGTTCTACGCTGGACCTGGTTTCGTCTTTATTATTCTATTGGAATATCATGTCTGTGCGTTCTACGCCGGACCTGGTTCCATCTTTATTATTCTGTTGGAATATCCTGTTTATGCGTTTTACGCCGGACCTGATTCTGTCTTTATTATTCTGTTGGAATATCCTGTCTGTACGTTTTACGCCGGACCTGATTCCGTTATTTATTATTCTGTTGGAATAACCTGCCTGTGCGATCTATCGCATGCATGGTGATTTCTTTTGTTATTCCATTCTTTATTATACTAAGTTGGTTAAAACTTTGACTTCCATAATCCATGAAATTAGTGGAATATCCTTGATATTTGAGCTTCATCCAGTATATTTTCATGGAAATATTCTTCTGAGCATTCTTGAATTTTACTCTACAAAGCAGTATCATGTTGACAATTTAGACGTTATTAGTTCCTGGATAAACTAATTCTTTAACTTGTTTTATTGAATTCCTATATCATTGTTATCATCATCATGCTTATATTTTGTTGAAAGTCATCTGTGGCCTGTAGTGCATAGATGGACTTGGTATGATTATGACCAGGGATTAATCAGTGTAATCATGACCATAATGTTACAAATGATGTGGAAAAAGTTCTCATTGGCCCGTAGTGCATTGATGGACAGTTTTTGGTATGATTATGGCTATGGATTCTCTTTGGCCGTAGTGCAAAGATGAATTGTTTTATGGAATGATCAGGACCGTTGATGAAAACATGAATATCTTTAGCCGTAGTGCATGGATAATTTGTGGTCGTGATACTAAAGAATATCCTTGGCCGTAGTGCAGGGGTGATTCTATGATGTGGATTATTTATTAAGTTGAGTCCCAGCGATAAAAGTGATGAAAAACCTTTTAAATCATAGAAGATAGTAGATTTTATTCCCTACTTGACTCTGCTAATGGATTGTTTGTTCTGCTACAATTAAACTTGATATTTATTATATTTTATCAGTTTAACACCGTTGAAGGCTAATGATAATTTATTCTGCTTTATCTTAGTCATAATATTTCTTACTGGGCTAGTTGAGCTCACCCTTTCTTTCACTGTTCTCTTCAGAAAATGAGAACATAGTTGGGACTAGTCGGGGAACAGAGTGATGATCCTAGATGTTTGCACTAGTAGTCCTCACTATTCTATGAAATAGTGTGATAATAATTGTAATGAGGACTCCTTTTGAGTTTGTATACTCTCTAGTAGATAATATTTGTATTCAAACTCACAGTTTATGTTTTATCATATTGTACATGACAGTTGTATTACTAAGTTGTATTTGAATTATGTACCATGTATCTGGCGACTCAAGATGGGTGATGTATACCTAATTTTGGGGGCGTCACAGTTGGTATCAGAGCTTAGGGATATGATCCCTGGCTAGGATGTGAGAATAGAACTAGGAGGGGAGAGACGGAGAATTCCTTCGCTAGTATGACCTACCTAAGTTTATTTGGTATTTAATTGGTCGGTCAGAGTATAGGGATAATATGTGATATGTTATTTAACCCTTATTTTATGACAGTATTTTAAAATGGCATCTGAAAATGTTGAGATAAGCAATGAAGCACATGAGATCATTTAGTTAGCTCAACCAAAAGGTAACGACCAACAACACGATAATAATCATACCAGTGGCAACGACCATTGGAACAATGATAACCATCGTGGGAGAAATTATCATGCCAAGAATGGTAACCACTTCGGTGGTAATCATGGCCAAGATAATAGAAGTAGTAATTTCAAGAAGAGAAAGCCATTTAGCTCGATTTTGTCGTATAGTGAAGTCAAGTCCAGCTGGAACGGTGGCACCAAAGGCGGATACGGACAAAATAAAGTCGGTGGTTTCAGGAAGAGCGATTTTCGTGACTTCTCAAAAAGTGAGTGACCCGAATGAAGTTAGCACGGGTTAGTTAATTATAAATTTTTGTGAAGTCTATACCTTATTAGATACCGGTTCTACCCATTCTTTATCTCTTGCTTGCGTTCAACATTTAAATTTAACTCTGGAGAAGTTAGACTTTGACTTATTGGTTGAAACTTCGTTAGTAGAAACCTTCGTTACCTCCACTATTTATAAATCTTGTTGATTCAATTTGACACTTTCACGTTACCTATCAATCTTATCTCTTTGAAAATACTTGCCTTTAATGCGATTTTTTTGGAATCGATTGGTTAGCTACTCATCATGCTTTTCGTAAGGTTGTTAGCTTTCATATTCCTAACCAACCTGTTATGCGAATCTAAGCAACCAAACCACTAAAGTTAATCATTGTCATATCATGCGATAAGTAAAGAGCCCCGGTCCTTTCGTTGTTGACTTTCTTGTGTGGAATGCACCAAAGTCAGACTTTTTGTAGGCGATGTCGTGAATGACGATGGCAAGTTGATAGGTATCAATGTGACGTACTATCCAAGTCTTGGATGATGGTCATAGTTTTGAATGATATTTCTATTGTTAATAAATTTCTTGACGTATTTCTGAAGACTTCTTGGCCTACCCCAGAGCGTGAAATCGAATTTTGTATTGACCCTAGTACAAAACCTATTTCTAAAACCCTCAAATATTTCTTTACTTAAAATAAACGTAACATGCGCCAAAGACGTTGGCTCGAGCTGTTGAATATTACGATCGTACCATTCAATACCATCGTGGAAAAGCGAACGTGGTAGCTGACGCGTTGAGTAGAAGATCATATGCGTTTATAAGTGCGATGTTGTTAACACAAAGGCCCATTTTGTAAGACTTACAAATGATGAAGATAGAGTTAAAGACTCTAGGAACCCAAGTGAAGATAATGAATATACGAGTAGAATCGACTTTAATCGATAAAGTTAAAGTCGCTCAAGCTACACACCCGAAGATGATAAATGTTAAGAAGAAGGTTCAAGAAGGCGTTATTCTAGAAGTAAGAATCGACGAAGAGAGGAAATCTCAACCCTCAATTTAGTTGGCCGATTTGAAATCCTCGATGAAGTAGGAACTGTGGCCTATAGACTCATTTTACCGCCAAGTATGTTGCGTGTTCAAAATGTTTTTTTTACGTATCGATGTTACATAAATATGTGGACGACTGAACCACATTATTAATTTAGAACTGGACGAGATAGCAGAAGATTTAACGTATGAGGAGATACGTGTTAAAATCTTGGATAAGAAGAATCGTATTCAACACTCAAAGGTTATACCTCAAGAGTTGGAATTTGAAATGAAGTCGAGGTATCCTCACCTCTTCGGCATATCAGGTACGTACGTAAATTTCGAGGGCAAAATTTCATAAGGAGGGGAGATTGTGAGACCCCATATTTTATGAATAAAGATTTTATTTTCTCGAAATATTTTTTTGAATATTATGGTGTGGATTTGAGATAATGTTATAGTTATGGATAATATTTATAAATTTTGCAAAGTATGCAAGTTGTTATATAATATTCGATTGGTCGGGGAATATTCTTTTTATCGGGGAATATCCTTACGACGGTACAATCATTGGTGGACCCCGCAACGGAATTATTGTCGGATTAAGAAAACGACAAAAATACTTTATGAAAATAACGACGGAAGTTTTACCGTTAACTGTTGAAACACCCGGTGTTAAAAGAACAGTAATACGCGTGGTTGCATAGTAGCACACGATATTTATTATTAATGCTTACGTGAGAAGTCACTCAGTTATACTCAATTATTGCTACAGTAATTACTGCAACATATCTTTCATATTATTGATTCAATTATTGTTACAGTATCATATGAATAATATTTATTATTATTAAATCAATAATTGAGACAACAAAATTATTCATATTATTATTTGCAATATTGACAATGTCTAGAAGTTCTGTCAAGAAGAGGTTTGGTCACCTAATTGCGCGCCAATAATGAGAAAACCTTATCGGAAAGCCCCCTCTTTCCTGGGAACGACCTGGTTGTTAAATATTGTGAGTTATAATATTAATGATGAATAAGTTGTGTTGATTAAAGATGAAATTGATTGTTCCAATGCATTGGGATTATTAGTGTTATTGGAAATTGACATTTATTTCGATGATAATTGATGTCACCCCATCTACTTCCAAAATCCCAGCCGCCTTTGCCTGTGTCATTCTTCCAAAATCCCAGCCGCCTTTGCATGTGTCATTCTTGTTGTGGGCCACTGGTAGTTATTTGCCGCCATGGTTTCAATCAAATTGTAAGCTTCCTCGTAACTCTTAGCCATGAATGCTCCGCCCGATGCTGTATCAATACTGGTTCTGACATTCCCATTTAGTCCATTATAAAAGGTGCTCATCTGCAGCCATTTGGGCAATCCATGATGCGGGCACTTTCTAAGTAATTCCTTGTAACGCTCTCATGCCTCATATAGCGACTCCCCATCCTGCTACTCAAACATCGTTATGTCATTCCTCATTTTAGCAGTTTTCGCTGGGGGGGAAAATTTGGCAAGAAATTTCTGCGCCAAGTCTTCCCACGTAATAATCGACCCCGGCGGCAGAGAATGTAACTAACTCTTCGCCTTATCCCGTAAAGTTAACGGCAACAAGCGAAGTCTTACTGCCTCATCCGACACCCCATTATACTTGAACGTGTCGCACATTTCGAGAAAACTGATTAAATGCTCATTCGGATCGTCATATGTCATTCCCCCAAACTGAACTAAATTCTGCATCATCTGAATGGTCCCAGGCTTGATTTCAAAAGTGTTCGCAGCTATTGCAGGCCTAGTGATGCTCGACTGCAGATCAGCCACCTTAGGTGTTGCAAAATCCCTCAACGCTTTCTGATCTTCGGCATCCATTGCTTCTTCCTTATCAGAGCTTTCGATTTCGTTCTTTGTTTCTTCGATCCACTTACTTAACCTCTGAAATCTTCTTTCAATGTCATCCTCAAAAGGAAGCAAGTCTGGATTTTTGGATCGTGTTTGCATAAACAAATGTCAAAAACCTGAAATAGGAATAACAAAACAAAAACACAAAATATTTAAGTAAAAGTAGACTAATTAAACTGATATCGTAAATATATTAAAATCTAGGCTAAATTTTCCCCGGCAGGGGCGCCAAAAACTTGTTGGGTAAAATCGATACGCGCAAAACACGCAAGTGTACGTGATCAACAAGTAATATAGTAATGAATAAAGTATCGTTCTCATGAGGACAAAATATCAAGAATTTTAACTTCACAATTATCAATTTTCTATTAATCCTAATTTTATTAAACTATTCAACTCGATGATTTAAAATTATATAAAAAAACTAAATTACTAAATAAACTATCACAAAACAATCACTAATATCAAAATCCGGAATTTCAAACAATTAATGGAGAATTAGACTTATGATTTCACCCTACGCTTCACTCTGATTTTTAACCTTTATTCCAACTAAATTTAATATTCACATTTATTAATCAAGAACACGAATGAAATACTAGCCACCTCTCGATGCACTAATACCATATTAACTTAAATCCACAATTAAGATAGAAACAAGTTAAACACCTAACTCAACCAACTAACTATATCTCTATGTGAACTGCAATTAAAGAAGGTTTAAGCTTAAGTTCTCTATCTGATTACATGTGATGTCAACGATATCTCTACCTTAACAATAATCAAAAATTTGTTATTCACAAAAATTATGACATATGCTATATTAACTAGGTCTAGATTTAAATATCCTCTCTCGATTCCATTCAAATCCACAAGGAATTGTTGATCAAGTAATTCATAAATTCACGCTCGAATTAACATAGATAAACTGAAAATATTTTATTGAATTGGAAATCAAAGTTATAGAATCATCGTTTTACCCAAGGATCCATCACAAGTCTAATAAGTGAATTAGTTCATAACGAATGAATTAAACACTGAAATAATAGAAGAACACATCATCCCAATTACAGAATATAGAAAATTAAGGAGAATAGTAATGCACCACCTTTCTCGCCCTTCGATTCTGTAATCTTCGTGGAATTAATCTCCTTCTTTCTTTCTTCCAAGCTCTTGTTTTTTAAAATCTTGATAATCGAAGTGTGTCTAGATATCTCTCCATTATTCCACACTTAGCATAAAAGTAATCTCAATTCAGCTCCATACCTCAATCCTAATCCAACTCTAACTCTCCTCATACGAAATCAAGTGGAGACATGAAACCTTTTCAAAATCAATAACTCAATAGTCAAAGACTCCCACAAAATTAACTAACAACCATCACACAATCCTAATATTGTCACATAACATAAAGAATTATTAATTCCCAACATAGCCCAACTTCTAGCCAAACAGCAAAAATTCGCCAAACAAATATCCCTACGCAGCGCACCCCGCCCTACGTAACACATGCCAACAGTGCGCCCCACGCTATCGCCCTAGGAGGTTGTCTCTTTCCAGTGCACCCCGCGCCATGTTCCTATGCATCACAGCGCACCCCGCGCTATGTAGTTAAAAACTCCAAAATTTCTCGAAATCTCCTTCCAATTGTAACATTTTGATAGGCCCATGGATTATCCTGTAACAAGCAAACAACCTATCAAAAGTAACATGAAATTACCATAAACTAACAATATATCAAGCTAAACGAATATAAATCGTAGGTTAAAAACCTATTCATTAATTATCAAAACTATATTTTCCTATAAATAGAAGCTCATTCTTCTTTCATTCTCACCAATTCACTAAGTCTCACAAGAGCAATTATTATAGAGAGAAATTATAGAGAGAAAGAAGAAGAGAAGTCTGTTACCTCACTGTTCCAGTATCCAGTTTCTTATAAGGTAAGGGATATTATTTCTTTCGTATTCATGAAGAGAGTTATTTTCTTTCAATACTCGTAAGGGTTGTTATTCCATTCTTTATTATTCTGTTGGAATAACCTGTTTATGCGGTCTATCGTATGCCTGGTGAATTCTTTTGTTATTCCATTCTTTATTATTCTATTAAAATAACATGTCTGTGCAGTCTATCGCATGCCTGGTGAATTCTTTTGTTATTCCATTCTTTATTATTCTGTTGGAATAACCTGTCTGTGCAGTCTATCGCATGCATGGTGAATTCTTTTGTTATTCCATTCCTTATTATTCTGTTGGAATAACCTGTCTATGTGGACTACCGCATGCATGGTGAATGATCTTTTCTATTCAATCCTTATTAAATTATGGAAATGATCTATCTACGTGGACTACCGCATGGCGGGCAAAAATCTATTTACAGTTTCATATATTCTATTATACTTAGTTAGTTAAAGTTTTAGCTTCTATACTCCATAAAATTAGTAGAATATCTTGAATATTTGCGCTTCATCCAGTATCTTTTCATGAAAATATTCTTCTAAGTATTCTTGAATTTTACTCCACAAAACAGTATCATTTTGACAATTTGGACGTTATTGCTTTCTAGATAAATTAAATTATAAATCTTTAAAAATTTATCCTTGAACTTATTTTATTGAATTCTTATATCATTGTCATCATCCTCATGTTTATAATATGTTGAAAGTCATCTGTGGCCTATAGTGCATAGATGGACTTGGTATGATTATGACTAGAGATTATTCGGTATAATCATGACCGTAATGTTACAAATGATGTGGTAAAATCCTCATTGGCCGTAGTGCATTGATGGACAGTTGTTGGCATGATCATGACCATTGATGAATACACGAATATCCTTGGCCCGTAGTGCATGGATAATTTGTGGTCGTGATACTAATGAATATCCTTGGCCGTAGTGCAGGGATGATGTGGTTTATTTATTAAGCTGAGTCTCAGCGATAAAAGTGATGAAAAACCTTTTAAATCATAGAAGATAGTAGATTTTATTCTCTACTTGACTCTTCTAATGGATTACTTATTCCGCTACAGTTAAACTTGATGTTTGTTATATTTTATTAGTTTAACACTGTTGAAGGCTAACGATAAATTATTATGCATTATCTTAGTCATAATATTTCTTACTGGGCTAGTTGAGCTCACCCTTTCTTTCACTATTCTCTTCAGGAAATGAGAATATAGCTGGGACGAGTCGAGGAATGGATTGACGGTCCAGATGATTGTTTTAGTAGTCCTCACTATTCTATAAAATAGTGTGACAATAAATGTAATGAGGACTCCATTGAGTGTGGATATTGTCTAGATGACAATATTCTTATTAAAACTCTTAGATTATGTTTTGTAATATTTTACACGACTATTGTATAATTAAGTAGTATTTAAATTTTGTATCATGTATTCGGTGACTCAAGATGGGTGATGTATACCTATTTTGGGGGCGTCACAGCTCGAGCCAACGTCTTTGGCGCATGTTACGTTCGTTTTGGGTGAAGAAATATTTGAGGGTTTTAGAAATGGGTTTTGTATTGGGGTCAAATTTAAACGTTGAGCGGAAGTAGGAGAAATAAAAGAATGGGTAGAACCGATATCGAATAAGGTATAAAATTCGCAAGAGTTTATGATTAACTTACCCGTGATAGCTTCGTTAGGGTTCCTCGATAAACGCTCTCATTTAAACTATCGGCTTTGACTTGTCTGGGACATCCTTTGGTGTCGCTATCCCAGCTGGACTTGACTTCACTATACGACAAAATCGAGCTAGGTGACCTTCCCTTCTGCAATTAAAATACGCTTTGGGTTGCTGCGTACAGTTTGGACGGATGTGTCCCTCCTGTCCGCATTTAAAACATACGACCCGTGGTCGTTCTTCTTCCTTGGAAACAGGTGATGGTGTTGCTGTCTTTCCATCATTATTGAACCTTCTCTTCTTAAAATTTCTACTTCTATTATCTTAGTCATTATTACCACCGAAGTGGTTACCATTCTTGACATGATAATTTCCCCCGCGATGGTTATCATTGTTCTGATGACTGTTTCCACCTGTATGATTATTATCATGTTGTTGGTCAGTTGCCTTTTGGTTGTGCTGACTCATTATTGCGCTCCACTAACTGAGCCATATTCACAACATCTGAATATAAACAAAGTTTGTGAGAAATAAGGTATTGAAGTATATCGGGTTTCAAACCTCGCAGAAACATTCGCGTCATTCGCTCCTCATTATCGACCAAATGGGATGCAAACCGGGATAACTCCATAAACTTAGCCTCGTACTGCGACACGGTCATATTGTTTTACTCCAACTTAATGAATTCCACCTCCTTAATGTGATGAATACTTTCGGGAAAGTACTTGTCGTTGAACAATTCTTGGAACTTCTTCCAAGACATCTTGAGTGCGTCAGGCTGTGTACGTTTTATAGATTCCCACCAATGATCTGCTTCTTCACTCAACATAAAGGTGATGAATGGAACCTTTTGTTCCTCTGAGCATTCCAAGACATTAAATATATTGGCAATCTGTTTTATCCACGTCTCTGCCTTAAGTGGTTCTGGCTTTCTCAAAAACTCCGGTGGTCCCAACTCCTTGAACTGCTTAGCGGTGACCAACTGTGGGTTGCCATTGTTTTCACCTGTATTATGAACATGAGTCTCTCTCGTTTGGTGTTGCATGAATTCTAAAAAGCTCCTAAATGTACCGTCATTCGTCATTTGATCAATGTTGTTGTTTACACGAGGATTATTGCCTTCCTGATGCACATTATCCTGGATATTGATCGTTGGTCATTCAACGGTCTCATGTGCTCCATTATTATTCTCAACATTCTCGGATGTCAGTTTTAAACACTGTCACAAAATAAGGGTTAATTAACATGACACATATTATCCATATACTCTGACCGACCAATTAAATACCAAATAAACTTACGTAGGTCATACTAGCGAAGGAATTCCCCATCTCTCCCCTCCTAGTTCTTGTCTCACATCTCAACCAGGGATCATATCCCTAAGCTTTTATACCAACTGTGACGCCCCAAAATAGGTATACATCACCCATCTTGAGTCGCCAAATACATGGTACAAAATTCGAATACAACTTAATAATACAACTTTCGTGTAAAATACGACAAAATATACACTGAGAGTTTTAATACGAATATTGTCTTCTAGACAATATTCAACTCAAATGTAGTCCTCAATACATTTATTATCACACTGTTTCATAGAATAGTGAGGACTACTAATGCTATCATCTTGACCGTCACTCTGTTCCCCGACTAGTCCCGACTATGTTCTTATTTCCTGAAGAGAACAATGAAAGCAAAAGGGTGAGCTCAACTAGCCCAGTAAGAAATATTATGACTAAGATAATTCGGAATAATTTATCGTTAGCCTTCCACAGTGTTAAACTGATAAAATATAACAAACATCAAGTTTAACTGCAGCGGAACAAGCAATCCATTAGAAGAGTCAAGTAGAGCATAAAATCTACTATCTTCTATGATTTAAAAAGGTTTTTCATCACTTTTATCGCTGAGACTAAACTTAATAAATAATCCACATCCTCGAATCACCCATGCACTACGGCCAAGGATATTCTTTAGTATCACGACCACAAATTATCCATGCATTACGGGCCAAGGATATTTGTGTATTCATCAATGGTCATGATCATGCCATAAAACAATTCATCTTTGCACCCTTGGACGAAGAGAATCCATGGCCATAATCATACCAAAAACTGTCCATCAATGCACTACGAGCCAATGAGGACTTTTACCACATCATTTATAACATTATGGTCATGATTATACTGAATAATCCCTAGTCATAATCATACCAAGTCCATCTATGCACTATAGGCACCAGATGACTTTTAACATAATATAATCATGAGGATGATGACAGTGATATAAGAATTCAATAAAATAAGTTCAAGGATAAATTTTTAAAGATTTATAATTTAATTTATCCACAAATCAATAACGTCCAAACTGTCAACGTGATACTACTTTGTGGAGTAAAATTCAAAAATAATATTGTATCAAAAATGATTTGGACCGAAAAGAAATAAATTTTTGTCATGAATAGTACCCCAGGTGAATAGTAATCGAGTGAATAGTACTCGTGGATAGTAACTTCGGGAATAGTAACCCCGTGAATAGTACCCCGCATAAAAAAGTTAAAACTTATCAAATATGCTCAGAATAATATTTTCATGAAAAGATATTGGATGAAGCGCAAATATCAAGGATATTCTACTAATTTCATGGAGTATAGAAGCCAAAACTTTAACAAAACGAGTATAAAATTAGAAATCTGAAACAAAATGATATTACTTACATACTACAGAGTATGGAAGAAAATATTATTTCAAGCGAATATCAAACAAAAATAACATCTCTTACAACTGTTGAGCGAAAATAATATTCCAACGAATATTTAACGAAGATAATATTCCTACGAATATTGAAAAAAGATAATACTCTTTATGAATATTGAACGAAAATAATATTCATACGAATACGAAAAATAATATCCCTTCAGAATATGAAATAAATAATACCCCTTACCTCGAAAGAATAGTACTTCTGACTGAATATTGGATATAACGCTGAAAGGAACTTGCACCGTATATCAACACTCAAAGTATCAAAATACTCACAAGTGTGCATTTCAATTATAACTTAAGCATCTTATTTATAGGAAAATACTTAGAACACAAAAGTAGAAAATTTAATAAAATAATAATATTTATTAAAAAAATCACACCCACTTCTTGAATCTTTCAGCTCATTTACCACACATGTGTGGCCCACTAAAATAAAAAAAAACATGTTTTTATCCTTTAATGCAACAAAATCAATTCAGACCCAATATTCCAGAACTTCAATCATTCATAATAGATAGCCCTTTTATCAGAAAATTTTGAATCTTATGTCCTTCCATAGGAAATTCAATTCTCTACAACTTTGTAAGTTTAAGTTTTTCCAAATTCTAAACAAAAATTGACCGAAATTCACATACGGACGATTTTACAGGCTATACTACAAAAAAATGGGGCTTCAGCAACAATCGATTTTCGTTGCTAAAGGTGCCAAATTTCGTTGTTAAAGGGTTTTGGCAATGACTTTACTGTCGTTGCGTCTTTCGTTGCGCAATGAGCGTTGCTAATTGTTCCGCAACGAATGTATTTTTTTCTTTGCCAAAAGTAATACATTTTGCAACGAAATTTGGCTTTCGTACAGAGACTTCGATCCTTTAGCAACAAAATGTATTGTTGCAGAATAATTAAAATTTCATTGCTAAAAATCCCATTTCGTTGCAAAAGCCTGCTAATTGACAACGAAATGAACTCTCTTTTTTTCAACGACCATGCATTTTCGTTGCAATTGACACCATTTTGCAACAACATTTTTCGTTGCAGTAAATTATGAAAATTGTTGTCTAAGCTTGCTTTCGTTGCGGAATGTAAACATTTTAGCAACGATTTTCGTTGCTGATTATATTTTTTAGCAATGACATTATGCTGAATCAGCAACGAAAATGTTTGTTGCTGGTTATTTTTCAACAGCAACGAAAGTCGTCGATTAGCAACGACATTATATGTTGTCGTTTCTTTATATGTGCAACGAAAGTTAATATGATTTGCAACGATAAAAAATATTGCCTTTTATTTTAGTATTAGCAACAATATCCTCTCTGTTGTTATTAGGTTAATTTTTCGTTGCCAAATATTATATTTTTAATGCCGTTTACAACGAAAATTTGTTGCTAAATGTATAAAAAATTGTTGCTATATTAAAACTTGTTCAATGCTTTGGTAACGAATTATATTTTTGCCAAATCAAAATTTAACATTCCTTTTGTGTACCTGGCTGGCTCAATGTCCCCATAGCAAATAATGGCAAAAATACAAAAAACTAAAATATTATGAACTTAATAAAATCATCCACTACATAATCATTCATTATCTTTACAATTAACCATCTAAAGCTACCACAGTTCTTCAATCAAAATATATATCTACATATATAGAGAGAGTACACTTCATAATTTTGTCCCTTTCTTCCGTAAACGTAGTATGGAAATTTGATACCCAATATTGTAAGGCAGGTCGTAGAAGCAGTCTTCTTGTACATATTTAAAAATAATAGCAAGTCAGAAAAATGAAGCAAATAGGTCACCAGAAGCACTTAGTGCCAAAATCAATACACAAAGATAATAATGTTGTGTTATTTTCTTACTAATCAAGGGACATGGAAGAAGGTAATACCCTTTTTATTGACTACCAAATTAATATCTAAATCAAATATCTTGAAGAAGATAAGCATGTGCTTCGTGAACCTCCTCCTGGTGGGTATACATTGACACACGGATAAAGATAATAATTGGTGCTCATAAATAATGTTATAAGTGAACAGACATTTTACAGGCTTATAATGATGACAATACAACTTGATAAATATGTTCGTGCGTGTATCGAAAGTCAGAAACATACTTGATGATTATGCTGGAAAGGAAATTGCTGATTGCGATAACTGTTTTTCCTGCTTAATTACATGATGTTTTTGGAACGAGCCTGATGTTTGGTGCCTAAGCAGCATGTCTTGTTGTAATATATTTGGATGTTGTTGCTGTAATTATCGTTGTGAATCCTGGTGTGGCTCTTTTGATCAATTCACCTTCTCTAAAACATATATTGTGAAACTTCACCAAATTAAACTATGAAACACATATAACAATCAAAAAAAAGTGTGATTTACAAAGCATATGCTAGTCATATGGAAATATTGGATAAACCATTCATCATTTTCAGAGAACCGTCATATATGATAGTGAAGCCATATGGAAATCAATAGACAAGTCTATCAATTTAGCTGGTAAAAACATGTTCAATGTTGAGATAATGGTTGCTGACATGTATAATTTGGCATTGTGGTGAACCTTTTGGGAATGGGTGTTGATGTTCTTGGCATGCAAGCCATGGTAGGGTTGTTGGTGGCTAAGGCTCTGACTTCATCAGTCAATCCATTTTACCAGGGGGTCTCCTCTGGGAGCAGTCATGTTCTTGCAATGGATGTGTTCTTGGTGCAGGTATTGTTCTAGATTACTTCAAACTTTTCATTCAAATGTCAACATAGTGTTGGATATGAGCCGAGGGAAGTTATGATATAGAAAGAGATGCTACTCTCCTAATTATGTGATTTTACAAGCACACAAATAAGGATTATATCGTTCTTTCTCTCCACAAACCGTCTACTTTTAACTTCCAATCACATCCCACTCTCAGTTTCTCTTATTAACTTCCTCTAACTGAAATTTGCACCTTTTATCTCTAATGTGTGAGAATAGCAAGCACAAACATTAAAGATATTATCACTCTCACTTTCTCTTGGAAAGTCTAGTTTTATTATCAAAATCCAAGATACTAATCAGTTTGCATATCCATCGCTTCCATAATCTTGTTTCAGTTGATCTAGCTCAACAATGTATGAGCTACTTTAGCAACTTTGTGGCACTTCATACACTTCATTAAAAGACTGCATCTTCGCTGAATAGTTTGTATTTTTGTCCTCTGCGAAGTAGCATATGTTTGGTTTTCATATTGGACATTATTTCTAACATCTAGATGAAGTGCACATGGTAGCAGAAATAAATGTGCACGGTACGAACCTCTTCCATATATTAAGTAAAACTCAGACTGTAGTCCTAGAAGTATATAGTTCCACACTCTCCTATTCTCCTTGCTTCTTAAGATCTACTTGCATTAAAATTCAAGCTTTTTGATTATTTGATAGATCTGCTCACAGTATTTGTGATTCAATTGAATGCAATGTGTGTGTGTGTGTGTTTGTGTGCGTGTGTGTGTGTGTGTGTGTGTATATATATATATATATATATATATTATTTGTGTTAACATTTATTTCCTGTAAAAACCACAACTAATCCTAACAATTGCAGTACTCACATATCTTTTCTGGCCTTATGGAAAACCAGATTCTCCAATCACGACAAATACACCCAAGCATAAGCTGACACACGCCATTGCCACTAGTCATACAAATTAAAAACGAACCCATAATACAAACCTAAATGGCATAGAATATTACCTCAGTAGGGGAGAGGACATCCTATTCCACAGAATGTGTTGAGGTGACAACCAAATTGTCCTGCCATTTGCTAGCTCGACTCTGAATCCTAAATTGCCACTCTGATCCAACCAGAGCTAATTCGAGCATTGGATTTAGTCCATTATCAAGTTCAAACTTTGCTATATTAAGATGCTCACGCTTAAGCCTCACCTGGATTAGAAAAGTTCTCTACCAGAATTATTTTCATGAAGATTAATGCAAGCCCATGAAAGAGATAACAGAAAGAAAAAACCTCAAATTGCAGAAGTAACATGAGAATGTTCAGGTCACCATTCTCAAATGCTAGAATGCCTTTAGGTTTTATCAATTTGGGATGAGCTAAGCCATTTAACTCAAGCTCGCCACTAACAGTAAAGTTGAGGATCAGAGGATAAACTATCCTCAATTCTGGTCCAAGAACAAGCTTTAAGTCAGTGAGGCAAATATCTAGTTTGGGCTTACTACTTATATTCCCCATTTCCTTCTCACTCAGCTTCAACCTCTTTACCTATAAATGACACAGAAATGGTTTACGCTGAAAACATTAAATAGTTGCACAAAAAGTATTAGACTAAAATAGTTAGATTCCAATTTTGGTAGCAACTAATCCATTATACTAAAAGACCTAAGGTTTCCAAACAAAATTTCAAAAATAAGACAACATATGAACTCAGACAAGAACAGTTATGCAATTCCTTAAAGAATTTCAGCATTGATCACCAACTTAACAATATTTCTTTCAATTTTAAAAAAGAAGAAATCAAATCATGGAGACATGTACGAGAAGTGGGAGAAAGTTAGTGGAGATAAACACTTGAAGGCAATGGAGATCCATCAATATACAGATTAGAAAAGAAGTAGCTAATTCAGACATGAACAAGAAGGGGGACAAAGTTTATGGACATGGAAACCTGAAAGCAATGAGACCGATCCATGTATAGATTGGTAGATGTTGTGTGCGCAAGTAATTATTATTATTTCTTATAAAAAAAATAAGAAGATATACACCCTCCGTCCAACTTTACTTGTCGTTAAATGATCAATTACTTAGAAAGAGCTAATCAAAACCACAAGTTAAATGGGCAAACAAATTTAATAAATGAACTGCTTTGAACAACCTTTTTTATATATATATACAAAACTGCTCAAAATTACTCGGAGAATAAGAATCGATACAAAGATATCTATTCCTCTTGTCACTTGCAAGTATCACAATTTCCACCTACTTCAATTCTTAAAACGAATGAAAATTAAGAATCAATAAATCTCAAGATTGAAATACTTCAAATGTCTTATATGATATTCCTATTAATACCTAAAAACCAAGTGGCTCTGAGGATACATACTTTTAGCAACGACTTATAAAATCGTTGTCCGAAAAATCGTTGCTAAAGGCCCATTTTTTGTAGTGCTATAATCAAATTTCAGTCAAAAATGGGGTCCATCAATACACAAAACATGTGTTACACATTTTTTGTAACAAAAATACTCTTCCTCCTCATTTATTCATATATCACATATTCATTGTAAAAATATCACCATTATTATATTATTATAATATAATAATATATTTAAATAAATTATTTTATCAGAAAATATAAAATATCAATTTTCAACAATTATCACTTTTCTAAAAATTCCTCCATTTATATCCTCATAAATAAATATTTTTCTTATCATATAAATCAATAATTAATTATTCATAAATAATATTATAGAATCATAATTATGACAATCAGGTCGTTCCTATGAAAGAGAGGGTTTTCCAATAAGGATTTCTCCTTACTGGCGCGCAATTAGGTGACCAAACCTCTCCTTAGCAAAACTTTCTAGACATTGTCAATAATGTTATCTAGTAATATCATTAAAATAATATGAATTATTGTTCTGATAATAGAAAATATTGTATAGTGACAATTATTGAAACAACAATGATATAAAATATCAACGCAACAATTATTTAATCAATAAAATAAAATATTGAACAGTAATTACTGTAACAATTATTGATTAGTGTCTTCTTACGTAAGAATCAATAATTCAAACAACGCGTATTACTGTGTTTTAACCACCGGTTATTCCAACAGTGTTAACGGTAACAATTACGTCGTTATTTATAAAAACTCAAATTTGTCATTTTCTTCATCCGACCGTTTTCCGTTATGGGGTCCACAAATGGCTGCGCCGTCGTACGAATATTCTCCGACAGAAAGAATATTCCACGACCAAACGAATATTCCCCGAAAATATGAATATTTTATAACCACTTGCTTATTTTGTAAAATTTATAAATATTACCCACAACTATATTATATCAAATTTACTCCTTAATATTAAAAAAAATATTTCAAGAAAATTAAATATTTATTCATAAAATTCGGGGTCTCACAACGTTCTCATTTTCTAAAGAGAACAATGAAAGCAAAAGGGTGAGCTCAACTAGCCTAGTAAAAAATATTATGACTAAGATAATGCATAATAAATTATCGTTAGCCTTCAACAGTATTAAACTGATAAAATATAATAACATCAAGTTTAACTGCAGCGGAATAAGCAATCCATTAGAAGAGTCAAGTAGATCATGATATCTACTATCTTCTATGATTTAAAAAGTTTATTATCAATTTTATCGTTGAGACTCAGCTTAATAAATAAACCACATCATCCAATCATCCTTGCACTACGGGCCAAGGATGTTCATGTAATCATCAATGGTCATGATTATACCGAATAATTCATGGTCATAATCATACCAACAACTATCCATCAATGCACTACAGGCCAATGAGAATTTTGTTTACCACATCATTTGTAACATTACGGTCATGATTATACCGAATAATCTTTGGTCATAATCATATCAATCAATAGTACATCTATGCACGTAAGTCACAGATGACTTTTATCATAATATAAGCATGAGGATGATGACAATGATATAAGAATTCAATTAAAAGAAAGCAACGGATAAATTTTTAAAAATTATAACTTAATTTATTCAGAATTCAATAATGTCCAAATTATCAACATGATACTGCTTTGTGGAGTAAAATTCAAGAATAATATTGTATCAAAAATGATTTGTTCAGCAAAAAAATCAATTTTTGTCATGAATAATTTCGCGAGTGAATAGTACCCCGTGAATAGTACTTCGGGAATATTACTCTGTAAATAGTATTTTGTGAATAATACTCGTGAATAGTACTTTGTGAATAGTACCATAAAATTAATACTACTCATGGACAGTACTCCGGCATGAAAAGCTTAAAATTTAACAAGAATGTGCAGAAAATATCCTTGTGAAACGATACTAAATGAAGCGCAAATTTCAAGGATATTCTACTAATTTCACGGAGTATAGAAGCAATACTTTAACAAAATGAGGGTATAATCAGGAATACGAGACGAAATAATATTACTCACATATTACAGAGTATGGAAGACAATATTATTCCTATGAATACTGGAAAAAAAATATCTCTTACCTCAGAAGAAGACTGGATACTGGAATAGTGAGGTAACAGACTTATCTTCTACTTTCTCTCTAAAGCTTCTCTCTCTATAGCTTCTATTTCTATAATTGCTCTTGTGAGTTTTAGTGAATTGGTGAGAATGAAAGAAGAATGAGCGTCTATTTATAGGAAAACATAGTTTCGATAATTGCACGTTTTGGGGCTCGAAATATTACAGTATAATACATTCATCTTTTCTTTCATTTTTAATTTAGTCATGTAAATATTATCAAACTTGCACCACCTCCCCTAATAGTACATCTTGTGAATCAATAGTACAATCATGTAAAAAAAATAAGTACAGTATAGTACCTTCATCTATACCTCCATTTTTAATTTAATCATACAAGTATTATCAATCTTGCACCACCTCCCCTAATAGTACATGTATATGAACAAATAGTTATAAGCATGTGAAATAATAGCAATTAATTGCTCATTTATCCGATTAATTACCCGATTGGTCAATATAACCTCCACACATCCATTATTATCGAAATAGATGTCGATTTCTACTAACACTAATAATCCCAACACAATGGAAATATTAATTTCATCTTTAATCAACACAAACTTATTCATCATTAATATTATAACTCACAATATTTAACAACCAGATCATTCCCAGGAAAGAGGGGGCTTTTCGATAAGGATTTCTTCTTATTGGCGCGCAATTAGGTGACCAAACCTCTCCTTCACAGAACTTTCTAGACATTGTCAATATTACAAATAATAATATGAATAACTTTGTCGTCTCAATTATTGATTTAATAATATAAGATATTATGCAGATGATACTGTGACAATAATTGAATCAATAATATGAGAGATATTATGCAGCAACTACTGTAGCAATAATTGAGTATAACTGAGTGACTTCTCACGTAAGCATCAATAATCAATATCGTGTGCTACTATGCAACCACGCATATTACTATACTTTTACCACCGGGTAGTTCAACATTTTAACGGTAAAACTTTCGCCGTTATTTTTATAAAAAGATAATTTTGTCGTTTTCTAACTACGACAATACTTCTGTTGTGGGGTCCACTAATGATTGTGTCATCGTACGAATATTCCCTGTTAAAACGAATATTCCCCGACCAATCAAATATTATATAACCACTTGCTTACTTTGCAAAATTTGTAAATAATACCTACAACTATAACATTATATCAAATCCACACCATAATATTCAAAAATATATTTCGAGAAAAATTAATCTTTATTCATAAAAGTTGGGGTCTTACAGTAACATTTTTAAATTATGGGTGAAATAAGTAAACAAATAAAAAATTATATATTATTGTACTTAGGGAACTAGGATTCCCTCCATCGTCCATAATCTTTATCCTAATATATATTTATTGTGACGCCCCCAAAATAGGTCCTCGTACAAAATCTATTCTGAGTCGCCTAATACATGCTACAGAATTTAAATATAACTTTATTTATACAACTGTTAATTGTCGTGTAAAATACGATAAAACATACGCTGTGAGTTTTAATACAAATATTGTCTCGTAGACAATATCCAAACTCAAATAAAATCCTCATTACAATTATTGTAACACTATTTTATAAAATAGTGAGGATTACTAAAATAACCATCTTGGACCATTACACCACTCCCCGACTAGTCTTAGCTACATTCTCGCCTCTTGAGAATAACAATGGAACCAAAAGGAAAAGGGTGAGCTCAACTAGCTCAGTAAAGAATATTATGACTAAGATAATGTAGCACAAATTATCCTTAGGCCTCAGCAGGGAAAAATCTGATAGAATACAATAGACAACAAGTTTTAGATCAACAATTGCAGCGGAAACAACAATTCATTAGAAGAGTCAAGTAGAACATGATATCTACTATCTTCTATGATTTAAAAGTTCATCATCAATATTTTATCCATGTAACACCAATCAATAATTATTTCCAATCAATGAATTATTTATGCACTATGGGCCAAAGATAATCGTTTGTATCACCAGTGGTCATGATCATGCCAAACATCTGTTCATCTATGCACTACGGACCAAAGAGGACTTTCACCACAAACCTTATCTGTAACATTAGAGGTTATGATTATACCAATACATAATTCTTGGTCATAATCATACTAATCAATAGTCCATCTTTGCACTACGAGCCAAAGATGACTTTCAAGACAATATAAGCATAAGGATAATGACAATGATATAAAGAATCAATCAAGTGAGATCAAAGATAAATATTAGATATTTATAATCCAATTTATCCCGAGTTCAAAAATATTTAAATTATCAACATGTTAACTAATTGTGAAGTAAAATTCAAGAATGATATTCATGTATCAAAAATAATTTGGAAAAAAAAAAGAAAGTGTAAATTCTATTATGAATAGTACTCATGAACAGTACCGTAGTGCCCATGAATAGTATCCCAAAATTAAAAGATTAAAATTTAATAAGAAAATATTCCAGTGAAATGATATTAGATGAAGCGCAAACCTTAAGGAATTTCTAAGAATTATAGAAGCAATACTTATCATAGTAAGTTTAAATTTAGGAATATGAAATGAAATAATATCACTTACATAATTTGGAGTATGAAAGAAAATTATATTTCTTACGCGTATTGAAATAAAATAATATCATTTACCTTAGTAAAAACTAAATTTGACTGGAATATCGGATATTATCCTAAGAAAATCTTGCACTAAAAGCTACACTCAAAGTATTCTTATACTCAAAAGAAATACTCACAATATTACAGTAGGAATGCTTCAGATTTTTGGTGTGTTTAGGATGGAGGGTTACCCCCTTTTATAGTGCAACTTCAAAGGAATATTCAATAGGCTTGCCTAATTTTGTCTAACTTTTCATTTTCTCCTCTGTGCCTAATTTCCTCATTTTCTCTACCTAGCCTCTCATTTCCTTATGGTGAGGCCCACCAATTTGGAAACAAACATGCTTTGCAGGCATAAGCTACCAAAAAGAAAAAAGAATGTGCAGAAGTGCAGGGAAGGTTATTTTTAAAAAAAGAATACCAAATCAAAATAATAACATTCACTCCACTTTTATTTACATGTTGAAAATTATATATTATTATAATATTACCATTTAAATTATAAAAAAATATATTATTATATTATCAAATTATTATAATGTAATATTATAGAATATATTTGAATGAATAATTTATCGAAAAAAATAATTGCCAAACTTTCAATAAATATTTCATGCTAAATTTCTTCATTTATATCAAAATTGAACCAATGTCCACTACATAATAATTATTCACAATTAATATTATAAGCTCACAATATTAACAACCAGATCATTTCCAAGAAAGATGGGGCTTTTCGATAAGGATTTATCCTTATTGGCGCACAATTATATAACCTAACCCCTTTCATCGACAGAATTTTCTAGACAATACCAATAATGCTAATTAATAATATGAATAATTGTGTTGTGTCAATTATTGATTTAATAATATAAAATATTGTGTAGATGATACTGTAATAATAATTGAATCAATAATATGAGATACTATGCAACAATTAATGTGATAATTATTGAATGAAACTGAGTGACTGCTTACGTAAGAATCAATAATCAGAGATATTGTGCAATACCGTGTGCTACTGTACAACAACGCGTATTACTGTATTTTTATCATCTGGTATTTCAACAGTTAACGGCAAAAGATTTGTCGTTATTTTTTATAAAATGGTTATTTCTGTCGCTTTCTATATCCGACAGTTATTCCGTTATATGGTCCACCAATGATTGCGTCGTCATACGAATATTCTCCGATAAAAAGACTATTTTCCGACCAAACGAATATTTTATGACAACTTGCTTACTTTGCAAAATTTGTACATATCACCCATAATTATAGTATTATATCAAATCAACACCTTATTATTCAAAATAATATTTATAGAAAATTAAATATTTATTCATAAAAAGTTAGGGTCTTACAACTTCCCCTCCTTATGAAATTTCATCCTCGAAATTGATATACGTACCAGGTATGTCGAAGAGGTGAAGATACCTTGTTTCATTTCAGTCATTTTCTCAATATCTTGGTTTCTCTATAAAACTTTGACTTGAGGTATAACCTTTGAGCGTAGAATATGTTCCTTCTTATCTAAGATTTTGACAGGTACCTCCTCATACGTTAAATCTTCCACTATCTCATCTGGTTCTAATTCAATAATGTGATTTGGGTCTTCCACATATTTACGTAGCATGGATATGTGAAAAACGTTATGAACACGAGACATACATGGTGGTAAGGCGAGTCTAGAAGCCACAGTTCCTACTCGATCGAGGATTTCAAATGGACCAATGAATCGAGGGTTGAGCATTCCTCCCTTTCCAAATCTCGTAACTCCTTTCCATAGAGCAACACGTAACAATATATAATCTCCAACATTGAATTCCACGTCCATTCGATGAAGATCAGCATAACTCTTTTGTCGATCTTTTGAGGTTTGTATACGTTGTCGGATCATTTAAATCTTTTTCGTAGTCATGCGTACCAATTCTGGTCCCAACAACGTTACTTCACCTATCTCATCCCAGCATACTGGAGAACATTACTTTCGCCCATACACCGCCTTGAATAAAGCCATGCCTATACTTGCTTGATAACTGTTGTTGTAGGAGAATTCCACCAATGACAAGTACTTGTCTCAACTTCCTTTGAATTCCAATACACAGAGTCTCAATAGATCTTTAAGAGTTTGAATAGTTCTTTCTGATTGCCCATCCTTTTAGGGATGATATGTAGAACTTAATCGTAAATCAGTGATCATAGCTTTCTACAAGCTGACCCAAAATCGTGAAGTGAATCTTGGGTCACGATCAGAAACTATGGATATTGGCATACCGTGCAATCTCGCAATCTCATTTATGTACATACGAGCAAGACGTTCAAGTGAATAAGTTTCTCGTATAGGAAAGAAATGAGCAGACTTAGTTATCTATCGACAATTACCCAAATTGCATCTATACCTTGAGAAACCTTGGGCAGGCCAGTAACGAAATCCATGTTGATGTGCTCCCACTGCCATTTTGGAATTTTAAGTGGCTGCAATGGATCTTTTGGTACTTAATGCTCCGCCTTGACACATTGACAAGTTAAACACCTTGAGATAAACTCCACGATCTCTCTCTTCATATTGCTCCACTAAAATGTATGTCGAAGATCACGATACAGTTTGGTAGTTCCAGGATGGATTACAAACGTTGTGTTGTGTGCCTCCATCATTATTTTATACTTCAAAACAGAGTCGTTAGGAACACAAAGTCTAAAGTTGACTCGAAGTATTCCTTTCTCGTCAATCATTGCTTCTAGAATAGTACATTCTTGTACTTTCTTCTTCATACGCATCAGTTTCGGGTATGTAGCTTGAGCAGCTTTAACTTTATCGATTAAAGTCGGTTCCACTCATATATTTACCATCTTCACGAGGGTCCCTAAAGTTTTTAACTCTATATCTATCCTTTGTAAGTCATAAAAAATGGGTTCTTGTGTTAACAACATCGCACTTATTGTGACGCCCCCAAAATAGGTCTATTCCATCCAACCCATTCTGATTCGCCAAAAATATGGTACAGAAATAACTACAACTTTATTATTACAACATATAAACTGTAAGTTTAAATACAGATATTGTCGTCTAGACAATATCCACACGCAACTAAATCCCCATCATAATTATTGATACATTATTTTATAAAAATGGTGAGGACTACTAAACAACTCTCTCTAGAACCTTTATTTCATATCCCGACTAGTACTCGCTACATTCTCGCCTCCTGAGAAGAAAAATGGAACAAAAAGGAAAAGGGTAAGCTCAACTAGCCCAGTAAAGAATATTATGACTAAGATAATATACAACAAATTATCGTTAGTCTTCAATAGGGAAAATATTTAATAGAATACAATAGACAACCAGTTTTAAATCAACAACTGCAGCGGAAACAACAATTTATTAGAAGAGTTAAGTAGAGAATGTAAACTACCATCTTCTATATATGAATTTAAAAGTTCATCGTCGATATTTTATCCCTGTAACATCAATCAATATATATCTGGAATCAAATATTCATCTTTGCATTACAGGCCAAAGATATTCATCAGTTGGTCATGTTCACCTAAACACCTGTTCATCTTTGTACTATGGGCCAAAGATATTAATCAGTCGATCATGTTCATCTCAACACATGTTCACCTTTGTACTACGGCCAAAGATATTCATCAAGAAATCATTCATCTTTGCACTACAGGCCAAAGATATTCAGTAATTTTATCATTTAGGACTGAGGATGATGAAAAATATTTTAAAGGAAACGAATCCAGTGAAACAAAAGAAAAAATATTAAGGATTCGTATTTTAAATAATCCAAGTTCAAAAATACTTCATAAGTAATCACAGTGGAGTAAAATTCAAGAATGATCAAAATATGGATACAATCAAAGCTAGTATCCATAATAGATTTTTTTTAGACAAAAAGAAGAAATTTTATTTTTCGATAAATAGTATCGTATTCGTGAATAGTGCCGTATACGTGAATAGTGTCGTATACGTGAATAGTAACTCCGACACCAAAAGATAGAAATTTCATAAAAAAACATCATCATGCTTCATGAATAGTACTCGTGAATAGTAGTAACTCGTGAATAGTAACTCATGAATAGTAACTCGTGAATAGTAACTCATGAATAGTAACCCCGACATGAAAAGTTTCAAATTTGATAAAAATTTAGACCAATATTTCGGCATAATGATATTGAAGAAATAATATCATTTATGAAGAAAATAATCTCCCTTACTTCGAAAGACAGTACTTCTAGTTGAAACACCGGATATAGGCTATGACTTGAACTTGCACCGTATAGCAATACTCAAAGTATACTCAAAATACTCACAAGAATACGCTCGATAATATAGAGAGAGAAAACTTCAGTTTCTGGTGTGATTTTCAATTCTAACCTAAGCACCCTATTTATAGGAAATTGCTTAGAACACCAAAGCAGAAAATTTAATAAATTAATATTAATATAATTTTTTTTTCAAACTCATACGTCCACTACCAGTCCACAACATCAGCACACATGCCAAGACATTGAAAAAACGTTTTTATTATTTAAAACATTTTAAACTTCCAAAAATCAATTATTTCGGATCTTTGGAACTTCAATAATTCACAATAAATAGTCCTTTTGTCCGAAAATTCGAATCTCGCGAGTTTTTATAGAAAATTCAATTCTCTACAACTTTACAGAAGAAAGTTTTTCCAAATTCCTAATGGAAATTGACCGAAATCCACAAACGGGCAATTTTACAAGCTATAATCAAATTTCGGTCAATAATTGTGTCCACCAACACACAAAGTATGTGTTAAACATTTAATACCACAAAAATACTCTTCCTCCTCATATACTCACATATTCCACATTCATTATAAAAATATCACCGTTAATATATTATTAAAATAATATATTTAAATGAATTATTTTATCAGAATAAGATAAAATATTAATTTCCAACAATTGTCACATTAAAATTTTTTTCCATCTATATCCACATAAAATCAATATTTTCCTCATCATATAAATTAATAATTAATTATTCACAAATAATATTACAGAATCACAATATTAACAACCAGGCAGTTCCTAGGAAAGAGGGGGTTTTCCAATAAGAATTTCTCCTTACTGGCACGCAATTAGGTGACCAAACCTCTCCTTAGACAGAACTTTCTAGACATTGCCAATAATGTTATCTAATAATATTATTCAGATAATATGAATTATTGTTTCGATAATGGAAAATACTGTGTAATGACAATTATTGAACAACAGTAATAATAAATATCAACACAGCAATTATTGAATCAATAAAATAAAATACTGAACAGTAATTACTGTAACAATTATTGAGTAGTACCTTCTTACGTAAGAATCAATAATTGGTGCAATACCGTGTGCTACTGTGCAACAACGTGTATTACTGTATTTTAACCAACGGGTATTCCAACAGTATTAACGGTAACAACTACGTCGTTATTTATAAACAATTTATACTTGTCGTTTTCTTCATCCAATCGCTTTCCGTTATGGGCCCACAAAAGATTGCGCCGTCGTACGAATATTCCCCAATAGCAAGAATATTCCACGACCAAACGAATATTCCTCGACAACAATGAATATTTTATAACCACCTGCTTATTTAAAATATTTGCGCATTTTACCCATAACTAACCACATTAATCAAATCAACCCTTACTATTTCAAAATGATAAATAGAGGAAAATAAATTTCATTTATTAATAATTTGGGGTCTTACACTTATTCCCGCATATGATCTTCTTCTCAACGCGCCAGCTACCACGTTTGCTTTTCCAAGATGATATTGAATGCTATGGTCGTAATCTTTCAATAGCTCGAGCCATCGTCGTTGCCGCATGTTGAGTTTCTTTTGGGTGAAAAAATATTTGAGGCTTTTATGATCTGTATAGATCTCCACTTTCTCTCCATACAGGTAGTGTCTCCAGATCTTTAGCGTGAAAACGACTGCTGCAAACTCTAGATCATGAGTAAGATAATTCCTCTCATATTCTTTGAGTTGTCGTGAGGCTATGACTTTCTCATGTTATATGAGAACACATCCTAAACCTCTGCCTGAAGCATCGTTGTAGATGACAAATCCCTCCGAACCTAATGGTATTGTTAGAACAAGGGCTGAAATGAGTCTCCTCTTAAGTTCTTGGAAGCTCTTCTCACATTCCTCGCTCCATCCGAACTTTATATCTTTTTGAGTCAGTTGAGTTAATGGAGTGGAAATTCTAGGAAATCCTTCCACGAATCTCCGATAATAACCAGCTAAGCCCAGAAAGCTACATATTTCGGTTACCGACTTAGGTTGCTCCCATCTTTTTATTGCTTCAATCTTCATCGGGTCAACTGATATTCCATGTTTCAATATCACGTGCCCAAGGAATGCATCTTCCTCAAGCCAGAACTTGCATTTCTTCAACTTGGCATATAACTTATTTTCACGAAGCTGTTGGAATATCAATCTCAAGTGTTGTTCATGATCTTCACGACTTTTGGAGTAGATGAGGATGTCATCAATAAGAACAACCACGCATAAGCTTGTGCCGGATTTCCTTTAGAGGGTGGAGGGTGGAGGGGGGAGGGGGAGGGGGAAACCAGGAGAGTTAAAGCACAATTGTGTGCACGATGGAGGTCTAGATATTTGGTATCTGGGTGTCTTTAACCAACCCTTTGTTTGGTAAGTGGTTTTGTAGATTTATGGCATGAAATTGGTCTATGGATGAAACACCCCGGGTCAAATCCCGAGTCCGAAACAAATCTCGGGTCAAATCTCAAGTTCGAATTGAATCAAATCCATTAAAATAAGGCCTCAAACTACTGGCCCAATAGTATCTTCTTGGGTCATCTTAGCCCACCACATGCTCCTAAAAGGTCATGACTTGAAGGTACTATTGGTAGTAACTTATTTCCTTATATAGAGACAAATTTTTCCCCTATCTTTCGATGTGGGACTGGGGTGTTACAATGGAAGAGGGTCATTATTAGTCGCTTTGGTAGGGGTAGGGTGGGGGGAGTGTGTGTGTGTGTGTTTACAGACTAGGCTTGGGTCCTTTCCTTTGGGGGAGGGGTTTTGAAAGCCATTGCTTCAGGTTTGGATGGATTTATGAGACATTGTGTAGGAGGTTGGGAAATTGAAGCAAATTTTTAATTTTGGTCAGACACTATGGTGTGATTCCACTTGCGGAGTTTCTCCAAATTGTTTAGATATTTTAGTGTATCCAAGGGCTATGGTTGCAGAATTTTTTTTGAGGTTGAGGAACGATGGTCGTGGCAGCCATATTTAAGTGGAACTTTCAGGATTGGAAATTAGAGGAGGTAGTTGGATTGTTGAATCATGAATGTCCTTGGAGGGAAGGAGATATGGGTTGGACAGAAAGATCTAGTGCGTTGGAAAGCCAAAATTGTGATGCCCCCAAAATAGGTGTACATCACCTATTTTGAGTCGCCAAATACATGGTACAAAATACAAATACAACTTTAAATATACAACATGCGCTGTGAGTTTTAGTACAAATATTGTCTTCTAGACAGTATTCAAACTCAAAATAAGTCATCAATACATTTATTATCACACTATTTCATAGAATAGTGAGGACTACTAATGCTATCATCTGGACCGTCACTCCGTTCCCCGACTAGTCCCTGCTACATTCTCATTTCCTGAAGAGAAGCAAAAGGGTGAGCTCAACTAGCCTAGTAAGAAATATTATAACTAAGATAATGCAGAATAAATTATCATTAGCCTTCAACAATGTTAAACTGGTAAAATATAACAAACATCAAGTTTAACTGCAGCGGAACAAGCAATCCATTAGAAGAGTCAAGTAGAGAATAAAATCTACTATCTTCTATGATTTAAAAGGTTTTTCATTACTTTTATCGCTGAGACTCAGCTTAATAAATAATCCACATCATCCCTGCACTACGGCCAAGGATATTCATTAGTATCACGACCACAAATTATCCATGCACTATGGGCCAAGGATATTTGTGTATTCATCAATGGTCATGATCATGCCAACATCTGTCCATCAATGCACTACGGCCAATGAGGATTTTTACCACATCATTTGTAACATTACGGTCATGATTATACCGAATAATCCCTGGTCATAATCATACCAAGTCCATCTATGCACTACAGGCCACAGATGACTTTCAACATATTATAAACATGAGGATGATGACAATTCAATAAAACAAGTTCAAGAATAAATTTTAAAGATTTATAAGTTAATTCATCCCGAACTCAATAACGTCCAAATTGTCAACATGATACTGCTTTGTGGAGTAAAATTCAAGAATGCTCAGAAGGATAATTCCATAAAAAGATACTGGATGAAGCGCAAATATCAAGGATATTCCACTAATTTCATGGAGTATAGAAGCTAAAACTTTAACCAACTGAGTATAATAGAATATATGAAACCGCAAATGGATTTTTGCCGCCATGCGGTAATCCACGTAGACAGATTATTCCAACAGAATAATAAAGAATGGAATAATAGAAGAATTCACCAGGCGTGCGTAATCCGCACAGACAGGTTATTTCAACAGAATAATAAAGAATGGAAAGAGGTCATGCTAACCCGCACAGACAGGATATTCCAACAGAATAATAACGAATGGAACCAGGTCATGCGTAATCCGTACAGACAGGATATTCCAACAGAATAATAACGAATGGAACCAGGTCATGCGTAATCCGCATAGACAGGATGTTCCAACAGAATAATAAAGAATGAAACCAGGTCATACGTAATCCGCACAGACAAGATGTTCCAACATAATAATAAGAAATGGAATAACAACAAAATTCACCAGGCATGTGATAGACCGCACATACAGGTTATTCCAACAGAATAATAAAGAATGGAATAACAACTCTTACGAGTATTGAAAGAAAATAACTCTCTTCATGAATACGAAAGAATAATACCCTTTACCTTAAAAAGAAAAGTATTCTGACTGGTAGGGCGAGGATATTTTTGAAGAAAACTTATACTGTTTTCTACGCTCAAAGCTTCTTAAAACTCTAAAGAAATACGTTCAAGATTATAGAAGAAGAATTCTCTGAATTTCTGGTGTGATTTGCAATTCTAACTAAGCATCCTATTTATAGAAGAATGGAAAGGATATTATGCTGCACTACGTAATAAAATATTATATATTTTATTTATAATCAAATAAAACAAAACTTTATAAAAAGTATTCTATTTTATATAAAAAGTTTTTACTATGCAAACATTATGCAGTCACTATGCAAATACTATGCATAATAAAATATAATATATTCTATTTAAAATCTAATAAAACAAATAACTTTATAAAAGTATTCTGTTTTATATAAAAATATTTTACTATGCAAATACTATGCATGTACTATCCAAATACTATGCTTAATAAAATATAATATATTCTATTTAAAATCTAATAAAACAAATGTGACGCCCCCAAAACAGGTATACATCACCCATCTTGGGTCGCCAAATTACAAGGTACTGAATTCAAATGCAACTTAATAATACAACTGTCGTGTACAATACGACAAAACATAAACTGTGTGTTTGAATACAAATATTGTCTACTAGAGAGTATACAAACTCAAAAGGAGTCCCCATTACAATTATTATCACACTATTTTATAGAATAGTGAGGACTACTAATGTAAACATCTAGAACCATCACTCTGTTCCCCGACTAGTCCCAGCTACTTTCTCATTTTCTGAAGAGAACAGTGAAAGAAAAGGTGAGCTCAACTAGCCCAGTAAGAAATATTATGACTAAGATAATACAGAATAAATTATCATTAGCCTTCAACGGTGTTAAACTGATAAAATATAATAAACATCAATTTTAACTGCAGCGGAACAAACAATCCATTAGAAGAGTCAAGTAAAGAATAAAATCTACAATCTTCTATGATTTAAAAGGTTTTTCATCACTTTTATCGCTGAGACTCAGCTTAATAAATAAAATCGAATCATCCCTGTTCCACGGCCAAGGATATTCATGTAATCATCAATGGTCATGACTATACCGAATAATCTCTGGTCATAATCATACCAACAACTGTCCACCAATGAACTACATGCCAATGAGGACTTTTACCACATCATTCGTCACATTACGGTCATGATTATACCGAATAATCCCTGGTCATAATCATACCAAGTCCATCTATGCACGTAAGCCAAAGATGACTTTCAACATAATATAAGCATGAGGATAATGACAATTCAATAAAAAAAAGTTCAAGAATAAATTTTAAAGACTTATAAGTTAATTTATCCTGAACTCAATAACGTTCAAATTGTCAACATGATATTTCTTTGTGAAATAAAATTCAAGAATGCTCAGAAGGATATTTCCATGAAAATTAAAGATACTGGATGAAACGCAAATATCAAGGATATTCCACTAATTTCATGGAGTATAGAAGCCAAAACTTTAACCAACTGAGTATAATAGAATATATGAAACTACAAATGGATTTTCACCCGCCATGCGGTAATCCACGTATACAGATCATTTTCATAATTTAATAAGGAATGAATACACAGGATCATTCACCATGTATATGGTAATCCACATAGACAGGTTATTCCAACAGAATAATAAAGAATAGAATAACAGAAGGATTCACCATGCGTGCGATAGACTGCACAGACAGGTTATTCCCAACAGAATAATAAATAATGGAACCAGGTCCGGCGTAAACGCACAGACAGGATATTCCGACAGCATAATAAATAATGGAACCAGGTCCGGCTTAAATGCACAGACAGGATATTCCGACATAATAATAAATAATGGAACCAGGTCCGACGTAAACGCACAGACAGGATATTCCGGCAGGACGAAATATTAGAAGAATGTCACCATGTATGCGGTACTTCGTATAAACAGGTTATTCCAATAGAATAATAAGAATGGATTAACAGAAGAATTTCACCAAGTATAGGGTATCCCGCGTATACAGGTTATTCCAACAGAATAATAAAGAATGGAATAACAGAAGTTCTCTTCATGAATAAGAAAGAAAGAATACCCCTTACGAGTACAACAAATAATATCCCCTACCTTAGAAAACTGAATACTGGAGTAGTGAAGTAGCATAATACTTTTCTTCTTTCTCTCTATAGTTTTTCTCTCTAGAGTTTCAGTTAATTCGTAAGAAATAATGAAGGAATGAGCTTCTATTTATAGGAGAATGGAATGAATAGTAACTAATTCATGAACAGTCCAGATTGATTTATTTTTAAACGGACAGTCCATATTGGTTTAATATTAAAACTTAGAGCAACGGTCCATACTGATTTACTATTAAAACTTTAAACCAACGATCCATATTGATTCACTATTATAACTTTCCACTAGCGGTCCATATTGATTTACTATTATATCTTCAACCAACGGTCTGAAAAATTAGCACATCTCCTCATGAAATAATATTGTACCAAAAAATGATTTGGACCGAACAGAAATATATCTTACGGGTAAATAGTACCCCGTGAATAGTAACTCGTGAATAGTACTCCGACACGAAAAAGTGTCCCTAATACCCAATTGAACAATATAACCTCCAGATATCAATTATACTAACACAAATAAGTCCAACACAATGGAACTATAAAATTCATCTTTAATCAACACGAACTTATTCATCATTAATATTATAATTCACAATATTTAACAACTAGGTCGTTCCCAGGAAAGAGGGGGCTTTCTGATAAGAATTTCTCCTTATTGGCGCGCAATTAGGTGACCAAACCTCTCCTTGACAGAATTTCTAGACATTGTCAATATTGCAAATAATAATATGAATAACTTTGTCATCTCAATTATTGATTTAATAATATAACATATTATGTAGATGATACTGTAACAATAATTGAATCAATAATATGAGAGATATGATGCAATAATTACTGTAGCAATAATTGAGTATAACTGAGTGACTTATCACGTAAGCATCAATAATCAATACTGGTGCTACTATGCAACCACGCGTATTACTATACTTTTACTACCGGGTAGTTCAACAGTTTTAACGATAACACCTCCGCCGTTATTTTTATAGAAAGATAATTTTATCGTTTTCTAATTACGGCAATACTTCCATTGTGGGGTTCACCAATGATTGTGCCGTCGTACAATATTTCCTGTTAAAACGAATATTCCCCGACCAATCGAATATTATATAACCACTTGCATACTTTGCAAAATTTATAAATATTATCCACAACTATAACATTATATCAAATCCACACCATAATATTAAAAAATTATTTCGAGAAATTAAATATTTATTCATAAAATCTGGGGTCTCACAACAAATAACTTTATAAAAGTATTATGTTTTATATAAAAATTTTCTGTTTTATTACATTTATAATAATAATAAAACAAACTTTATCATCATTATTATAATTCACAATATTAATCGACTAGGTCATTCCCAGGAAAGTGTACTTTCCAATAAGGATTTCTCCCTATTGACGCGCAATTAGGTGACCAAATCTCTCCTTGACAGAACTTCTAGACATCGTTAATATTGCAAATAATAATATTAATAACCTTATCATCTCAATTATTGATTTAATAATATATAAAATATTAACAATAATTGAATCAAATAACGTGAGATACTATGCAGCAATTACTGTAGCAATAATTAAACAAAACTGAGTGACTTCTCACGTAAGCATCAATAATCAATATCGTGTGCTACTATGCAACCACGCATATTGTTGTACTTTTAACACCGGGTGTTTCAACAGTTAACGGTAAAAATTCCGCCGTTATTTTTATAAAGTATTTTTGTCGTTTTCTCAATTCGATAATAATTCCGTTGTGGAGTCCACCAATGATTGTGCTGTTGTACAAATATTCCCTGTTAAAACGAATATTATATAACAACTTGCGTACTTTGCAAAATTTATAAATATTACCCACAACTATAACATTATATCAAATTCATTCCATAATATTCAAAAATGATATTTATAAAAAATTCATCTTTATTTATAAAAGTTGGGGTCTTACAAAAATAATAGTAGATGTTTTTTGGTGCGCTCGTATTTTAGAATTCTGTATGGAGTTGATGGTAATTATGTGCCATCAGAGACATATCTAGAAAGTAGGGGAACCTCAGAACGTGGCATTTATTTTTCAAATGGATTGTGACTTTTGAGGGGTAATCCACATACACTTGGCATAACCTCAAAAAGAGAGAGCTCCGACTTGCTAGTAGATCATAATTATCAAATCACGACGACTAGTCCGCGATTAGTCCAGTCACTGTTGGAAGTGCAGACGATTTGCCCGAATTGGTCTCTAATCAAACGACTTAGGAAGAAACTCATATTTTAATTTACACGACCCAATTCCAAATTCCAATTGACTTATAACCTAGTAACCCACCCAATTAAAGATCCAAACAAATATAATCAAACAAGTATGTGACTAAAGGATTACTTTGCTTTGAAAAAGATTGGCAACAAAGAAGAAAAATGAACTTACATATTTTGCATGGTGAGTTTTTTATTTTATTTAACATTAATATATATAACTAATATATACAACTAATGTGTAGTATACTAAGTATATTATATTAATTTATATAATTATAGCATATATAAATTTATAGTATAGTATTTTCAGGTTATAAATTTATATATCTATAGCATAATTATATATTTACATACACACACACACACACACACACACACATATATATATATATATATATATATATATATATATATATAATGATTATACAAGATTATTAATGTTATATAAATAACGTTAGTGATGTGTCAATATCATGTAGTTATCAATTATAT
The DNA here is from genome assembly GCA_020205505.1 of Panax japonicus. Classification (NCBI taxonomy): domain Eukaryota; kingdom Viridiplantae; phylum Streptophyta; class Magnoliopsida; order Apiales; family Araliaceae; genus Panax; species Panax japonicus. The sequence continues at coordinate 26,826,326 of CM035111.1, forward strand.
TTTATTGTTTAGATTGTGAAATTGTAATATTTTTTGTGTTAATTGTAATTTAAATTTAAATTTATTTATATATATATATATATACACACACACACACACACACATCTTATATTGTAAATAATTTGTCACTTTATCGACGACTAGTCAACTGGTCGCTTAGGCAGTCAGATACCAACTCGTTTCAACTTAACTATTTGACAACTTCGTAGTAAATTAAATAGTCGATCACCTCCTTCTCCATTGTATTGCGGCAAGGAGTTTGAGGAGTGACTTTGATCGGCTAAGTAATGAGGAAATGTAGCCGGGACACCCTTTCCCTTTTCGCTATGTGATATCTCTTTTGTGATGCCAAGGGCAGTAGGTGAAATGTTGCAGGCTTGGAATTGAATGAGGGTGTGGAAAGAGTGGAGGATAATGTTATTTATTTTTATTTTATTTTTTTCATTTATTTTGGGAGATCAATTGACAGGGAGGATCTTTTAGTATGGACAGGGGTCTTGGCTTTGTGTAGCAATTGGCATAGTTGTAGCTCTTTCGTTTATACTGTGTATACTGCATGTGTACTTAGGTTAGGCCGCTAACAATGCTTAGAGTGAATTTATTATTTACTTGTACAAAAAATTATATTATGTTCATTTTCTTGGTTGATATCATTTTCTAGATTAGGTGTAGAAAACCATCTTGAACCTAACACTGTTTGAATTCAGATCCTAGCCCTACTTGTATTCTTAATTTTCAATTAACTTCGGGAATCTGATCCATAATCAATATTATTTGGCTTCAATACACTTTAAACCTTTAAGTTTTTCACTTTTTGCAATTTTAAACCTCAAAGTTTTAACTTTAAGACATTGAACCTCAATGTCTCTATATTTTTATAAATTAAACCTTTTGGCTATCAAATTAAGCATTTCTTACGAGAATAAGCCATCTAACTCAAAATAAAAGGTAACTAAGGGAGTGTTTGTTTAGAACTGAATGAAGCTGAATGGCTGAATGACTAAATGGCTGAATCGGTCAGTGCGATTATTTTGGTCTGAATGGCTGAATCGATAAGATGGACGAGCTGGATGGCTAAGTCAGATTTTTTTTAGCTAAATGGCTCAATGAGCAGCTGAATGAAGTAAAAAAAATTTAAAAATTTAAAAAATATATTAAGTATTATATTAAGTAATCAATTATAGGCAGCAAAAAAACGATCTTTTAAATTAGAAAACTCACCGAGTCAATCCTTAATTAATTAAAACTTAACTCGGTAAATTGGAGAACTCACGCGAGTTTGGAACCAATTTCATCCTTTGATCCACAAAACCGATGGTTTCTCTTCCTCTTCCCCTTCCTCTTCCTCTTCTTCTTCTCATTCTTTCTTCTTCCACTTTCCGTTTCTTTCCCTTCCCCTTCTCCTTCCCCACTCTCCCATCTTCTCAATTAACCCAATCCTTTTTCTCCTTCTCTTCATTATTTTCCCTGCAAAATCTAGATTTTCCACTCCTCTCATTTCTCCTTTTTCGGCTGCAAAATCTAGATTTTCCACTCCTCTTATTTCTCCTTTTCCGATTCATCCCTTCCATTCATACTTATCCCCATACATATTTTGTCACTTCTTATTTCACAAATTAGGGTTATTTTGACTGATCCTTTCTGTTAGCTCCTGAAAATTCAAAGCATTCATATAATAATACTCCAAAAACTAACTATACCTCAAGGGCTTGAAGCCATTGCTTTTTGTCGATACAGTCGGATAAGGCTTCGGTGACTGTGTTGGCCCAGGATTTAGCTTTATACTTTTGGTCCAATTTTTTCTTAATTGGGGTTTTGTTATTTTTGGTTAAACCTTGATGGGATTGTAGTTTCGGAGACACCTGGGTTTTCTCCTTCCTTCCAGTGCACCCGTCGATGAAATCAAGAGAGGATTGGATGGGATTTACAGAATAGGAGGAGGAGATTAAAGCGACTGATTAGAGATGGGGTTCATAGAGGATGAAACTAGGTTTCAATCTCAGACCGACGCCATTAAACTAATCTGTGGAGCCAAAATCCAGGTGAACCTATTTATATCTGTATACTATTGAGTATAGGCAAAAGTATTGGTTTTGTTTTATTTGTTGTAAATATTTAATTTGGGAATTATGCTTTCATCCATCGGTGCGTTTGTCCGGTGACTCGAAAGCTCAAATGACTGGATTAGATGGAGTTTGAGTCGATATTGTTAGAAGTCTCCAACTGTGCACGAACATGGTATTGGGATACATGTTTTGAGGATATTTTTTTTGCAACTCTTTGTTGGATATATCGTTGTTTGAGAATTACCAACAAGTTTATAATGATTTTGGTTGGATTTTTTATTGGTTTTGATGAACAGCAACTATAATTAATGTTCATTTAATCTTAGTAGTAAAAGTGTTTATGTTATTCTTAACTTCAATGACTCTGTGATATATCTGTTACTGTTTCTCTGTCTGCAAATTCTCTCTTCTTCTATTTCAATTGCAGTTGTGGGGACCAAATCAACACACATAGGAATCAGGTAACGCAAGTCTTGGCGATTATAGTTTCTTTATTTTGAATTTGATGAAACATTTTATTAATACTGGGTGTTATAACTTTTATTTACTTTGGCTGACTTGGTGCACTGTAAGTGTTTGAAATAACGCCACATAATTGTGATTTGCACTATTATAATATTTCCTTCCTCACGCCATTCTGAAAATAGTACAAATCTTTACCATTCTTGAAGAAATCATTATGTATCAGCTCAGCAGCATCTGACATCTTTTCATGGTCTTCATTCAAACATGCAGCCACCAAATCCACAAAAGCTTGCGACATTAATTTCCCATTAACCATTACATTTGAACCAAAATACTTCTTAATATTCTTCAAATTGGGAGGCAACATCATACATTTAGTAACCAAATTATTCTTTTTTTCCATACTTGTTTTTCTTAAGAATATCCCCAATCATATCTTCCAATTATTGTCGATTTCAAATACGAATTCCTCCATAAGCCAGTTCTAAAGCAGTAATTCCAATCAACCAAGTGTCAGCTTCCCCAGTATACTGTCCCTCATTCAAATTGTAGTAGATGAATCCATACTCTATTTTTTTCCTTTTTCAAAATAGTATGAATCCAACATAATGAAGCATTTTGAGAATATTTTGTTTGGTTATCTTACCACAAACGTTTTTTTCCTAGCTAACTAATTTGTTACCCTGTTTACTGAACAAGGCTAACAGTGTTCATCTTCTATATGTGCTAGCAACTTGATTAAATATAAGTGCAGAACTGGAAGAATCCTATGAAATGTACTCATATAAGGAAGTGCTATGAAAGGAAATTGCTTTATATCCAAGGCACTGTTTAGAATTCGAAATGGACAGAAGAACACTTCATTTAGCGCTACACTACTTATGTTCCAAAATTAGAGATATATTTGTAGCATGACAATTTTGTAATTCTTTTTATTTTTGTTAAATTTGTAAATATTAGTTATAGCAATAAATTGTCAAATTTTCGAAGGCAAAACAAAGTAATTGCCTTCTATCATGTGCATATAGCTTTTACAGGTTTAGAGCTGTAAACCCATTCTCCATATAAGATTCTTGCATACCAAATTGGACCTTAATGAGAACAACAAGTTTCTTTTTGAGAATATTGTCACTGATTAGTTGGATTATACTTATAGTCTATTACTGATGCATTGTGGAAATATAAAGCTGATACTTATGAATTTAAAAATGCATGTTTATGTGTGTATGTATGAATTAGAGAAATTTATTATAGTTCTTAAAATTTAGTTTACTCTTCGAATAGAATGATAAAATACAGTTTGACATAGTTGAATTAAGAATTAGAATTAATTGGTTCAGATTTTGAATGATTTCCTCATATAATTCATTAGGGACAACACATTCAGTCAAGGATATATTAATATCTATATCGATTATCAATTTTTTTTTGAATTTTACTTATTAATTCTATTTGATAATTTTATTTATCATGTAGTACATTATTTTTAATATACCCTTTTTATATATTGTGTAGGTATTTATAGCTCATTTTGTGTACGCCAGTTTTTTCAACAATTTATTTAATTAATGTTTTGAATGTGATTTTTTAACTGTATATGCATAAAGATTGACAGTAGATTGAGTTTGTGTAGAAACTATGCGGCCAAGGATATTAGATTTGGAGTTGAAGCTTGGGCTTTAATGCTTAAGGGTGTTGAAGAGCTTGCGGATGCAGTTAAAGTTAGGATGGGCTCTAAGTTACTCTTCATGTGTTCTTTCTCAATTATCATTTTCTTGAGTTTTTCTTAATTCATTTCAGCCCATTTCGTTTTATTGATTTTGATTTGGGGTTGTGTTGTATAAACATTTTATTTTTATGTATGTTGATTAATCAAGTTCAAGTAAAAGATGTCTTTGAGTTACTGACTTCAAGTAGTTGGTGTCGGATTTCTAATCAATTCTAATTGTAGCTATTAGCTCTGAGTTTACAATGGTGAATATTTAGATAAATTTAGAATTGGAAATGTGTTGTGTACTATTATTAACAAATGAATTGTTGACTCTGATGTCATTGTTTGCATCATTGAAGAAAAATACCCTAACCCACATGTTTATATGTACGGCGTTGTGTGGAAAGTGATAATGTGTGTATATATTATTTGCATGCCCAATGTTCATAAATGGTGTTTTTTAGTTATTGTATGTGGTAATTATAGTTGTAGTTTTCTCTATTCAAAAATAGTAGTACTGGGTGTATATGATTTTTTTTATATTATTTTTTTCCCCGGTGTAATGGGAACTTCATTTACTCACTTTTCTCAAGTTCTTTTAGTGTTGTGAATTGGTAAGTTAACATATAGAAGATTTTGGGACTTTTCAGTTGGACTAACATTTTTATCATGGACTTTGAAACTCAATTAGTTGGTAAATAATACTCAAATTGGTAATATTGTTCAATTTTAAAGTATGTCTCTTTAATTATTTTCTCCAATATTGATTAAACTCATTACTTAATTTGAAATTGTGTCATCGAGTTCACGTTGGTACATGAATTGTGTATTTCAGTCTTTTTTTTGAGATGAATGTTTGACAAATTATTAATTTCATTATTGAAACTATTCCGTGCATTGCACGGCTATCAACTAGTATTAAATAAATGTAAAATAATTTTAAATTTTTTCAAATGGATAAAATAATAAAATTTTGTCATTCATATATTTTAGACATATCAATTATCAAATAATTTTTTTATTCAGATTCAACTCATTCATATTTAGATTTAGCTCATTCATATTTAGATTTAAATTCATTCAGTTTTTATCAAACACCCACTAAGTCTTTTAAGGGTTTATGAAATTGGATCAACATAAAATTTGACTAATGTAATTGGATCAATATAAATTTTAACATAATCTATCTAATAAAATACAAATAATTTTGAATTTTCCGCTCACTCAATAAATCATCTGGGCCGTCCAAAGTTTGAGATAAATCCCACCGTTCATACATCTATATAATAAAATACATCTATCTATCTAATAATAATTTAATAAAATACAAATGACTTTAAATTTCCCGCTCACTCAATAAATTATTTTGGTCGTTCAAAGTTTGAGATAAATCATATTGTCCATACAGTGCCGGAGGCACGGGACCCAGCTAGTTAAACAATATATCATCATATGAATTTACCAATTTTCTTTTTACAATAATAAAACTAAGATAATGCATGTAAAAAAGGAAAAATGTATTTATTAAATGAAAATATGAAGTCCGAAACTCGAATATATATTTTGTAAATTAATATTTAATACCTTTGAATTAGCAATGGCTATTATAACCCATTCCAATACTTCAGGTTTGACAACAAAAATTGAGTTTAGAAAACCATTTTATATTCTTAATGGCATTTTTTGGACCAACACTGAATTTATTTTAAATTTTGGGATTTTTATTTGTTTTTTAAAAAAAATTTAACATTAACTTTCGTTTTTTACGGATTTGTCCAAAAATTAGGCTCATAAATTAATTTGGGCCAAGCTTAAACGAACCGAACTACGGTTTGAACATGCTTAAGTTTCCGATCGGGTCAACTTAATATACTACGATTCCGGCTATAAATCCTTCACCAAAACCCTCTTCCCCATATCATTTATCCAGTTTCAATGGCGCCTCGGTCCTTTCTCTCAGTTTACGGCGACTCAAATCTTCAAGTTTTCAAGTTTTCAAGTATAGAATAACAGGTATTCGTTAATTTGACATGCTTTGATACGCATACTTTCTAGGTTTTTTAAATTTGGAATCAGGAATTTATCGCCGAATATGGCGAATTGGTGCGCGAGGTGAATGGAGAAATTGTTAACACTGGTTTGAACAGATGAGCATAATTTAGCAATGCAAGTGCTGGACTTAATTTGTTGAGTTCGATGACTTTTTGCTTGTCGGACCATCGAATTCCAGTTTTTTAGATGCAATTCAATTTATTTAATTTCCTTATCTGCTAAGTGGAAAATTTACTGATACAAAATATTTTAATAAGAAAGAGATAATAATAAGAGGTCCTTCAAAATATAAGAGAGTATTTTTATGTGCAAAAGCTGGGCTCAAATACTTTTTGGAAAGAAGTGGGTATGGATTTTTTACATCATTTTTAAGTAACTATATTAAAAAAGAGAGTTCCATCTACAGAATTTGCAAACATTTATGATGTATTTTTTGTTTAATGTTTACCCATAAAAGTAATAAAGTTTAATTTGTTAGTTTAGCACAGCGGTGACATAATGAAATTATGATGTTAAACTAATATAAAGGGATGATTTTTTTTTCGTTGAATAAAAAAATTTGACAAACGAAATATTTGTCAATGGAGGACAACCCCTCTATCCTGGTGAATATTCACAGCTCCTTTCACTATGACATATTGACATGTTTATATAATCTAAGACAATATTGATGAAAGATTTAACTTATTTAGATATGTGCTGCATGGCTCACTAACTCACTCACTCACTCACCATTTTTATTATTTTCTTATTTTTTTAATTTTTAATACCAACATTGAAGTTTTGCTTATGTAAGATTTTCTTCTGAAAATATTAAAGGACACATTTGAAAGTGACAATTTAAAATTCTCTAGCTTCCAAATTTAATGATGGTTCTCTGCAGTCTTGATACTCCCCCCTCCCCGTCCCCAAAAGAATAATTTTTAACCCAAAGTACTAAATCTAATTATTCTATTATTTGTGGTCAATGAAAAAGTAAGTCATATCTTGATATTAAAGGTTTGTTTGACACGTTTTAACTTTGTGTCCAAGAAGTCTCAAGTACATGTGCTAAATGCATTTCTATTTAAATATTACTACTCATGAAAAATGTGACAAAATATCTAAGAGTCCGGAAATATTGGATAATAAGTAGGAGATGTCGAAAGTTAACCTCATTCCTAGTTAGTCTGGCTTGTAATTATTCTTTTTCTTTTTGATAATCAAACTTTTTTCCAAAGGTAGCAAAAGGGGAGAGTATGAAAAAAGGAGAACCCAAAAAAGGTCAGCCTGCTGCACAAATTAACAAAGTCTGGCATACACTGTTAAAAATATTTAGGTGATAGCAACTAGATGTCTAGTTACATTATGTATTGTTGAAGTTTTAAAATTTCTATTCAAAAGAAAATTTTCAGAATTTGTGTATCAATCTGGTCACCTCACTTAGTAATACGAAGAATAAGTATTGGATTAGATATAAATGGATAATTAGCTTCAATTTTATTATCTGTAAAATTCATAGAAGTACTCTGTTTGTTTTGCACTTAAATTTTGTGATTAATTGTGCTTTGTTTAGATTTATATTTGAGAATGGAAGAAGACAAAGAAGACCTCAGGTCTTTTATGTTGTGTTTGTGAGTTTGGAGGGATGAGATGGGAAGGGAAGGGAAAGTATAAGAGGGGAAGGGATGAGAAGCGATTATAATTTTCCTTTGTCATGTTTGTGAGTTTTAGAAAGGAAGGAAGGGATGAGATTTTAATTATATTTTCCATTGTTTATGAGTTTAGAAGGAGAGAAGGGAAGAGAAATGATTTTTATTTTTAAACTACGCTATTACTATATATTAACACATGTATTACTAGAGTCCTATCTGTATATTACTTGTTATTCAAATGTGATAGCCTTATTAGATTACTCGTATATATCCTGGTGGTGTAATCCCCATGTATCTGGATTGGTGTAACTGCTCACTTATAGGATAACTCATTTATATCTTCATGTAACAAATTATGTAAATCATCTATAAATAGCATACATGGTCACCACTGTTTGTGTGTGTGCGACTTAACAACATTAAGGCTTCTTGTACGTTTATTGTATCAGAGTAATAAACTTATCAATCTTCCATCACAATGTCTTCTTCCTCTGCCGCATCTCATGCAACAGATCTCAACCCAAATTCGCACGCAGCCTCCCCTGTTATTCCACCCATGACCAATTCCTTCCTTTCCCATAAGCTTGGTCCTACAAACTACCTTATGTGGCGAGCCCAAATATTACCTTTTCTCAAGAGTCATTCCTTGTACAAGTTTGTCTCCGGTGATCATCCTGCTCCACCTGAAACCATTACCGTTGCTGATAACCCCACACCACAGCCTAACCCTTTATTTGTTATTTGGAGTACCCAAGATCAAGCTGTCATGAGCTTATTGATTGCTTCTCTCCTTGAGGAGATTGTGCCGTTGATCATTGATGCCACTACTTCCCATCAGATTTGGAGTATCCTGTATCGGACTTTTGCCTCTTCTTCCAATACTCGCATACTACACCTCAATTTACAACTCCATCAACTAAAACAAGGAGATGACAATGTTACTGTCTTTCTTCATAAGGCAAAATCTATTGCTGACACTCTGCAGCGGCTGATAAGCCTATTTCCGATACTGATTTGAATATTCATATTTTTCGTGGCGGCTTAAGAACTGAATTTTCTAATATTGTTTCCACTCTCACTACTCGTGATGAGCGCATTCCTTTTTCTGACCTTCTTAGTCTGATTTTAAGTCATGAATTTATTAATTGTACTTCTATGGAAAACCTTTCTATAAACGAGGGTGAATTTAGCCCTACGCCCGGTGCTCACATGGTTAATCGCCAGCCCAATACTCGTGATGATAGGTCCTCTAATCATGGTCGACATACTCGTCCCTTCAATGACTCCAACTGGTCCAATTGCAATACTGCTAGCCATGGTAACCCACAAAATCATGGCCGTTACAATCAGCCAAACGGATTTCGTTCGAGGAATTATCGTGGCCAAGGGCGTTATCATGGTAACAACAGGAACAATCGCTACTCTTGTCAGATTTTTTGGGGACACAATCACATTGCAACCACCCGCTTTCAACGGTTTGTTCAGTCATCTGCTCTTGCTGCTAATATGGCTATCCACTCACTTAGCATGCCTACTCTTCTCCGTCTTTGGCTCCACACAATTGGATTCCAGATACGGGTGCCACACATCATGCCACGCCTGAACTCGGAGCTCTCCATACTGCAGCTGAATACTCTGGCAGTGATCAATTACTAGTGGGCAATGGTAAGGGTTTGCTTATTAAACATGTTGGTTCCTCTAATTTGAATACTATATCTCGTTCATGCAAACTGACTAACATTCTTCTTGTCCCTGCTCTTCATAAATCTCTCATGTCTGTTCAAAAGTTCTCTACTGATACTGATAATGATACTTATCAGATTACTCGTATATATCCTGGTGGTGTAATCCCCATGTATCTGGATTGGTGTAACTGCTCACTTATAGGATAACTCATTTATATCTTCATGTAACAGATTATGTAAAGCATCTATAAATAGCATCCATGGTCACCACTGTTTGTGTGTGTGTGACTTAACAACATTAAGGCTTCTTGTACGTTTACTATATTACCCTTACATATAAATATAATAAATGATACTCCATCTGTTCCATATTAATTGATCATTGTTAACTTTTTAAAGTCAACTTAAGAGATTTATAAACTCAAAATTGACATGTTTTTTAATTTCAATCAATATAATGATGAATATTGACATAATTAAAATATCGATTTTGTTTTCTTTATTAATTGAAATTATTTACTTTGATTACCTTTGATAAAAGAAAAGTAGAATTCATAAATGTGATTCAATTTATATTGTTTGCACTGCGAGGTGAGAAAATCAGTACACCTTTTTGGGTCTCAATTTTTAGTATCTAATAATGTAATATTATTATATAAATGGAATATTTTTCATAAAATTTAAATTATCAATATAAAAGTTTATATTCAATCTCAAGTATACAATCACGGCTATAAAATCACTGAACTCGTATTAATAATAAGAAATTACAATCATATCTTTACAATCTGCTCCAAAAGGCTTGTCTGAGGAAGCCAGTGAAGGCATGGTAATGCATCTTTAGAACACTAACCTTTCCGATGGTTGCGTATGTGAATGACTGACTAAAGTTGGTTTATAACTTTTTTCAGATTGAAGCTGCATCTAATTATTCCACTGTTGATACGCTGAAGCAGCAATATTGCTTTGTTCCTGCTAAGTACAAGGTTTCCACTCTCTTTAATCAATATATTTGAAAGTGCGACTCAAAAGACCAGATCTAAATATCAATTACCGTCGTTTATTGCCAGTTGCAATCTAAGAAATTTAGTTATCGAAGGTTTTTTTTCATTGGGTGGGTGGGTGGGTGGGGGGGAGGGTCATATACCTCTTACAAATTTTTCTTGAGAAGATACATAGCATGTATGTGTGTGTATATAGTATACGATAAAAAACATATCAGATTGATTGTAAGGTCACCCTCCCAAAACTACGTAGTTTAGCTAAAAAGAAATTAAATCAAATAATGCAGCAATAAATTGAACAATAAATAATTGTTATATAAATTTAGAGATCAATAATTATGATGCAAACATTTGACAGTGGGTTCTTCGTGAAGATGTTCAATGTTATCAATTGGATGGTACAACAGAATAACCTTTTTATTGATCACCAAAATCCTCGATGCATATATATATATATAGGAGAGAGAATAAGGCTCGAATGAGAGAGCAGTCGTGAGTTCGCGAAAAGGACTTGGAGATTTAAATGTTTACACTTCCAAACAGGAGAAAAAGTGTGCGGAAAAGGGGAGTATGTTTTATCATCAGTCATGAAGCTAAGATGGTTTTGATAAAATATAACTATAGAACCCTTGAAAAATTAATGGTATAACCCCACAAAATCCTTTGATTCCTGGCTTGCATTCCCTTTTGAATTTCATCTGTTTTCTCTCTATTTAATGGAGATTTTTTCCAAATGGATTATTGACCGTGGTATTGCCTTTAGAGGTTAGGATATGATCTGTGTATTAAATTAGGAAGGATAATGGAGAGGAAACCGGATATGGCCGAGTGAGATTCATGTTGTTTGTTAGTCAAACGACAGTTATGAGTAGGTGACCTGATATAAGCCTTTGCCTTATATAAGGTCAATCTCATATGCTTTTTACCGTGATATATATATATATATATATATATATATGTGTGTGTGTGTGTGTGTGTGTGTGTGTGTGTGTGTGTTGTGTGTTACTCGGGTGCGGATGTCGGGTTCGGATATGAATCTAAGTGTCGGACATGTGAAGTCAAAAAATAGAGGATACGCAGATATGGATCCGAATTTGGACACGGGTGCGGGGATACGGTATGTTATGATTTTTTAACAATAATGTTTATGATGTCCAAACTCATATAGACATGCATTTATCATGAAACTTTAAGGGTTGAAGTGCAAAAATATAAAGAAACGAGGGTATAACTGAAATTACTGAAACTTTAGGGGCTAAAATGGAAGAAAACAAAACTATAGGGACTGATAAGTAATTTTTCAGGGGTTATTTTAATTTTTAGAAAATCTTGGGGACTAAATTAAAAAATTATAAAAATTATGGGGTACCTAAATGTAATTTTCCAGAGATATTTATTCCCTCTGATCTCAAATACTCAGATCGTTGGAGAAGAAGAATAGAAGAGGAGAAGATCAGAAGAGAAGAAGAATAGAAGGTAAGTCTCAATCTCTTACTCTCTCACTGCCTCTCTTTCAGTATTTCTCGACTCTTCCTTTTCTTGTCGCTCATGTCATCTCCGAGCTTCATTCATTCAGCCGTATCCGTATTGAAATTGCCGTACCCGACACAAATCCCGCACCCGCACCAGTGTCGGATCGTGTTGACACGTGTACTCCATCGGAAACAGTCGAGTCCGAGTAACACACACAGACACTCATTTGGCTTAAGGTGTGGATAAAGTATTATAATAGGGGTAGTTGTGTTATTTAACCATTCTCACTGGTATTCATTTTACCATTTTCCGTGTATATATATATATATATTATATATACACACAACATATATATGTATGTGTATATATACATATGGGAAATTGTGGCGGCGGTAATTATCCCAAAACAACGTAGTTTTGGTTTATAAAATGACAATGATACTATTAATAAAATTAGTTAAATGACACAATTATCCCTCTTATAATACTTGGATCACAGTTAGATGGTTGTGGTGACCAAATCCATCCCAAGTCTAGGGATGTAAATGAGCTTTAAAGGTTAGGATATGATTTGTGTATTAAATTAGGAAGAATAATGGAGAGGAAATCGGATATGGCTGAGTGAGATTCATGTTGTTTGTAAGTCAAACAACAGTTATGAGTAGGTGACCTGATATAAGCCCTCGACTTATATAAGGTCAATCTCATATGCTTTTTACCGTGAAATATATATATATATATATATATATATATATATATATATATATATATATATATATATATATATTTATATACACACACACACACACACACTCTCATTTGGCTTAAGGTGGTTGTGGTGAGGTGTGGATAAAGTATTATAATAGGTGTAGTTGTGTTATTTAACCATTCTCACTGGTATTCATTTTACCATTTTCCGTGTATATATATATATATATTATATATACACACACATAACATATATATGTATGTGTATATAAACATATGGGAAACTGTGGCGGTGATAATTATCCCAAAAACAACGTAGTTTTGGTTTATAAAATGATAAAATGACAATGATACTGTTAAGCATGATGTTTACGTTCTGAACTTTAGAATATGTATAGTAAGACTCCTTATGTCACTAAACATGACCTATATGTGCACTCATCTAATTAGGCACATGACGAACTACTCAAGCTGATTTTAAACACGTTTTCAAGAGATGAACAATACTAACTATGTGTAAATGAATTGAAAACATGCGAGCATGCGTATCACAGGTTGTCTAACATCCTTACGTGGTTAAATGGTTAATGTGGTTAGCCTCTTGATTTCGTGAACTTATTTAGCCTTAATTCAATAGAATTTCCAACTAAAACCATGTGTGAAAGTGAACTTGAAATGATCCTAGGAGAACCTAAGACCTCTTAACACGTGTATGATGTGTTAGTATCCATGCATGCTAGAAACTAAAATGGAATTAGTAAACTCAAAATAACTCTGGCCTGGTCAGGGAGCTGCGCAGCTACGCCACTCCCAGGCCAAACTGCAGCGCGCTGCTGGGCAATGTTCTGACTTTTTAAACTATGATATGAGAATTGTAGCATGTATATATTAATGTTTTAAGTTATAATACATGATGGAAGTGATGTTCTAAGTGTTTAAGTGTATTGTGGCTACATTGAATCAATACTTAACAATTTCTAAAAGGTTTTTAGATAAAGATTTCAAAGATAAATCAATGTTGATGTGGTAACTATACGGTCTGATCGTGTAACTAAGACATGAGTCATGACTTAATGTATGTGCTTAACATACGTATTGAGTATGTGTATGAGATAGTTTGGGGTATCAAGCTTGTATAACTTATGTGTGTGTGTGTATATATATACATAAATAGGATACTACAAGACTTTGCAGCGACGTTAAGTTTTAGACTTGTAATCTACGCTAAAGGCAAGTATCCTAACCTATGCATTTACTTTATGCAAGGAATCTATGATTACGCAAGTTTCCTAACTTCATTTAATCGTATGAATTGTTATTCATATCCTGAAATTCGACTTAAAACTTTATATCTTAAATCATGTTGCGAGTTTGAACTTATCATTCTTAAACGTATTAAGAAAGGAGTCTAAGCCATTTGATTCGGCTAGACAAATATCTATGAGTTAGAAAGCTATCCAAACCAATTGCTTTGATGCAGAATCTTATAAATCTACTGAGATGAACAACCCTCTTAGAAGGTGAAATTTTATATTGTCGGGAAACCGACGTAAGCACAAACAACATGTTTAAATGTTATGCATAACGTAGGGTACTATAGGCTGATCACCTGTTGTACTTGTTTATATTGAATTGTTAGTTAAATACTGTTAATTCTAGTAGTAGTTCTTAGTCTGTAGTGACTACTCAGTGTTTAAATCTTCTTTAAACCTTAAAGTATCGAAACCTTTAAATTCTGCTGAATATCCTTTAGTCCATTGCGACTTATTTCGATTCAAAAGTTAGATTTGAAACAATTGATAATTCTTGCTTCTAACATTATTCTTTTAATTCTTGAACTATTATTTACCGTTATACCCTTGAGATCACGAACTTATATACTTGTTTACTCTTATTGCTATATTACTTGTTGGGCAAATTGTTGCTTATTCGTGCTTCCTTAAAACATTTCAGTTAAGGCAGAGCAAAGCAGTACCTCGGGGAAGGATAAGGGCAAGGGCAAAGTTATGCAGTAGCTTAAGTCTTTTATGCTAGAAGCATATTATTATTACGTTTGTAACAAGACTTATTTGGTATTATTTATTAAGTTAAGTGACAATTTAAGCCATGTATTAAGTTAGTAATGGTTGCGAGATCTTGGGACAAGAATATTTATATTATTTCAATGTAAATTATTCTATTATTTTGTTGTTTGAGATTTTAGTTTGTTAATTGAGTTAGATCGTGAAGCACCGAATTCGAGATATTAGTTTCTGAATTTGGGAGCGTCACAATGGGAACCTCAGAATGTGTCATTTTTTCAAATGGACTGTGGCTTTTGGTGGGTAATCCACACTTAGCATAACCTCAAAAAGAGAGCTCCGACTTGCTAGTATATCATAGTTATCAAGTCACGACGACTAGCCCACGATTAGTTCGGTCACTGTTGGAAGTGCGAGTCGATAGCTCGATTTAACCGTTGTCGCTAAGTGGTGCGACTTGAACAGTTAGTCGTCGCCTAGTCATTTCAAATCGACGATTTTCCCGAATTTGTCTCTAGTCGGACGACTTGGAAAGAAACTCAAATTTTAATTTACCCAACCCAATTCCAAATTCCAATTGACCTATAACCTGGTAACCCACCTAATTAAAGATCCAAACAAATATACTCAAACAAGTATGTGACTAAGAGATTACTTTACTAAGAAAAACATCTGCAACATAGAAGAAAAAGGAACTTACATATTTTGCGCGGTGAGTTTTTTATTTTATTTAACATTAGTATATATAATATAACTAGTATATACAGCTAATGTATAGTATACTAAGTATAGTATATTAATTTATATAATTATAGTATATATAAATTTATAGTATAGTATTTTCAGCTTTATCAATTTATATATCTATAGCATAATTATATATTTACACACACACACACACACATATATAATGATATATATATATATATATATATATATATATAATGATTATACAAGATTATTAATGTTATATAAATAACGTTAGTGATGTGTCATATCATATAGTTTATCAATGATATTTTATAGTTTAGATTGTGAAATTGTAATATTTTTCATGTTAATTGTAATTTAAATATATATATATATATATATATATATATATATATATACACCTTATATTGTAAATAATGTAATTTAAATATATATATATATATATATATATATATATATATATATATATATATATATATATATATATATATACACACATCTTATATTGTAAATAATTTCTCTTTATCGACGATTAGTTGGGCGACTAGTCAACTGGTCACTTAGGCAGTTGGACATCGACTCGCTTCAACTTAACTATTTGACAACTTTGTAGTAAATTAGTCGATCACCTCCTTCTCCATTGTATTGCGGCTAGGAGTTTAAGGAGTGACTTTGATTAGCAAAGCAAGGAGGAGCTAAGTGGATAGGTTTATCCCCTTGTTATGCTTCCCCCCAAGACTAGCGTAGAGGAAACGTAGTCGGGACACCCTTTTCCTTTTCGCTGTGTGATATCTCTTTTGTGATGTCAAGGGCAGTAGGTGAAATGTTGCTGGCTTGGAATGGAATGAGGGTGTGGAAAGAGTGGAGGCTAGTGTTTATTTTTATTTTTATTTTTATTTTTTCATTTATTTTGGGAAGATCAGTTGACAGGGAGGATCTTTAAGTATGGATAGGGGTCTTGGTTTTGTGTGGCAAATTGCATTAGGGTTCAAGTTGTAAAAAGTGAAAAACTTGATGGTTTAAAGTGTATTTAAGCATATTATTTTAATTATATTGGATTGATGGTGTAGATGCAGTTCATTTGTTTTGAAAACAGTTGGGTGCTAACGTAAATCATGAGTACTAGGTTTACTTTCTTGTTTCTTTTTCTAATTTGTATCGTTTCTACAAGAACTCTGACATTATGCCCTGTAAATTTGAGAATCTCTCACTGCTCAACAGCTCCTTGCTATTCATGATCACGTCACATTCTAGACGATCATCGGTCTACTCTACCTCACTTCACCATTTCGAACCTTATACAGAAGGTTTTTCCGTACCAGCTCCAGTCATGGGGGAAGATGGTGAATCCACTAGGAAAAAGGAAAAAAAATCAAGACAGATAATTAATGTCTTGGAATTAGATTGTAAATCTTAAGGAAGAATGTCATAAATTCTGAGATTGGTAATGCTAAAGTAGAAAAATTGCTAAAGATTGAGAGAGAAAAAAGATTAATGATCAAAATAAAATAGAGAATCCATTTAGAATAGGAAAATAATTCAGAATAAGAAAAAATGGAAGATTAGAAATGTAGTTGAGATGGGTTTCGAGATGAGAGATCAGACTTTTCATTGATAGTTCTTGGATTAGTACAATTGCTTAAAATTTACAGAGAAATAAAGAACAAATATGGATGATCAAGAATAGAGGAAGAAATGAAATGAAATTGGGTTCTCTCATAGAAAATTTATGATTTCTGGGATTGGAAATTATGACAGTTTTTACACAAATGCGAGTGTTGAAGAGGGAAAAATGTAGACAGGAAAACTGTAAGACATTAGAGACTTTAGTGGAGTTTTGACTAAAAATAAAAGTGCCCATGACTAGCTGAATTCTCTAAGAGTTTCTGACACCCATAACTTGTAAAAAGAAAAAGGAAAAATAAGGGTTAACCAAAAAGAATTAGAAGCAAAGAAATAAAGGATGTTAGATTAAAAAAGAACCAGAGTATCAGATTAGAGATATAAGACTGAATGGAGGTTCTTACCCAATATATTTTTGAATTCTGAAAGTCACTGTTACCCAGTGTTTGCTTCAATCACCTTCAACCTTGTGTGTCAACCATGATGGAAATCTGTCCAAGAGTCGAGGGGCTTGATACAAAATGTGATGATCGTGAGTGTTTTAATCAAGATTATTTTGATAGATTCAGGAAAAAATGTAAAATAAAAAGAATTGAAATCAAATAAACATAAGAAGAGATTCACAAGTGGAAGGGAAGGAATTTAGAGAAGAAACTTTTCAGCATTAATTTACATAAAATACCAGGCTACATTTTGAAAGTGTTTTATACTAATTGTATGGCAATTGCAATATGCTTATAACCAAACACTACTACTATTACCGAACAGATCTATTCTTATAACAATCTATATAATTGGTTACATTACTATATGTTGATCATTGACTGCTTTTTACCTTTTAATTCTTCTCCTTAGATTCTTCCATTTTTTTTCTTTTTAAAACCATTTTTTCTATTCTTGTCGCACATTAAAGTTCTTTTATTATTCCAGGGGAGAGATGTAGAAAGTTCTCAAGTTTAACATTTTCTTTCATTAATTGAGTTACGCTTGTTGAGTCCCTTGTCTTATGCTTCAGATCTTGTAGGATGGAATGCTTATTCTTCCGTTTTATTTTCTTTCAATAATTGAGTTACACTTACTGAAACCCTTGTCTTATGCTTCCGATCTTGTAGGATGGAATGCTTAAACATAAAAATTCATATGAGATTATGTCTCCGGAAGAGATTGGGCTCCATCGTTCTGATGAATATGGTATTGTCCTCGGAAAACTTAGGTATGGAGAAACGAAACTGCTAAAGCTTTTGGTTTCTGTTGTGGCTTACAAATTTGTTTATATATTTGTCTTTTGACACGTAACTGTTATCAGACCAAAAGGAAAAAAAGAAACGAAAAAAAAGCACTTGTGACTTTCTAGTTCTTCATTTGTATTATAAGTTGCTCAAGTCTTATACCTCATTATATATGCTTGTTCAATATATGTTAGCCTTACTATTTTTGCATATGGATTTGTTATATAGAAACACTATTGAGTTATTCTATTCTGAATACTTTTGAGAAGCATGCTTATCCTCTTGTGAAGCCTTACCGTGGCACCATGCAAAAGAGATGACAATAGTGTTTCCATAATGAATTATGCAGAATGGAAAAGTAAATTAAACTGGATGTGCAATGTTTGTGGTCAAGAAACTGAAAAAGATTATTTCCGTGATTAGGTGCAAAGCTAATTGAGACGTGGGGATTATTTATGAAACAAAGCTTGAAAATAGTTATATGTAATGATGCAAAACAGGTATAGATATATTTGGTGTTAGGATTAACTGTTAAGGATAGATCTTCATTCCACAGATGAGGTTCTGCATGCTTGAATCTCCAAGAAGCACCACCCACATGTTCTTTTAAAATGCTATTTGACCCACATGTTCTTTTAAAATGCTATTTGATAATATGAATATTTCCTTTCGTATTCTTTATGGTTTTGAGGCAATTTGTATTTTTGGTTGTCCATCTCTCTCCCACGAATACACATATATTCTCATGCTTTTTCCCCTAAAATTTTGTACAGCGAACGCCATGCTTTGAGGTCAAAACTTCTGGAGGTATAGGGCAATGTTCATGCCATCTATGCACTAAATACATGTTCATGTTTTGATGCCATGCATCAACACCTTGCTTTAATGCCTTTTCAGCTTTGCTATGACATCGATGGGAAGGAACTTGATGATCTGTTTTGGCGTTTTAAAACCGTAGCTGAAAAGAAAAAGGTGCAAGAATTCTAGACAATTTTACTGCTGTTAATTATGTTTTGGTTTTTGTCGCTGGTTATGTCAATTGCCAAAGAATGGCATAAGGGTGCAGTCAGGGTGCGGACCTATAAGTTTATTAGCATATTGGAAAATGGAGAACCAAAAGACTATATGTTAACGCCAAAATCTTCTGTCACGTCCCAATCACGTAAGACGTCCTGATCCTGCACAGTAAACACGATAAACACCACAAGCTTTGACGGCTGTTCCGTCGGGGGATAGCTCAGGCATGAGAATTAGTATGTGTTCACAAGGTTAACAATGGAGGAATGTAATATCTAGTGTCTAGAGAGATAATAATCCTTGGTTGTGTGTATGTGAGAGAATATGAATATGAAAAAATGTATGAGAACGTACCTGTTAGTGAAGGCTTCCTTGCTAGGTTATACTATCCCCGCCTGGATTATTGTGTCACCCACTATTACCTGACACCCCCTCTGATCTGATGGGCTCTGTCGACTGTATGTAGTTTATCCACTGCCTTTGGCCACTGTTTTCTACCGTCTGCCGGCTATGATCCCATCCACATTAATGCATGGCAGGAGTTTTAGTCAACCGTCATGTTTTTTCATCATTGCAAGTCAAAGTAACAGATATTAAAATATCTAATGTGTCGATCCACTGAAATGACCCGATCTTAAAGGTTTAAAACGGAAATAATATGATGACCGGGCCCAATGACTTTCACGGATTAATACGAAAGGCCTAATAGATTGATTAAATGAGAAGGCCCAACATACCCGGCCCAAAGAGAGAAAATATCACGACCCAACATTGCCCCCTAGTTTGTTGTTAAACAGAATGTTTAATAGAAAACTATAAATGGTTCATGATAATTTATTAAAGGTCCAAAGTAGGAGATAATTGAAGTGTATCCAGGTTCTGTCTACGAAATGAAAAGAGAAGAGAACGGAGGCCCAAATCAGAGAAGCCCTGTCTAAATGGATACATGGATCCGGAACCGGACGCTTCCCATTCAAATTCTAAATCATTACTAACATTTAATGAGCCGACCTTGAACACCGTGTAACCGTCAGTATAAAAGATAACTTTACCAAATTTGACAGTTTTACCTGCCCATTTGAAAATCGAGCGCCTTCTGAACTCTCTGCCCCTCTGAACTTTCTCTTTTCTTCTGCAAATCGTCAAAAATGGCTTCCCAGGATTCTGAACAAGGCTCTCCCATACTGGTAAGACCAATCACAGTTGTTCCACCAAACCCTGCTGCTCGTGAAGGAACTTCAACTTTGAATCCAAAGGGGTCAAAAGCTGACAAGAATCCTCCCCCAAAAAATCCCAAAACCCCCTCTGAATACTACAGGAGCACGGATCATTTCTCACATGCCAATACTCCCTCTATCGTTACGGAGGCTGAACTAAAGAGGATCCGATCTCGATACCATATCCCGGATACCCACGCAGCTAGGGTTCCTACATCCGGTGAAAAAATGTATCAACGGCCAGAGGGTTGGACGGCCGTTCCTGTGACTTTGCTCGAGAAGGGGGTTCGGTTCCCTCTGCACATTTTCATAATAACTTTACTGGGGTTCCTGGGGGTGGGGTTCGCCCAACTGGTACCAAATTCTTATATCCATATCTTGGCCTTCGTGGCCTTCTGCCATGAGTTGAGCGTTGAGCCCTCCTTTGACTTCTTTTTCACCGTATACAAAATAGTTCAATCTAGAGAGAAGGGGTTCAAGGCCATTAGCAAGCACTCTCCGAAGTCAGGAGAGAAGTTCGAGAGGCGTTCGCTGGTGAACACGCCTTCGAGCAATAGGGGATGGCACGAGAAGTGGTTCTACGTCAAAGGTCCTGAAATTTCTTCTTTACCAAACTGGGCCACTGACGAAAAGATCTCTGCCGACTTTGGAGACGTTTCTGAAGATCAAGAGGAGGTCGATCAAGAAGTCCCACCAGGGCAGTAGGATCGGCAGGAGGAGGTCGATCCTCTCAGAGACAAAATGTTGTTCACGAGAAAGAGGTCTCCCCAAGACCCGAAGGCGTTGATTTTCTGGTGAAGGAGCTGAAAGAGCTCAGAAAGCAATTGGCTGAGGTTCAGCAAGTGAAGGACGCTCTGGGAAAAAAGGCATCCCCTTTTTCCTCAGATATCCTCAAGGAGAAGGCAGATATCACTAAAAAATTGCCTCGCATAGAAAGTTACGATGGGACTGGGGATCCTTATGACCATAGCCAGGCGTTCGACCGGCTAATGGACTATTATGACTTCACTCACGCTGCTAAGTGCCACACTTTTGTTACAACCCTGAGGAAAGATACGAGGCAGTGGTTGGGAACTTTACCGTCAGATTCGATATCTTCTTGGACCGAGCTCTGTGATAAGTTCCATGCCCGTTTTGGGAGTAACCGAAGAAGAGAAGTAGTCGGTCAGGTGTCCGAACTTAATGATCTCCAGGCTGTGGGTTTGTTCCAGAATTGGCTGGATCTGGTAAAGTCTAAAAAGTTGGTGAAAAAGTTGATGTTCCACCATCTGAAGAGCTTGGCCGAAGCCTTTGACAAGGCAGAAGGTTATATTGTTGTGGAAGAAGCTATGAACAGCCTGAAGCATCCTCCTTCGGACCAAATGAAAGAGACAATAGTTCCTAAGGCCGAAGTTGATCAGAGGAGAACGGAGGGTATAATGATCGGCTAGAGGGCAGTTCGAAGAAGTATAATAACTCCTGGCGACAAGGAAGCAGTCGTCCCCCTGTCGCAGCCCCGAAGGTGAATAAGGTCTATACCAAACTGAACACTGATAGGTCGGTAATTCTGGATCAAATCAGAAATCAGCCTTTCTTCGAGCCACCCCGTGATAACTACCGAACAGGACAGGGTAACTCTCGTAAGTATTGTGGCTATCATCAAGCCGCGGGCCATGACACTAACGAGAGTTGCAATTTGAAAGATTTTGTGAAGAAGAAGATTAAAGATGGCTTGTTGGTGCAGTATGTGGCCGCGAATGATCAGCAGAATATCAACCGTACTGTTCAAACGGTTCAGACGGCTCCAGTACCGCCATCGATGTGATAACCGGTGGATCTGTGGGGAAGTTGATAGGGAAGAAGAGAAGGGCTTACCTGGATTCGGTTATGACTGTGACAGATGTTCCCCTGAAGATTGATAGGCCATTTCCAGGAACCATCATATCATTTACTGACGCAGATTATCCTTCGGAGCCTATCGAGCCACATGAAGGGGCCTTGGTGATCACATCACAAGTGGGCTCGGTGGACATGAAGCGCATGATGATAGACAATGGATCTTCAGTGGATATTTTATATGCCCATGGTTATCAGAGGATGCATCTTGATGGGCAGAAAATGAAGGTCGGGCAGGAGGCTCCGTTGTACGGCTTCAGCAACGATCCGGTCAAAGTTGCAGGCACTATTAAACTCCCGATTATCTTCGGCACAGCACCCCAGCAGGTAGAAATAATGTGCAAATTTTATGTTATGCACGTAGATTCAACTTACAACGCTATACTGGGAAGACCTACCTTGACTGCTCTCCAAGCTGTGACCTCCATACCTCATTTTAAAATCAAGTTCCCCACGGCGCATGGAGTAGGAGAGGTGGCGGGGGATTTGGATCTAGCCTGATGATGTTACCGGAATGCTGTTATTTCCTCCGGAGTGGGGATCAGCAAATAGAAACAAGCGATGACGATTGAGATCGAGCCCTTCATTGAGAGCAGCTCAGAGCCGTTGGTGATCCCTGCAGGTGGGACAGAGGAGATTGAGTTGATCATCGGAAAGCCGGACAAGACTGTGAAGATCGGTTCGGGTCTACCAGAGCCTTTTCGGACAAACCTTATGGAGCTCTTACGCTGCTATGCGGATATCTTTGCATGGGAACCGCAGGACATGCCTGGAGTAAGCCGGAAGATAGCTGAGCACAGTCTGAATGTAGACCCCTCGAAGAAACCAGTTAGGCAAAAAAGGCGGATCTTTGCACCCGAGCGACAAAAGATCATTGATGAGGAAATCGCAAAGCTGTTAGCCGCCGACTTCATCTATGAGATTGATTATCCCGAATGGATGGCGAATGTGGTGTTGGTGCAGAAGCAGAATGGAAAATGGCGGGTTTGCATCGACTACACCGACCTCAATAAAGCTTGTCCGAAGGACTTTTATCCTCTGCCCCATATCGATCAGCTCATCGATGCCACTTCTGGGTATGCATTACTAAGTTTTATGAATGCTTTTTCAGGTTATCATCAAATATCCATGCGTAAAGAGGATATCCCAAAGACCACATTCATTACACACCGTTCGGTGTACGCCTACAAGAAGATGACTTTTGGCCTTATAAATGCTGGAGCCACCTACCAGAGAATGATGAACTTCATCTTCGACAGGCAGCTGGGGAGGAACATGGAGGTCTACGTCGATGACATGATCGTGAAAAGCATGCATGTTCAGAAACATTTGGACGATCTAGAGGAGTGCTTTCAGACTGTCCGTCATCGTCAACTGAGACTCAATCCGGCCAAGTGCACTTTCGGCCTCGGTGCAGGAAAGTTTTTGGGTTATCTGGTCAGTCAGAGGGGCATCGAGGCCAATCCGGAAAAGATCCAGGCCATACTTGATATGAAGACTCCTCAGTCGTTCAAAGACGTCCAGCGTCTGACTGACAGGATTGCAGCTTTAAGGAGGTTCGTCGCCAGATCTGCGGAGAGGTGCCTTCGTTTCTTTGACACATTGAAAGGGCCGATGAATGCGAAGACGTTCCAATGGACTTTAGAGTGTGAAGACGCCTTCCAAGGCATAAAGGCATATCTTTCTTCTGCTCCTTTATTGGTAAAGCCCGCTCCAGCAGAGACCTTATATCTATACCTTGCAGCAAGTTCGTTAGCGGTTGGAGCAGTACTGGTTCGAGAAGTCAGTGGAAAGCAGCATCCGGTCTATTATGTTAGTCACGTTCTACGAGATGCTGAAACTAAGTATCTAAATATTGAGAAATTTGCCTTTGCTTTAATAATTGCTAGTAGAAAGCTTCGGCAGTATTTTCTAGGTCGGCTCCTGGTCGTCTACACGGATCAGCCATTGAAGAAGGTGATGGGCAAGCCAGAAGTTTCCGGGAGACTAGCGGCGTGGACTATGGAGTTGTCCCAGTTTTTCATCGAATACCATCCCCGAACGGCTATCAAAGGTCAAGCTTTGGCTGATTTTATGGTAGAATGTTCGTTCACCGAAGCAGATGCCGAGTTGCCAGAAGCTGAATCGTCTGATCGAACAGTTGCAGTTCTTCAACAAGGCCAAAATGCTTGGACTCTATATGCAGATGGTTCCTCCACCCTGACTGTTAGTGGGGCAGAAATCATCTTAACAAGTCCGGACGGATTCAAAGTTCAACAGGCCATCCGATTCGGATTTAAAGCAATGAACAACGAAGCCGAATATGAAGCAGTGCTAGCGGGTGTTCGATTGACAAAGAGTCTAGAAGTCCAAAAGCTTATCATTTACAGTGATTCTCAGTTGGTCGTCAAGCAGCTGTCGGGAGATTATGAAGCTCGTGGAACACGGATGATCCAGTATCTGGCGGAGTTAAAGGATCGACTTCAGTATTTCACTTCGTATGAATTTCAGGGCATAGAGCGTAATGACAATTTCATCGCCGATGCATTGTCGAAATTGGACACTACGAATGCTGATGTTTTCAATGGATCAGTTTACTTGGAAGTTCTGCAGCAGCCGAGTGTTCAGCATGAAGCAGTGATGTGTATCGAGTGATCTAATTGCTGGATGACCCCCTACATCGAGTATTTGGCAGATGGCGTCCTCCCTTCGGATCAGATGTTAGCAAAAATGATCAAGTACAAGAGTGCCAATTTTGTTCTTATTGATGGGGATCTGTATCGATTGGCCTTTTCCTCACCATTACTGAAGTGCCTGGTCCCATCCGAGGCGGAATATGCTCTTCGGGAAGTTCACGAGGGTATTTGCGGTGATCATATGGCTGCTAAATCTTTGGCTTACAAAGTACTTCGGCAAGGATACTATTGGCCTACAATTTTTAAGGAAGCTACAGAGTATGTCAAGAAATGTGAAAAGTGCCAGCTCAACAGTCCGATCCCACATTAGCCACCGGAAGAGCTATACTCGATTTTATCTCCTATACCCTTCGCTGTCTTGGGGGTAGATATATTGGGTCCATTGCCTAAAGCTAAAGGTCAGGTTAGCTTTGTCATAGTTGCTATTGATTACATGACTAAGTGGGTAGAAGCGAAGCCACTTCGGTTAATAACTGAGCAAGAATGTCTGAAGTTCATAAAAGAGTCCGTAGTGTTTCTCTTCGGGATCCCTAGAGTATTGATATCGGACAACGGACGCCAGTTCGTGGGATCAAAATTTGAAGCATTTTTAAAGGAGTTGGGGATTCAACATAAGAAGACTTCGGTGGCTTATCCACAGTCAAATGGGCAAGTTGAGGTGACCAATAGGACGCTGCTGAACGGGATCAAGCGCAGACTGGATGAAGCCAAAGGAAGATGGCCAGAAGAGCTGCTCAGCGTGCTATGGGCTTACCGGACTACACCGAGGACCACCACGGGAGATTCACCTTTTCGACTAGCCTATGGTACTGATGCCTTAGTCCCTGTCGAAATCGGATCTCCAAGTCTTCGGGTTAATCAATACAAAGAGATCTACAATGACGAAGGACTAAAGGCAAATTTGGATCTGCTGGAAGAAGTCAGAGAGGTTGCTCTACTTAAACTGGCTGCTTATCAACGAAGAGTAGCTAAGCATTATAACAAAGGAGTCAAGCTTCGCAGATTCGAAGTAGGAGACTTCGTCCTCAGAGAAGCCGAAACTTCTACACCTCAAAACACGGGAAAATTAATGCCAAACTGGGAAGGGCCGTATGAAGTAATCGAAGTATCAAAGCCGGACACTTATCGGTTGAGGTCGTTAGATGGTTCCGAGATCAAAAACACTTGGCATGCTGGCAGACTTCGGAAATACTTTCAATAGAGATCAAGTCAATTCATCGGAAGTCTGTATATTATTGTTCATTATCAATAAAAAGTCACTTTTTCACAATTGATTCTGGTCCTATTTGTCCTATGGTCACTATGGTGTAAGGAGGTATGGTAGGACTCGCTGGCCATTCGATGGCAGCCCATTTGTTGTTCTACCCCGAGTGGTAGACAAATGATCCTATATTGATTTTACCAAGGGTGGTAAATCAATGGTCACTATTGATCCTGGTCCTATTTGTCCTATGGTCACTATGGTGTAAAGAGGTATGGTAGGACTCGCTGGCCATTCGATGGCAGCCCATTTGTTGTTCTACCCCGAGTGGTAGACAAATGATCCTATATTGATTTTACCAAGGGTGGTAAGTCAATGGTCACAATTGGTCCTTATATCTTGATCCTTATATCGTGGTCCTTATATCTTGATCCTTATATCTTGGTCCTTATATAAATGTTTCACCCCGAGTGGTAAACAAATGACCGATCTCACACTTCGGAACCGATGAGTATGTATTACTTTATTTTATTTAAGTATTGAGTTCAGTCCATTCAGTTCAGATAAGTTAAATTCTGTCCATAAAATTCAATTCACTTTGTCTCATAAATTAACTATTGCATGTCTTAATTGATTTACTGTTTAGGTTCATTTCACAGATATTGAATTATTGGCAAGAAACTAACCGAAAACATAGTTCACAATTAACGAAATTGCAGATTCATTAGGAAAAATAAACGTTCATTCAATCGATTCATTCACGAACTAATTACACAAATATAGAACACTTATAACATCCATATATAAAATTTTAAAAGTAATCCCAAAAACCTAACAAGTTTAAATAGTTAAATTTTTACATAAGTCAGAACAAAAGCAAGAAGAACATTTAGGCACCACCTTCGTCTTCGGAGTTGAGCAAAGTGGGATCCAGCTGAGTGGCAGACAGTTTTTCTTTCCCTCGCTCTCTGCAGTCTTCGTAACCTTTCGAGTAGACCTTCATGATTTCGATGTTAATTTCGTCTGAATCCCTGTATTCTGCCTGAATCTGCTTTCTCATCTCTTCGGTCAGAAGAGGACCCCTTCCCTCAAGCTCCTTTATTTTATGACGAAGTTTGTGGCGTTTGTTCTTATGTCTCTGTTCTTCGTCCTGGGCTTTCGTCTGAGCGTCGCCAAGTTGAATCGCCAAGCTCCGGTTGGCCGAAGAAAACTCCTCATTTTTTGCCTTCAGGAGAAGGTTTTCTTCGACCAGGCCAGCGTTCAGATCAGTTAAAGTTTGTTGGCTGGCTTCGGATGCGGCCAACCCATCCCTTGTGGCCCTTAGTTCGTCGTCAGACGTCTTCAGGTCCATCTTGGCTCGATCTAAATCTCGCTGGAGGCCATCGATGGTGTGAAGAGCGTCTTCTTTATCGGCCCTTTCTCGAGCCAAGGTTGATCTCAGCATATTGATCTCTTGTCTCATGAAATCTTCCTCGGCCTCCCCATTTATGTGCCTCGGACGTAAACGTCTGAAGACAGCATTGGCCTGCATATGTTCAAATAGTACTCAAGTCAGTACCCAGATATCCAAGCAAGAACAGATAGATAGAAAATAAAGAAATGGTTATTTTCCTTAGCCAGATAGCTCATCCCTTCATCAAGTAGATTCCCATCCGTGTGATCACTGAACCGATGATCGTCAGCGTTCCTTACGAAGGCTCCGAAGAGGTCGAAGGGAAAATTAGCATTGAATCTAGGCCACAGAGTCGGAGACCCCATGGCTTCGGCATGATAACCCTGACCTGAAGGACCAGGTCGTTCAGGCTAGGGTCTCGACCTTTCCGGTGAAGGAGCTGGTTGATCAGGAGTAGGTTCAACATACACAGTTTCAGGGGAAGGTGACTTATTTGGGGTGGGTTCATGAGGAGTTGGGGCAGAGGCCGAGCTTGGATGGCTGTCAGGCGTACGTTTCCTCTTCCTGGACAGAGTTTTGACAGCTTCATCCTGATCACCTTCTTCGGCAATCTGTATTTCTACAGGGGGTACGAAGGGGGGAATGATCGAAGACTGAGGCACCCTAAGCTCTTCGGCGGTCAGAGGCGTTATCTTGGATTTTAGTTTTTTGGATCAAAGGATGCTTCTTCGATCAGGACGATCAAGTAGGCCTCCTCGTCGAGGGATGAATGTGGTGGTTGGCTCAACTTCTGGAGTGGCTTCGGAAGCGCTTGGAAGGGGTGTTGATCTGGATTTTCTGATTGCCCTCCTCTTCTGTTGAGGATGGAGGGTCTCTTCCGGAATAGGAACCTCATTAGCTTCTGGTTCTTTAGTTCGGAACTCGTCAGTGTGTGTCTCTGGGATTGGTTCGGCTTCGGGAGCAGCTTCTGCTGCCAGAGTTTCAACAGCTTCCGAAGACTTCCCGGACAAAAAATCTTCGAACTCCTTTATTTCTAAGGAGCTCGGTTTGATCATAGATACTACATGAACCAAACATACCTGTGTTAGATTCTACGTTATGAAAGCGTTTCCAAAAATTTCTTATATAAAATAGACTGATACTTACATTTATGGTCGTATAACCATGCCTGCTTCGAGAGGAGTCCATACTTCCACTCCTCCTTGGGGAAATTGTCAAAAAGGTCCATCATCTCAACTTCCCATTCTTCAGAAACGTCTCCAAAGTCGGCAGAGATCTTCTCGTCAGTGGCCCAGTTTGTTATACGTACCCAAATCACACCCAAAATACTGTATTATGAAAAAAATTTATTTCCATAAAATATTAATTTTTTTTTTAGTTTTTTTTAAAAAAAGTTCGGACAGGACTAAAATCCGGGCGTCCGGACTGGAACCAGACTCTCTCTCTCTCTCTCTCTCTATATATATATATATATATATATATATATATATATATATATGAATTCCGTCCACAGCAACCGGTTGTTGGGGAGCAACCCATTTTGGCCAGCCGCTACTACCTGTAGCAGTTTATAAAAAAAATTGTCTAAGGCCGGTACAGGTTGTAGCGGCTGGGCCAAAAGAGGTTGCTCCCCAACAACCGGTTGCTATGGATGGAATCCCATATATATATATATATATATATATATATATATATATATATATATATATATATAGAGTCCGGATCCAGTCCGGACTCCCGGATTTTGTTAAAATCCGGACTTTTTTTTTTTTTTTTTTTTGCTTTTTTTTTTGAAACAACTAAAAAAAAAAAAAAATTTATGGAATTGAAATTTTTACATTATACAGTGTTTTGGGTGTGATTTGGATGCCTATAACGAAACATGTCTGTACAGTCTGGGCAGACTGTACATGCATTGGTTGGGGTAGGTATTAAAAACACACCCAAAACACTGTATTATTGAAAAATTTCAGTTCCATAAATTTTTTTTTTTTTTTTTTAGTTGTTTCAAAAAAAAAAAAGCAAAAAAAAAAAAAAAAAATTGGACCGGATTTTGATCCAGTCCGGACTCCCGGACTGGATCAGTTTCATATATATATATATATATATATATATATATATATATATATATATATATATATATATATATATATATATATATATATATATATCAGTAACATACAATTCAATCTCTCCTTTTTTTTTCTTTTCTATGCTCCCGCCTCCTTTCTTATCCCAATTACGTATTAGGAATAATGCTCAAGTAAATTAGGTCTAGCTATTGATTTATTATTAAAAAAACTTATTAATTCTCCTAATTATAATTGGATTTATTATTACCCACATTTAATTAAATTAAACCCAATTAATTTTAAAAGCCCAAATTGTACTAAATTAATTTACCCATCTCTTATTAATATTTATTAGACCACACAAATTAAATAACTAGTTTGACCCAAATAACTGATAAAGTCCAATTAATATGTTTTAAAATAAAATAATTTGTAATATTTAATTAGTTTTTTTCGGGTATTACAAAATGTATCAAAAGAACATCATTTGTTCCCCGAGTCCCGACTTCATACAAATATTTAAATTCAATAGAGCTAAGTACATACGCTGAGCCTTCAGTGCCTATGACTTGATAAAGTCTCTTGTTATGCAAGGCCCAAAATGAGTCATAATAAAGGTCACACGTCTTTAGCAACACAGTGACCCAAGTTAGGGACTGATATTCCACTTGAAAGATGAGCTAAAAATTGTATGCTATGTCTATGTCAACATATAAGTACGTAAAAAAGAGGAACATGACAAACATACTTCATTGCTATCTCTCCATCCAAACAAGTAAGATCCTGAGCCACGTATTTTCTTTTGAGACCTTAATGCTTCAACATGTCATTTTTTTTGCTAAATTTTGTTTGTATAGAAAAGAACCAAATTACATAGACAAGGGGCATACCCACAGTATAGCTACATCATCTATAGACAAGCCCAAGATGAGGAAATTATACAAGGAACTATACCAGAAACCAAACTAGCTAGTAATAGGCCTATTACAGAATCATGAAATATTTCTATCTTTGATAAGAGAATTACAAGGACCTCGCTCGGAAGACTTCGTCCGAAGCTATAACATGGCTCGCCCAGCGCCGCCCCACTCAAAGGATCTTGCCGATATTTTCCAGAAGCCACAAAAGAAAGAACGCCCAAACTTCTCTAACTAGTTAATAGCCAATTACAAAAATATTGGTTATTTGTGGCTTTGATAAATGATTTGCAAGTGGAAAGCCTAGACTTAATAATGTGGATAACATCCTGTGTGATCCTGGTGAGTGGAGGGAGTTGATCATCATGAAGCTTTTTGTTCCTTGCTTCCCAAATTTTATAAAAACAGACTGCCACCGTCAAACTAAGGATATTACGTGACAATTTAGAACCTTGATAAGAAGTGAGAAACTCCATAATGTCATCCCACGAACTGGGAAAAGCGGTCCAATTTCCAAGGCTTATAGCATTCAGAAGAACCGATTTGGAGAATACACAGTTGAAGAACATATGATCAAAGGTCTCCAGATGAAGGTTGCATAGTGGACAGTTCCAGGATCTGTTAGAGAATCTGACTGTTCTGTCATTGGTGGGGAGCTTTTTAAGAATGCCAAGCCACAAAATAAAAGAGTACCTTGGAACATAGCATTTATTCCAGACAATGGAGCACCAAGAAACCGACTGCAAACATGTCATTTTTGTCTTTCAGCAGCCTGTTAATCACAAAAATGGAATATTTAGGATAGGGAACAAATACATAAAATAAGTAGTGGAGAATAAGAAATCCAGTAACTTTTTGCCTGCAAGCTAAAGAGCATAAAAATCTTGGCGCACAAGTATATGAAGTGTTGTATTTTATACAAAATAAAATATTCATAATAGTTAATATGAAGATTTGCAACTGTTAAATAAATATTAATTGCTTAATTATTGAGATATTTATAATATATTATCGTTCATAGAGATATTACCGTTTTCATTTTACCGTTTACACATTCATATGAATATTAATTATATTTTACCATTTTTTTGTAATAAAAGTGTATGTTTCCGTTGCTATACTATCTTTTCCTATATAAAAGAAAGCTGAGCTTTCTTGGTGGGATATCTCTATTTACTAATAATATATATGTTGCTACATCAGTTGGTATTCATATTCTATCAAAAAGTTGTTGAGTACTACACCTCTTAGTTGTTGCCTCATCAAAAAGGTGTTGCATATATATATATGTGTGTGTGTGTGTGTGTATGGTACAATTTTGAGTTTGAGTAAGAAAAATTAGAAGTTGTTCCTGGGTCATTCAACTATTTCAAGTGCGGGTTAGTTGGGTGAAGAGCCGTTGAATCCTGAAGTAGGATTTCGTCAGTGACCTTAGCACCGAGAAAAGTTCTCCGAGGGGCGAAATTTCTACTTAAGGACAGTGCACTGCACGCATCTGCTCAAAATTATTCGCTCTAAATCGATAAGTTTATTTCTACCGTTCTTTTATTTGATAGTTGAATCATATATTTTGTTCATATTTCTCCAACAATCTTAAGTAGAAATTTATGGATTCTGCTATGCTTACCGCCACTAAATATGTCCCTGATTTGACCAAAGTTGAGCCTTTTAATGGAACAAATTTTAAACGTTGGCAAACCAAATTACTTTTGATTATGGACATTGCTAAAGTTGACCATGTCTTAACCAAACCAAAACAAGTTGAACCCCCTTCTGATGCTACCGATGAACAAAAGAAAGGTCTCAGGCAAGGGGCGAAAGGTCTCAGGCAAGGCGACCCGCTATCTCCTTATCTTTTCGTTATCGTTATGGAGGTCCTTTCTTTCTTGCTCGCGAAGGCTTCTAAGTTTCCTGCTTTTCGTCACCACTGGAAAACTGCTCCCATTTCTCTTACTCACCTTTGCTTCGCGGATGATCTCATTATTTTCTGCCTTGGTGACCTCAATTCGGTAATGATAGTTAAGCAGTGCCTTGAGAAATTTGCTTCTTTTTCGGGCTTATACATTAATGCTTCGAAGAGTATGTGTTTCCTGTCTCATGTTCCTCCTGAAACTGCGGACTCCATTATCCTTGCTTTGGGTTTCCAGTTAGGGACATTTCCTGCTAAGTTCTTGGGAGTTCCCTTGCTTACTTCCAAGTTAAGTATTGCGGATTGCCAACCTCTGCTTGAAAAGGTTAAAGCTAGAATAAGCTCGTGGACTAACAGATTTTTGTCCTATGCCGGTAGACTTCAGCTTCTAAAATCTGTTATTTATTCCACCCAAGCTTATTGGTCTTCTCACTTTATCCTCCCTGCTGCTGCTTTAAAGGACCTCCAGTCTACTATGTCTAGATTTTTATGGAAGGGCCCTTCTATGCTGAAACATGGTTCCAAGGTTGCCTGGAACAAGATCACTCTCCCTGTTTCGGAAGGGGGCCTAGCTATTAAGAACCTTAAAGATAGGAACAAAGCTATGATCATGTTGCATCTTTGGAAAGTCATCAATCCTTCTTCTACTTCTATTTGGGCATCTTGGGTTCGTGAAGTTCACCTTAAGAATAAATATTTCTGGGCTACCCCTATCCCTAATGATTGCTCCTGGATTTGGAGAAAAGTGCTTCAACTTAGGGGCCTAGCTCGTAGATATCTATCATTTCGCATTGGTAATGGAGCTAACACTAGTCTCTGGTTTGATCCTTGGCTAGGGGATCCTTTGGCCACCTCTGTGCACTCTCCCTTGATTAAAAATTCGGGTCTTGGGCCTAATGCTTCTGTTAGTAGTATTATTCATGATTCTGATTGGGTCCTCCCTAGCTCCAATTACTGCGAGGTTATTGAGTTTCGGTCTTCTTTTGATCGTACTAGGAATTGTAATTCGGACTGTCAGGATGAGCTTATTTGGGATGGTACTGCGGCTAAGGACGTGAAAGCTTCTACCATATGGCGTTCCATTCGGCGTGTTGGGACGACGGTAGGGTGGCATAGTTTAGTGTGGCATAAGATTGTGCCTCCTCGTCACTCTTTTCTTCTATGGCTTGCATTCCATAATGGGCTTCGTACTCTGGATAGACTTCTTAATTTTGGTCTTACGGTTGATCCCTTATGTGTTCTCTGTTCCAACGATAGGGAAACATTTCATCTCTTATTTTTCCACTGTAGTTATTCTTTCCAGATTTTGGTTGCGGTCCTTAGGCGATGTGGTTGGAGAGGGTTGAGTCGTAGCTGGACTACTATCACCGATTTTATTACTAACAGCTTTTGCCCCAAATTTCTAAACGGTCTTCTGCATTTTGGTTTTGCAGTGGTGGTCTATAGGATTTGGCAAGAACGGAACGCTAGAATTTTCACTCATGTAGCTATCCCTGCTCGGATCATTATCCAAGATATTATTCACTTGCTTAAGTGTGGTCTCCATACAAATGCTCGGTTTCAAAAAATTAAATCCAAATTATGCTATCAACATCTTGCTTTGTAATCTGCTCTTTTTCGATTGTAGCTGGGTTTTTTAAACCGGATGCTATGTATTGTGATGTTGTCTCGCTCTGCGGATTTGTGGTTTTGCTGATTTGTGCCATGTGCTGGCTGTGTTGGGGGGGTAGGCTAGTTGAGGCTGTGATGTTGTCTGTGTTCTGGTTGCTGCTATGTTTCGGGTTGCTGAGTTGCTTTGGGGCTCAGTTCCTGCTGATGGTCTACTGATGTTGTTCCTGTTTGGATATCCGTGGCTTGTCTTGTGTCGCTTCTGGTTCTTTCTTCTGCTGCGTTGGTGTAGATTGCAGCTGGCGCTGAGATATTGGGCTGATATTGTGCTAGTATGCTTGTCATCTGCTGCTAGTCTGCTGCTGCTGATGTCATTTGCTGCTCCTTCTGTTGTTGATGCTACTGTGTATAAGTGCAGCTGTGGGATGTTGATTTGTGTGGGGTAATTCCTTTTTGTGCTGTAGGTTTGGTAGATGCAGAAGTTGGTTGGCACTGTTCTGCTTCTGCCTGATCCAGGTGGGTTGGCCCCTGCTGGTTGTTGCTGCGTGGCCTACTGCAGTCTGCTGGTACTGTTGCAGTCTGCCAGTCTGATATTCTGGCCTTTGGTTTCCAGTCTGCTAGTTAGCTCTGGTCTGCTGGCTTGGTTGATTTGGTCTGCAGTCTGTTGGTTTGCTGGTTTCTCGGCCTAGTCTGCTTTGGTCTGCAGTCCTGTTATCTGCTGGCTTATGTAGTCTGATGTTATCTGTGGTTCTTCTGGTCTGCTGTCTGCTCTGGTGTGGTTCAACTGGTCTGATGTTATCGTGGTTCAACTTCTGCTAGTCTGTTGACTGTTGGTTTGCTGCTATTCTTCTTCTCTCGTTTGGGCTATCTGGTTGTTGCTGTGTTGGGTTTGCAAAGTGCTTGTGGTTGTGGGTTTGTGCTTGTTGTTGCTTCTATGGTGCTTCGTTGCTGATAGATGCTGAAAGTGCTATGGTCTGCTGCCTATTTATGCTATGTGTTTTTGCGCTCTGCTGAATAGCCCTATTCTGCTTGTTCTGGCTACGAGTTCTACCCCTCGGCTGGTCCTGGGTTTTTCTGCTGCAGCTCGTGGCAGTTGTGCTTTGAGTTGTGTGCTGCATGTTTGGGCTTTCTGTCTTGGATTTTGGTAGTTTGCCTTTTGGTTGTTGCAATTGTTCTTAAATGTTCTCTAGCAAGTTGCTATTTTTTTTCTAGTGGTTGTTATGTTCCCTGTTGATTCCTTGTTCGATTGGTTAGAGCTTGGTTTTCTACAGCCATCATAGGGCATGTCCTATGATGGCTATGGTTTACTGTTTGGGTTTGACCCATTTACTTTGTACTTATTCTTTCTTTTATTTCAGCTTAAATTTAGCAAAAAAAAAAAAGAAAAAAAAAAGAAAGAATATGAATCATCTGTTAGTACTTGGTCTTCTGCTGATAAAATATGCAAGGCTATCATTCTCAACTCTTTGTCAAATGAACTTTTTGATATCTATTGTCTATTTATACATGTTGCTGAAATTTAGGATGCTTTAGTTTTGAAATATGTTGTGGAAGATGTTGGTGTCAAAAAGTATGCAATTGGGAATTTTCTTAATTTTTACATTACCGATAAAAAAGATGTCTCTTCTCAAATTCATGCCTTTTGTAAGACCCCAACTTTTATAAATAAAGATGAATTTTCTATAAATATTATTCTTGAATATTATGGAGTAAATTTGATATAATGTTATAGTTGTGAGTAATATTTACAAATTTCGCAAAGTATTCAAGTTGTCATATTATATTCGATTGGTCGAAAAATATTCATTTTGTCAGGGAATATCTGTACGACGGTACAATCATTGGTGGACCCCACAACAGAATTATTGTAGGATTGAGAAAACGACAAAAATATTTTATTGAAAATAACGGCGGAAGTTTTACCATTAATACCGTTGAAGTACTCGGTAGTAAAAGTACAGTAATTCGCGTGATTGCATAGTAGCATACGTTATTGATTATTGATGCTTACGTGAGAAGTCACTCGGTTTTGTTCAATTATTGCTTCAATATTTATTGTAAGTTTGGCGTATTATTTAGACCCCTACTTACCCATTTTTAAAATTATCGGTGGAAAGTTATCTTAATTTTGTTATATATATATATATATATATATATATATATATATATATATATATATATATGTATACGTGTATGTAACACCCCAGTCCCACATCTAAAGATAGGGGTAAAATTTGTCTGCATATAAGGAATTAAGTAACTACCAATAGTACCTTCAAGTCATGACCTTTTGGGAGCCTGTGGTGGGCTAAATGACCCAAGAAGATACTATTGGGCTAGTGGTTTGAGGCCTTGTTTAGATGGATTTGATTCGATTCGGACTTGGGATTTGACCCGAGATTTGTTCCGGACTCGGGATTTGACCGGATTATTTCATATGGTATCAGAGCCGACTCTCGAAAGCTCGGGTCGGGTCATCCGATCGGGTTGCCGGAGGTGGGGACACGAAGGCTGGTGGTATTATCCCACAATAGAGAGATGAAGGTCCGAAGGTGGGGACACGAAGCCAGCCGGTATTATCCCACAATGGCTAGAGAGGCAAAGATCTTTGGGCCGTGTGTGTGATCGGTTCTGACGAGGACGTCAAAAATTTAAGTGGGGGAGTTTGTAACACCCCAGTCCCACATCTAAAGATAGGGGTAAAATTTGTCTGCATATAAGGAATTAAGTAACTACCAATAGTACCTTCAAGTCATGACCTTTTGGGAGCCTGTGGTGGGCTAGATGACCCAAAAAGATACTATTGGGCCAGTGGTTTGAGGCCTTGTTTAGATGGATTTGATTCGATTCGGACTTGGGATTTGACCCGAGATTTATTCCGGACTCGGGATTTGACCGGGTTGTTTCAGTGTAAGTCAAAATGGGTGGGGAAAAGGGGGGGAATCAATTTGTCACATGAAGGAGTATTATTTCATTATTGTAAGTTAGTGGGTTTTGGTGGAGTAATTGAAAATGGCAGGGATATGGTGTTTGTCGGGTGGTAATGAAGGAGAAGAAAAAGATGGTGGGAGTATATATATATATATATATATATATATATATATATATATATATATATATATATATATATATATATATATATATATATATATAAACTATTGAGGTTGATAGGGGGGGCCTCAATTATTCTTTTTAAAGGAATGTCATGATAGCTTAATTGGCAGATTCTGTGATGTTTTTTTTTCAAAGTTTGGATCTTTTGGCCAATTTTTCTTCAAGTTATGCATTATTGTTGATAGATTGTGAATTTGGATTCCTTTTAATTGGTCAAGGCTTCCTTTTAGCATGTGTAGTCTTCCCTCATTGGCAAAACACCTTGAAAATAAATACTAATACGTTGGAACCGTGAATTCGTTTATTTTTAACACTATGCGTCCGTGATTATTTCCAAATAGTATCCTTCAATTCTCCTATAAATAGAAGCTCATTCCTTCATTATTTTCTTACGAATTCACTGAAACTCTAAAGAGAGAAAATTATAGAGAGAAAGAAGAAAAGTTTTCTGCTACTTAACTACTCTTATATTCAGTTCTTTTACGGTAAGGGATATTATTTATTGTACCCGTAAGGAATATTATTTCTTTTATATTCATGAAGATAACTTCTGTTATTCCATTCTTTATTATTCTTCTGAAATAACCAGTATACGCGGACTACCCTATACTTGGTGACATTCTTCTATTATTTCATCTTTATTATTATTCTGTTAGAATATCCTATCTATGCGTTTTACGCTGGACCTGGTTCCGTCTTTATTATTATTCTGTTGGGACATCCTGTCTGTGCGTTTACGCTGGACCTGGTTCCATCTTTTTTATTATTCTGTTGGAATATCCTGTTTGTGCGTTTACGCCGGATCTGGTTTTGTCTGTATTATTCTGTTGGAACATCCTGTCGGTGCGAATTTTGCCTGACCTGGTTCGGTTACTTATTATTCTGTTGGAATAACCTGTCTATGCGAAGTATCGCATGCATGGTGATTTCTTTTGTTATTCCATTCGTTATTATACTCAGTTGGTTAAAGTTTTGACTTCTATACTCCATGAAATTAGTGGAATATCCTTGATATTTGCGCTTCATCCAGTATCTTTTCATGGAAATATTCTTCTGATCATTCTTGAATTTTACTCTACAAAGCAGTATCATGTTGACAATTTGGACATTATTAGTTCCTGGATAAATTAATTCTTGAACTTGTTTTATTGAATTCTTATATCATTGTCATCATCCTCATGTTTATATTATGTTAAAAGTCATCTGTGGCCTGTAGTGCATAGATGGACTTGGTATGATTATGACTAGGGATTATTCGGTGTAATCATGACCGTAATGTTACAAATGATGTGGTAAAAGTTATCATTGGCCCGTAGTGCATTGATGGACAGTTGTTGGCATGATCATGACCATTAATGAATACACGAATGTCTTTGGCTGTAGTGCATGGATAATTTGTGGTCGTGATACTATAGAATATCCTTGGCTGTAGTGCAGGGGTGATTCGATGATATGGACTATTTATTAAGCTGAGTCTCAGCGATAAAAGTCATGAAAAACCTTTTAAATCATAAAAGATAGTAGATTTTATTCTCTACTTGACTCTTTTAATGGATTGTTTGTTCCGCTGCAGTTAAACTTGATGTTATATTTTATCAGTTTAACACTGTTGAAGGCTAACGATAATTTATTTTGCATTATCTTAGTCATAATATTTCTTACTGGGCTAGTTGAGCTCACCCTTTCTTTCACTGTTCTCTTCAGGAAATGAGAACATAGCAGGGACTAGTCGGGGAACGGAGTGACGGTCCAGAGGATAGCATTAGTAGTCCTCACTATTCTGTGAAATAGTGTGTTAATAATTGTAATGAGGACTCCTTTTGAGTTTGTATAATCTCTAGTAGACAATAATTGTATTCAAATTCACAGTTATGTTTTGTCGTATTGTACACGACAGTTGTATTAGTATGTTGTATTTGAATTTTGTACTATGTGTCTGACGACCCAAGATGAGTGATGTATACCTAATTTTGGGGGCGTCATAGTTGGTATCAAAGCTTAGGGATATGATCCCTGGCTAAGATGTGAGAATAGTACTAGGAGGGGAGAGACAGAGAATTCCTTCGCTATTATAACCTACCTAAGTTTTTGTGGTATTTAATTGGTCGGTCAGATTTTAGGGATAATATGTTATATGTCAATTAACCTTTGTTTTGTGGTAGTATTTGAAAATGACATCTGAGAATGTTGAGAATAGCAATGGAGCACAGGCGACCGTTGATTCACCACATATCAATAATCAGGATAATGTGCATCAAGAAGGCGACAATCCTCATGCAAACAATAACACTGACCAAATGATGAATGATCAAATATTCAGGGGCTTTATGCAATTCATGCAACAGCAGGCGAGAGCGGCTCCTGTCCAAAATGCAGGTGGAAACACTGGAAACTCTCGGGCGGTCATCGCTAAACAGTTCAAGGAACTGGGACCACCGGAGTTTAAGGGAGAGCCAAAACCACTTATGGTGGAAGCATGGATAAAGCATATCACCAAGATATATGATGTCTTGGGATGCTCCAATGAGCAAAAGGTTCCCTTTGCCGCCTTTATGTTGCGCGGAGAGGCAGATTACTGGTGGGAATCGGTAAAACGTACTCAATCTGCCATACTAAAGATGTCTTGGGAGAAGTTCCAAGAGCTGTTCAACGACAAATACTTTCCCGAAAGTATTCGTCACATGAAGGAGGTGGAGTTTATCAAGTTGGAACAAAACAATATGACCGTGTCGCAATACGAGGCTAAATTTGCGGAATTATCTCGGTTTGCGTCCCACTTGGTGGATAATGAAGAGAGAATGACACGGATATTTTTAAGAGGTTTGAAGCCGGAGATACGTCAACATCTTATTTCTTATAAATTGTGTTTATATTTCAGATGTTGTAAATAGGGCTCAGTTAGTGGAGCGCGATAAAGAATCAACGCAACTAAAAGAGAGCAGCTGATACAATGATAATACCAGCGAGAGCAGTCATCGAAGCAGTGACAACAAGCATGAAGGGAATCAACATGCCATAAATGGTAACCACTTCGGTTGTAATCAGGGCCAAAATAATAAGAATGGATATTTCAAGAAGAGGAGATTCAACAATGATGGAAAGACGTCAGCACCAGCACCTGTCGTTAATGAAGGAGAACGACCACCTATCATATGTTTCAAATACGGAGGGGAGGGGTACATCAATCCAAACTGCGCGATGCCGTCCAAAGCATGTTATAATTATGGAAGAGAAGGTCACTTAGCCCGATTTTGTCATTCACCGAAGAAAAATTTAGCTAGGATGGAGGCACCAAAGGCCGTCCCAGAAAAGTCAAAACTGATAGTGCAAGGGAGAGCGTTTGTTGTGACCTCCCAGAAAGCAAGGAACCCGAATGAGGTCATCACGGGTAAGCTAATCATAAACTCTAACGAAATCTATACTTTATTTGATACCAGTTCTACCCATTCTTTTATTTCTCCTACTTGTGCTCATTGATTAAATTTGACTCCGGAGAAATTAGACTTTGACTTATCTGTGTAAACTCCGTTGGGAGAAACCTTCATTACATCCACTGTTTATAAGTCTTGTTTGGTTCAAATCGGTTCCCTCACATTACCTGTAGATCTTATTTCATTGAAATTACTTGCATTTGACGTGATTCTAGGGATTGATTGGTTAACTACTCATCATGCAAAAATTGATTATTTTCGTAAGGTTGTTAGCTTTCATATTCCTAATCAACCTATTATGCGAATTTAAGCGACGACTAAACCATTAAAATCAGTCACGGTCATCTCAAGCCATAAAGCTATTCGTTTATTAAAAAACGAATGTCAAGCTTTCTTAGCTCATATCACAGATTTAAACAAAAATACGTCAGTTTTGAACGATATTTCTATTGTTAATAAATTTCCTGACGTGTATTACCCGAAGAACTTCCTAGCCTACCCCCCTGAGCGTGAAATTGAATTTCGTATCGACCTTGAACCAGGTACAAAACCCATTTCCATAGCCCCATATCGAATGGCTCCTATTGAACTTCAGGAGTTAAAGACCCAACTGCAGGAATTGTTAGACATTGGCTTTATTCGTCCTAGTACTTCTTCTTGGGGTGCTCCTGTTCTATTCGTGAAGAAGAAAGATGTGAGTATGTGACTTTGTATTGATTATCGGTAGTTGAATCATGTCACCATCAAAAATAGGTATCCATTGCCACATAGTGATGACCTGTTTGACCAGTTACAAGGAGCCAAATTCTTTTCAAAGATTGATCTTCGTTCCGGATATCACCAATTGAAGATTAGAATTGATGAAATTCTAAAGACGGCTTTCAGAACTCGGTACGAGCATTATGAATTCCTAGTCATGACCTTTGGATTGACTAATGTTCCTGCTGCCTTCATGGATATGATGAACCGAGTATTCAAGGAATATTTGGATCACTTTGTGGTCGCCTTTATTGATGACATCCTTATTTATTCCAAAATCCGTGAAGATCATGAGCAACACTTGAGGCTGACACTCCAAAAGCTTCGTGAATACAAGCTTTATGCCAAGTTGAAGAAATGTGAATTCTGGCTTAAGGAAGTAGCATTCCTTGGGCACGTAGTATCAAGTCATAGAATATCTGTTGACCCAGCAAAGATTGAAGCAATTTAAAGCTGGGAGTAACCTAAATCAGTGACCGAAGTACGTAGCTTTCTCGGTTTAGCTGGTTATTATCGGAGATTCGTGGAAGGATTTTCTCGAATCGCTACTCTATTGACTCAGCTGACTCGGAAAGATACAAAGTTCGGATGGAGCGAAGAATGTGAGAAGAGTTTTCAAGAACTCAAGAGGAGACTCATTTCGGCACCTGTTCTGACAATACCATCTGGCTCGGAGGGATTTGTCATCTACAGTGATGCTTCGGGCAAAGGGTTGGGATGTGTTCTCATGCAACATGGAAAAGTCATAGCCTATGCCTCAAGATAACTCAAAGAATATGAGATGAATTATCCTACTCATGATCTAGAGTTGGCAGCTGTTGTCTTCGCACTAAAGATTTGGAGGCATTACTTGTATGGGGAGAAGGTGGAGATCTTTACGGATCATAAAAGCCTCAAATATTTCTTTACTCAAAAGGAACTCAACATGCGACAACGATGTTGGCTTGAACTATTGAAAGATTATGATCACACCATCTAATACCATCTTGGAAAAACGAACGTGGTAGCTGACACATTGAGTAGAAGATCATATGCAAGTACGAGTGCGATATTGTCAACGCAAAGGCCCATTTTGTGTGACTTGCAAAGGATGGAGATAGAGTTAAAGACTCCAGGGACCCATGTGATGATGGCGAATGTGAGAGTAGAATCGACTTTAATCGATAAAGTTAAAGCTTCTCAAGTTACAGACCTGGAGCTGATGCGTATGAGGAAGAAAGTGCAAGAAGGTGCTATGCCGGAAGCAAGAATCGATGAAGAAGGAATACTTCAAGTCAACTCCAGACTTTGTGTTCCTAACGACCCTGATTTAAAGTATAAAATTATGATGGAGGAGCACAATACACCGTTTGTAATCCATCCTGGGAGTAACAAAATGTATCATGATATTCGTCATATATTTTGGTGGAGCAATATGAAGAGAGAGATAGCGTTGTTTATCTCAAGGTGTCTAACTTGTCAACGAGTTAAAGTGGAGCATCAAGTACCAAAAGGTCCATTGCAACCACTTGAAATTCCAGAATGGAAGTGGGAGCACATTACCATGGATTTCGTTACAGGTCTTCATAAGGTTTCTCAAGGCATAGATGCGATTTGGGTCATTGTTGATAGATTGACCAAGTCTGCTCATTTCTTACCGATACGAAAAACTTATACACTTGAACGTCTTGCTCGTATGTACATAAACGAGATTGTAAAAGTGCATGGTATGCCAGTATCCATAGTTTCTAATCGAGACCCAAGATTCACTTCACGATTTTGGGTTAGTTTGCAGAAAGCTATGGGCATAGATTTACGATTTAGCTAGGCATATCATCCTCAGACAGACGGACAATCGGAGAGGACTATTCAAACTCTTGAAGATCTATTAAGAATCTGTGTCCTTGATTTCAAGGGAAATTGGGACAAGTTCTTACCATTGGTGGAGTTTTCCTACAACAACAGTTATCAAGCAAGTATTGGCATGGCTCCATTCGAAGCGTTGTATGGAAGGAAGTGTCATTCTCTAGTATGCTGGGATGAGGTGGGTGAAGCAACGTTGTTGGGACCGGAGTTGGTACGTATGACTATGAAAAAGATTCAAATGATCCGACAACGTATAAAAACCTCACAAGATCGACAAAAGAGTTATGATGATCTTCATCGAAAGGACGTGGAATTCGATATAGGAGATCATGTGTTGTTTCGTGTTGCTCCATGGAAAGGAGTTACGAGATTTGGAAAGAGAGGAAAACTCAATCCTCGATCCATCGGCCCATTTTGAATCCTCGATCGAGTAGGAACTGTGGCCTATAGACTCGCTTTACAGCCAAGTATGTCTCGTGTTCATAACGTTTTTCACATATCCATATTACGTAAATATGTGAAAGACCCGAACCACAATATTGAGTTAGAACCGGATGAAATAACGGAAGATTTGACGTATGAAGAGGTTCCTGTTCAAATCTTGGATAAGAAGGAACATATTCTAC
The DNA here is from genome assembly GCA_020205505.1 of Panax japonicus. Classification (NCBI taxonomy): domain Eukaryota; kingdom Viridiplantae; phylum Streptophyta; class Magnoliopsida; order Apiales; family Araliaceae; genus Panax; species Panax japonicus. Next base: position 26,870,367 of record CM035111.1, read on the forward strand.
GCTCCAAGGTTATACCTCAAGTCAAAGTTTTGTGGAGAAACCACGTTGTTGAGGAAATGACTTGGGAGTTAGAATCTGAAATGAAATCAAGGTATCCTTACCTCTTCGACATACCAGGTACGTACCCTAATTTCGAGGGCGAAATTTCATAAGAAGGGGAGGTTGTAAGACCCCAACCTTTAAAAATAAAGATGAATTTTCTATAAATATTATTTTAAATATTATAGAGTAAATTTGATATAATGTTATAGTTGTGGGTAATATTTATAAATTTTGCAAAGTATGCAAGTTGTCATATTATATTCGATTGGTCGGAAAATATTCTTTTTGTCAGGGAATATCCGTACGACGGTACAATCATTGGTGGACCGCACAACAGAATTATTGTCGGATTGAGAAAACGACAAAAATATTTTATTGAAAATAACGGCAGAAGTTTTACCATTAATACTGTTGAACTACTCGGCAGTAAAAGTACAGTAATACACGTGGTTGCATAGTAGCACACGGTATTGATTATTGATGCTTACGTGAGAAGTCATTCGGTTTTGTTCAATTATTGCTTCAGTATTTATTGTAAGTTTGGCGTATTATTTAGACCCCTACTTACCCATTTTTAAAATTATCGGTGGAAAGTTATCTTAATTTTGTTATATATATATATAGGTATTATATATATATATATATATATATATATATATATATATATATGTATACGTGTAAGTCAAAATGGGTGGGGAAAAGGGGGGGAATCAATTTGTCACATGAAGGAGTATTATTTCATTATTGTAAGTTACTGGGTTTTGGTGGAGTAATTGAAAATGGTGGGGATATGGTGTTTGTTGGGTGGTAAAGAAGGAAAGAAAAAGATGGTGGGAGTATGTATATATATATATATATACACACAAACTATTGAGGTTGATAGGGGGCCTCAATTATTCTTTTTAAAGGAATGTCATACTAGCTTAATTGGCAGATTCTGTGATGTTTTTTTCAAAGTTTGGATCTTTTGGCCAATTTTTCTTCAAGTTATGCATTATTGTTGATAGATTGTGAATTTGGATTCCTTTTAATAGGTCAAGGCTTCCTTTTGACATGTGTAGTTTTCCCTCATTGGCCAACACCTTGAAAATAAATACTAATACGTTGAAACCGTGAATTCATTTATTTTTAATACTGTGCGTCCGTGATTATTTCCAAATAGTATCCTTCAACTCTCCTATAAATAGAAGCTCATTCCTTCATTATTTTCTTACGAATTCACTGAAACTCTAAAGAGAGAAAATTATAGAGAGAAAGAAGAAAAGTTTTCTGCTACTTAACTACTCTTATATTCGGTTCTTTTATGGTAAGGGATATTATTTATTGTACCCGTAAGGAATACTATTTCTTTTGTATTCATGAAGAGAACTTCTGTTATTCCATTCTTTATTATTCTGCTAGAATAACCAGTGTACGCGGACTACCCTATACTTGGTGACATTCTTCTATTATTATGTCTTTATTATTATTCTGTTGGAATATCCTATCTGTGCGTTTTACGCAGGACCTGGTTCCGTCTTTATTATTATTTTGTTGGGACATCCTGTCTGTGCGTTTAGGCCGGACCTGGTTCCATCTTTATTTTTATTCTGTTGGAATATCCTGTCTGTACGTTTACGCCGGACCTGGTTCCGGCTGTATTATTCTGTTGGAACATCCTGTCGGTATAAATTTTGCCTGACCTGGTTCCTTTACTTATTATTCTGTTGGAATAACATGTCTATGCGAAGTACCAAATGCATGGTGATTTCTTTTGTTATTTCATTCGTTATTATACTCAGTTGGTTAAAGTTTTGACTTCTATACTCCATGAAATTAGTGGAATATCCTTGATATTTGCGCTTCATCCAGTATCTTTTTATGGAAATATTCTTCTGATCATTCTTGAATTTTACTCTACAAAGCTGTATCATGTTGACAATTTGGACATTATTAGTTCCTGGATAAATTAATTCTTGAACTTGTTTAATTGAATTCTTATATTATTGTTATCATCCTCATGTTTATATTATGTTGAAAGTCATCTGTGGCCTGTAGTGCATAGATGGACTTGGTATGATTATGACCAGGGATTATTCGGTGTAATCATGACTGTAATGTTACAAATGATGTGGTAAAAGTTATCATTGGCCCGTAGTGCATTGATGGACAGTTGTTGGCATGATCATGACCATTAATGAATACACGAATGTCCTTGGATGTAGTGCATGGATAATTTGTAGTCGTGATACTAGAGAATATCCTTGGCCGTAGTGCAGGGGTGATTCGATGATGTGGACTATTTATTAAGCTGAATCCCAGCGATAAAAGTCATGAAAAACCTTTTAAATTAAAGATAGTAGATTTTATTCTCTACTTGACTCTTTTAATGGATTGCTTGTTCCGCTGCAGTTAAACTTGATGTTGTTATATTTTATCAGTTTAACACTGTTGAAGGCTAACGATAATTTATTCTGCATTATCTTAGTCATAATATTTCTTACTGGGCTAGTTGAGCTCACCCTTTCTTTCACCGTTCTCTTCAGGAAATGAGAACATAGCAGGGACTAGTCGGGGAACGGAGTGACGGTCAAGAGGATAGCATTAGTAGTCCTCACTATTCTGTGAATTAGTGTGTTAATAATTATAATGAGGACTCCTTTTGAGTTTGTATAATCTCTAGTAGACAATAATTGTATTCAAACTCACAGTTTTGTTTTGTCATATTGTATACGACAGTTGTATTAGTAAGTTGTATTTGAATTTTGTACCATGTGTCTGACGACCCAAGATGGGTGATGTATAGCCGAACTTAATAATGAAGGCATGAACTTACCCGCTCCTTTTATTGTTGGCTCCCTTATAGAGAAATTGCCTGATTCTTGGAAAGATTACAAGAATACTATGAAACATAAATAGAAAGACATGACCTTAGAGTAGTTAATTGTTCATATTCGCATTGAGGAAAAGAATAGAAATTTAGATAAAACTGCCAAAGCCAAAGAGATGTTTTCCAAAGCAAATTTGGTTGATGATCACAAACCTCGTCACCCGTTCAACAAATATCCTAAACATGGGCATAAGTATAACCCCGGTCCGAAGGCAAAACTGAATCAGTTCAAACCCAAAACCTCAAAACCTAAAGGTGATTGTTTCGTGTGTGGAAGGCCAGGTCATTATGCTGCTCAATGCAAGTTCAAAAAGGGAAACAACAAGTCTGTTCCTCCGAGAGCTAACTTAGCTGAGGCAGACAATACTATTGTGGCGGTTGTCTCTGAGGTGAACATGGTGGCTGACAAAGAGGCATGAGTAGTGGATTCTGGTGCTACCAAACACATTTATGCGAATCGTGGTGCATTCATCTCTTACACTCCCCTTTAGGGAAAAAATGAACATGTATACATGGACGATTCGAGGACTGCACCAGTGTTGGGTAAAGGGAAAGTAAATTTAAAATTGACTTCTGGAAAGATCTTTTCTCTTACCGATGTGCTTCATATTCCTGAGATTCGTTACAATCTCGTATCTGTTGGGATACTTGGGAAAGTTGGGGTTAAGGTTATGTTTGAATCTGATAAGGTAGTGTTAACCAAAAATGGGGTGTTTGTGGGAAAAGGGTATCTTAATACTGGATTATTTCATTTGAATGTACTTGAACTCATGAATAATAATGCTAGTACTTCTTTTGCTTACTTGGTTGAGTGTGATGATATTTGGCATGCTAGATTAGGCCATGTGAATTACTCTTATATAAAATTAATGAAAAATTTGGAAATTTTAAAATATGTTAGAATTTCAAATACCAATAAATGTCAAGTGTGTGTAGAAGCCAAAACTACTAAAAAAACATGTAAACCAGTACTAGTTAGAGAATCTGAACCTCTCAGTTTAATTCATTTAGACTTTGGTGATATGTCTAGAAATACTTCTAGAGGTGGGAAAAATTATTATGTGACCTTTATAGATGATTATTCTAAATATACTAAAGTTTACCTTCTTAGAAATAAAAATGAAACTAAAGATAAATTTCTAATTTATAAGGCCGAAGTTGAAAATAAATTAGAAAAGAAGATTAAAAGACTCAGGTCCGATAGAGGTGGAGAAGACTCTGGACCCCTTAGTAAATATTGTGAAGAACAATGAATTATACATGAGTTATCACCTCCCTATTCTTCATAATCTAATGGGGTTGCTGAAAGAAAGAATAGAACAATAAAAGAAATGATGAATGCTATGTTAGTAAGTTCTGGGGCTCCACCAAATTTGTGGGGGGAAGCTCTTCTTTCTGCTTGTCACTTGCAAAATAGAATCATTTATAAGAAAATTGGAAAAACACCTTATGAGCTTTGGAAAAATCATTTACCTAACTTGAAATACCTTAAAGTGTGGGGGTGTCTTGCCAAGGTAATGTTACCTGACCCTAAAAAAAGGAAAATTGGTTCTAAAAATGCTGATTGTTTCTTTATTGGTTATGCTGAACATAATGCTACTTATAGATTTCTTGTTTTGAAAAGTGATGTATTAGATCATAATACAATCATTGAGTCAAAAAATACTGATTTCTTTGAAAATATTTTTCCTTTGAAATCTAAAGTGGATCGACCAGTAGCTAAGCTTTTAACGAGCCCTTATTTAGTTCCAATTAAGGAATTTGAAATTGAACCAAGGAGAAGTAAACATACTAGAAAAACCACTAATCTGGGAGATGGTTTTTTTAACGTTTTTGTTAGATAATGACCCATTAATCTTTAGAGATGCAGTTTCTTCTCACGATGCTCCTTTTTGGAGAGAAGCCATAAATAGTGAGATTGAGTCTATTATTGCTAATCACACTTGGGAATTAGTGGACCTTCCTCCTGGTTCTAAAACTTTTGGTTGTAAATGGATTTTTAAAAGGAAATTAAAACCTGACGGATCAATTGATAAATTTAAGCTAGGCTTGTTGCTAAAGGTTATAAACAAAAGCAAGATCTTGACTTTTTTGAGACTTATTCACCTGTTGCAACAAGAACATCATCCATTAGAGTTTTAATTGCTCTAGCCGCTATTAAACATTTAATAATTCATTAAATGGATGTTAAAACTACGTTTCTTAATGGAGATTTAGAAAAGGAGATTTTATATGGACCAACTTGAGGGATTTATTTCCTTAGGCAAGGAGCATAAAGTTTGTAAATTAGTCAAATCTTTATATAGTCTTAAACAAGCTCCTAAACAATGGAATGATAAATTTGATAGTGTGATGACTTCTAATAGATATATAATAAATGATGGAGATAGATGTATATATACCAAATTTAATAATGAGAATTGTGGTGTTATTGTATGTCTTTATGTGCATGACTTGCTTATTTTTGGAACCAATATTGATGTTATATATGAGACTAAAAATATGTTATCCACTAAATTTGATATGAAAGACTTGGGAGAAGCAAATGTTATTCTAAGAATTAATTTGAGAAAAGTGTGGAATGGGTATATGATTTCTCAAGATCATTATGTGGAGAAAATGCTTAAGAGATTTGGACATTATAATGTTAATCATGTTAGTACTCTGTATAATTCTTGTTTACATTTAAAAAAACATGAGGGACCTAGTGTATCTCAATCTGAGTATGCCCAAATCATAGGTTGTTTAATGTAACTTACTAATTGCACAAGACCTGATATATCTTATGCAGTTAATAAACTCAGCAGATACACTCATAATCCTAATAAGGATCATTGGACTGCTTTATGTAGAATACTCAAGTATCTGCGAGGTACTATTGGATTTGGCTCCTTCTTATCCAAGATTTTAATAGGTACCTCCTCATACGTTAAATCTTCCGCTATCTCGTCCGGTTCTAATTCAATAATGTGATTCGGGTCTTTCACATATCTACGTAACATAGATATGTGAAAAACGTTATGAACACGAAACATACTTGGCGATAAGGCGAATCTATAGGCCACAGTTCCTACTCGATCGAGGATTAAAAATGGGCCAATGAATCGAGGATTGAGCTTTCCTCTCTTTCCAAATCTCATAACTCCTTTTCATGGAGCAACACGTAACAACACATGATCTCCAATATTGAATTCCACGTCCTTTCGATGAAAATCAACATAACTCTTTTGTCGATCTTGTGAGGTTTTTATACGTTGTCGGATCGTTTGAATATTTTCCATAGTCATATGTACCAACTCTGGTCCCAACAACGTTGCTTCACCCACCTCATCCCAACATACTGGAGAACAACACTTTCTTCCATACAATGCCTCAAATGGAGCCATGTCAATACTTGCTTGATAACTGTTATTATAGGAAAACTCAACCAATGGTAAGAACTTGTCCCAACTTCCTTTGAAGTCAAGGACACAGAGTCTTAGTAAATCTTCAAGAGTTTGAATAGTCCTCTCTGACTGCCCGTCCGTTTGAGGATTGATATGCTGAACTAAATCATAAATCCGTGCCCATAGCTTTTTGCAAACTAACCCAAAATCGTGAAGTGAATCTTGGGCCTCGAACAGAAACTAGGGATACTGGCATACCATGCAATCTTACAATCTCGTTTATGTACATACGAGCAAGACGTTCAAGTGTATAAGTTTCTCGTATCGGTAAGAAATGAGCAGAATTGGTCAATCTATCAACAATGACCCAAATCACATCTATGCCTTGAGAAACCTTGGGAAGACCAGTAACGAAAACCATGGTAATGTGCTCCCGTTTTCATTCTAAAATTTCAAGTGGTTGCAATGGAACTTTTGGCACTTGATGTTCTGCCTTGACTCGTTGACAAGTTAGACACATTGAGATAAACCCTGCTATCTCTCTCTTCATATTGCTCCACCAAAATGTATGTCGAAGATCACGATACATTTTGGTACTCCCAGGATGGATTGCAAATGGTGTGTTGTGCACCTCCATCATGATTTTATACTTCAAGTCAGAATCGTTAGGAACACAAAGTCTTTAACTCTATCTCCATCCTTTGTATGTCATACAAAATGGGCCTTTGTGTTGACAATATCGCATTCGTACCCGCATATGATCTTCTACTCAATGCGTCAGCTACGACGTTCGCTTTTCCAGAATGGTATTGAATGGTATGATCATTATCTTTCAATAGCTCAAGCCATCGTCGTTGTCGCATGTTAAGTTCCTTTTAAGTGAAGAAATATTTGAGGCTTTTATGATTCATATGGATCTCCACCTTCTCTACATACAGGTAATGCCTCCAAATCTTAAGCGCAAAAATGACAGCTGCCAACTCTAGATCATGAGTAAGATAATTCCTCTCATATTCTTTGAGTTGTCGTGAGGCATATGCTATGACTTTCCCATATTGCATGAGAACACATCCTAAACCTTTGCCTGAAGCATCGCTGTATATGAAAAATCCCTCCGAACCAGCTGGTATTGTCAGAACAGGTGCTGAAATGAGCCTCATCTTGAGATCTTGAAAACTCTTCTCACATTCCTTGCTCCAACCAAATTTTGTATCTTTTCGAGTTAGCTGAGTTAATGGAGTAGCGATTCAAGAAAATCATTCAATGAACCTCCGATAATAACTAGCTAAGCCCAAAAAGCTACGTACTTTGGTCACTGACTTAGGTTGCTCCCAGCTTTGTATTGCTTCAATCTTTATCGGGTCAGCCGATATTCCGTGATTTGTTATTTCGTGCCCAAGGAATGCTACTGTAAAGACCCGAATTTTTTTCGAATAATTATATCATTATTTTTACAAATTTTTTATTTATTTATAAATAATAAATATATGATATGGATTTAGCAGAATAGTCAATTTAAAATTTTAAGTTGACGGATAATGAAAGTTACGTCGGATATGGTCCATAAACCTAATTCATGGATTATGAACAAGGAATGAGAATATTAATATATAATAATTATATTTCAATATGATGTGTATGTACTGTATGTGTGTATGGTTCAGTGTTGATCAGAGATAGCAGAATAGTAGAAAACCCTAAGTTTAAATTGATAAACTCTAATTCAAACCCTAAATAAAAAACTGAGACTAATTGTAATCAGGTATGTGATCAAGGAGACATGTTAGTGATTATGAATCTAATTAGGGGAAACCCTAACGATTATCAAGAAATCCTAAATACTAAGTTAGAAACCCTAATTTGATTATTGAGAAATCCTAAACCCTAATTTTTAAACCCTAATTAGAAATTAGCAAACTCTAATGTTATTAGCAAGCCTTAAGATAAAAGTTATGGGAAATATATGAAATTACCAAACTACCCTTAAAATCCAAGTGGAAAAGACCAAAATACCCTTTAGTATGTAAAATGACCAAAATACCCTTTAACTTAAAGCAAAAAGGTTTTCTAGAAAGCACGACTCACCATACTAAGATCTCACATGTGCTTGAAATCTCAACCAAATCTTATCTCTTATGCCACCTTGCAAGTCTAGCTACATTGAATCAAACTTTAAGTGTAAAAAGAGAGAAAAAGTTTACTTAAGTTGCAAACACTCAACCTAGCTATTCTCTCTCTAAGCCACAAAATTCTCTAAGTTTTTTAGTCCCCAAACAACTCTCTAAAACCTCATAAACAGTTAAGGAAGCAAGATCAAAGCAATTTCAAGAAAGAGGTATAACCCTAAAACTCAATTTTTATTCTTAAAAGCCATGCTAGATTTCTTGTTTATGTGTTTATTTAAGTGTTAGAAGATGTTATATGATGATCTATGATGTTACATAATAGATCTATAGCATCAAAGTGCTCAAAAATCAACTTTTCGAAACTGTCCAAGAATCCTAAATTTATGGCCTGACAACCGAATGTCACAGGCCATAAATCTTAGCCTGTTAATGATTTTGTATGTTTTATGTTTTGTACTTGTAGTATGCTATATGGACTTTAATCTAGACTTGAAATCATGCTTAGATCATGTCCATAACAAAAGTTATTCATGGTCAAACTTAGTTAACCGAGCATGACCAAGAGTTTCTGGGCAGCCTAGAAACTCAAAGTCAGTGTCTGACAACATTTTCTCAAGCCTATATCTGTCAAGTGTTAAATGTTTTGTTGATGTTGTATCTAGTTGGTAGCCTGTTAGTTGTGCTCCAGATCCATGCTTTTAAATCACTCAAACAATCAACATATTGTAAGTAGTGGATGGTCAAAGTATCCTACTCGGCATTGACTTTTAAAATTCTAGGTAACCCAGAATTTGGATTTCAGCGTCTGACAAGAAGTTTATGGTTCCAGATCTTGCATATGTTTGCTGTTTTATTTGTGTTAATGTATTTAGATTATATTCTTGTATGTGTACTACATATGCATTCTCATATGTCATCTAGATAACCAACAAAATGAAAGTTATTTAAGGTCAAACTAGCTAACTCGATCACAATGACAGTTTTCTGGAAAACCCAGAAAACTCAAGAACAAGGTTTTCTGACAACCTTTGACCGGTTGATATCTGATGATTTAGATGTAGTTAGGTTAACCTTATAACTGATAATTGTACCTTAACATGTATACTACAACCTTGAACCATTATAACACCTTTACAAAGAATAGAACCTATAGAAATGAAAGCCTCAAAATGGACCCATGAAGTTGTCTGGGTTTCTGGAAAACCCAGAAGCTCTAACAGTGACTTTGCAAGGCCAGATCGTGAATCTATGTTGCGTTATGACCATGATTAGTTGTTGATTTGTATAGTGTTACAACCCTTCTACCAGATCATTACAAGACCTTGTCCAGAAACAACATGATCACTGAATTACGGTTAGTCAAAATAGGCACCATGAACACTGACTGTCAGTGTTCTTGAGCCTCAAGAATACCTTCCGCAACAGAAACTATCGCTAAAGCCTTTAGCGACAGATTTAATTAATTTAGTTTCCTAATTTCTGAAAAATTCATTAAAAATAGAAATAAATTCCTAAAAATTACAAAATCAGTTTTAAAAATTATTTTAAATTATGAAAATTAACTTCTGATAAATTGACATATTTTTCATTAATATTACTATTTATTTGAATATTAATGATATTAAATTTATTTAATAAATGTATTAAATAAATTGTTTAAAAATGATTTTTATATTATAAAAATTATTTTAAATAATAATAAGATGTTTAAAAATATTCTAAGTTATAAATCATGACTTTTAATATTTTAAGGTAATTTTAATTAATAATTTAATATTAATGATAATATGTTTATTTAATATTTATGTTAAATAAATAGTTTAAAAATGGTTTTAATGATTTAAAAATCATTTAAAAATAATATAAAAGAGTTAAAAATATTTTAAGTTATAATAAATGACTTTTAATATTTTCAAGAATAATATATTAATATTTAAATATTAATAGTGATCATTTAAAAATGATTTTAAATGTTTTAAAAATCATTTAAGGGTAAAATAAATGTTTTAAAAATATTTTGAGTTATTATTAATAACTTAGATATTTTGTCAATTATTTCAATAATATTTTTATAATATTGAATATTAATGATAATGGAATTATTCTGTATTTAAATCATTTAAAAATGATTTCAGTGTTTGAAAAATCATGATAAATTATAATAATTATTTAAAAATTATTATAAGACCTTGAAAAATAATATGATTAATATTTAAATTATCTACTATAGTATTGACGTTACAGAATAAAGTTTAAGTAAATATAAACTCGATTATTATCTGATAAAGTCGTCAGTACACCGAAATATTACCGAAGTTGACCCAGACTTATATAGATTGACCTGATAAGTAATTATTTATGTTAGAATGACTGTTATAACTATGTGACAATGTGTTTAAGCTATATGACGACTGTAAATAGCAGTGTTATGTGTTATGATAAATTATTCTGATCAAAAGAATAATCTTATGAATGATATGTTTCAGTATAAAAGATAAAATCTAAGTTGTGTAAGCAGCAGATCAGGCAAGTATCCTTACTCTCTGTTTCTACTTATGCAATGTTCCTGTATAAATAAGTTATCGAATATTATACTCATGTTATATAAGTTAATATACCCTACTATTATCGGTCACGTATTTAAATATTAGTATTCATGCCAGTTATAGAATTATATTCGTTTACCAGTACTGAAGTAATATGATGCCCCAAAATAGGTATACATCACCTATTCTAAGTCGCCAGATACATGGTACTGAATACAAATACAAACTTAAATATACAACATGAGCTGTGAGTTTTAATACAAATATTGTCTTCTAGACAGTATACAAACTCAAAATAAGTCCTCAATAAATTTATTATCACACTATTTAACAGAATAGTGAGGACTATTAATGCAACCATCTAGACCGTCAATCCATTCCCTGACTAGTCCCAGCTATATTCTAATTTCCTGAAGAGAACAGTGAAAGAAAGAGTGAGCTTAACTAGCCTAGTAAGAAATATTATGACTAAGATAATGCAAAAAAAATTATCATTAGCCTTTTTTTTGGTGCTAAATTATCATTATTAGTCTTTAACAATGTTAAACTGATAGAATACAATATACAACAAGTTTAACTGTAGCGGAATAAGCAATCCATTAGAAGAGTCAAGTAGAGCATAAAATCTACTATCTTCTATGATTTAAAAAGTTTTTCATCAACTTTATCACTAAGACTCAGCTTAATAAATAAAATCGAATCATCCCTGCACCACGGCCAAGGATATTCATGTAATCATCAATGGTCATGACTATACCGAATAATCCCTAGTCATATCATACCAACAACTGTCCACCAATGAATTACAGGCCAATGAGGACTTTTACCACATCATTCGTCACATTACGGTCATGATTATACCGAATAATCCCTGGTCATAATCATACCAAGTCCATCTATGTAATGCCCCAGTCCCACATCGAAAGATAGGGGAAATTTTTTTTTTTTTTTTTCGCTAAGTTTGTTTGTATAAAGAAAAGAGACCCAAGAAGATGACCCAAGAAGATACTATTGGGCCAGTGGTTTGAGGCCTTATTTGGATGGATTTGATTAGATTCGGACTTGGGATTTGACCCAAGATTTGTTCCGGACTCGGGATTTGACCCGGGTTGTTTTATTTGGTATCAGAGCCGACTCTCAAAAGCTCGGGTCGGGTCATCCGATCGAGTTGTTGGAGGTGGGGACACGAAGGCTGGTGGTATTATCCCACAATGGAGAGATGGAGGTCCGGAGGTGGGGACACGAAGCCAGCCGGTATTATCCCACAATGGCTAGAGAGACAAAGATCTTTGGGCCGTGGGCCATGTGTGTGATCGGTTCTAACGGGGACGTCAGAAATTTAAGTGGGGGAGTTTGTAATACCCCAGTCTCACATCGAAAGATAGGGGAAAATTTGTCTGCATATAAGGAATTAAGTAACTACCAATAGTACCTTTAAGTCATGACCTTTTGGGAGCCTGTGGTGGGCTAGATGACCCAAGAAGATACTATTGGGCCAGTGGTTTGAGGCCTTATTTGGATGGATGTGATTCGATTCGGACTTGGGATTTGACCCAAGATTTGTTCCGGACTCGGGATTTGACCCGGGTTGTTTCAATCTATGCATGTAAGCCAAAGATGACTTTCAACATAATATAAGCATGAGGATGATGAAAAGTCATTAAAACAAGTTCAAGAATAAATTTTAAAGATTTATAAGTTAATTTATCCTGAACTCAATAACGTCCAAATTGTCAACATGATACTGCTTTGTAGAGTAAAATTCAATAATGCTCAGAAGAATATTTCCATGAAAAGATACTGGATGAAGCGCAAATATCAAGAATATTCCACTAATTTCATGGAGTATAGAAGCCAAAGCTTTAACCAACTGAGTAAAATAGAATATATGAAACTACAAATGGATTTTCGCCCGCTATGCGGTAATCCACGTAGACAGATCTTTTCCACAATTTAATAAGGAATGAATATGAAGGATCATTCACCATGCATGTGGTAATCCACACAGACAAGTTATTCCAACAGAATAATAAAGAATGGAATAACAGAAGAATTCACCATGCATGCGATAGACCGCACAGACAGGTTATTCCAACAGAATAATAAAGAATGGAACCAGGTCACGCGTAATCCGCACAGACATGATATTCTAACAGAATAATAAAGAATGGAACCAGGTCATGCGTAATCCGCACTGATAGGATGTTTCAACAGAATAATAAAGAATTGAATAACAACAGAATTCACCAGGCATGCGATAGACAGCACAGACAGGTTATTCCAACAGAATAATAAAGAATAGAATAACAACAGAATTCACCAGGCATGCGATAGACCGCACAGACAGGTTATTCCAACAGAATAATAAAGAATGGAATAACAGAAGAATTATACCATATATGAGGTACTTCGCATAGACAGATTATTCCAACATAATAATAAAGAATGGAATAACAAACCTTACGAGTATTGAAAGAAAATAACTCTCTTCATGAATACGAAAGAATAATACCCCTTACGAGTACAACAAATAATATCATTTACCTTAGAAAAACTGAATACAGGAGTAGTGAAGTAGCAGAATACTTTTCTTCTTTTTCTCTATAGTTTCTCTCTAGAGTTTCAGTGAATTCGTAAGAAATAATGAAGAAATGAGCTTCTATTTATAGGAGAATGGACTGAATAGTAACTAAGTCATGAACAATCCAGATTTATTTACTTTTAAACGAACGATCCATATTGATTTACTATTATAACTTAAAGCAACGGTCCATACTGATTTAACTATTAAAACTTTAAACCAGCGATCCATATTGATTTACTATTATAACTTTCCACCAGCGGTCCTTATTGATTTACTATTATATCTTCAACCAATGACCCATATTGATTTATTATTATAACTTCAATCAACGGTCTGAAAAATTATCACATCTCCTCATGGAATAATATTGTACCCAAAAATGATTTGGACCGAAAAGAAATATATTTTTCGGGTGAATATTATCCCGTAAATAGTACCCCGTGAATAGTACCCCGACACGAAAAGTATCACAAATACCCGAGTGAAGAATACTAGAGTGAATAGTAACAGGGTGAATAGTAACCCGTGAATAGTACTCTGACACGAAAAGTGTCCTAAATACTTGAGTGAACAATACTAGAGTGAATAGTAACCTGTGAATAGTACTCTGACACGAATAGTGCCCCAAATACCCGATTGGTCAATATAACCTCCAGACATCAATTACTATCGAAATAAATATCGATTTCTACTAGGACTAATAATTTCCACACAATGGAACTATCAATTTCATCTTTAATCAACACGAACTTATTCATCATTAATATTATAACGCACAATATTTAACAACCAGGTCGTTCCCAGGAAAGAGGGGGCTTTCTGATAAGGATTTCTCCTTATTAGCGCGCAATTAGGTGACCAAACATCTCCTTGACAGAACTTTTAGACATTGTCAATATTACAAATAATAATATGAATAACTTTATCGTCTCAATTATTGATTTAATAATATATCATATTATGTAGATGATACTGTGACAATAATTGAATTAATAATATGAGAGATATGATGCAGCAATTACTGTAGCAATAACTGAGTATAACTGAGTGACTTCTCACGTATGCTTCAATAATCAATACTGTGTGCTACTATGCAACCACGCGTATTACTGTACTTTTACTATCGGGTAGTTCAACAGTTTTAACGATAACACCTCCGCCGTTATTTTTATAAAAAGATAATTCTGTCATTTTCTAACTACGATAATACTTCCGTTGTGGGGTCCACCAATGATTGTGCCGTCGTATGAATATTCCTTGTTAAAACGAATATTCCCTGACCAATCGAATATTATATAACCACTTGCTTACTTTGCAAAATTTGTAAATATTACCCACAACTATAACATTATATCAAATCCACACCATAATATTTTAAAAATATTTCCAGAAATTTAAATCTTTATTCATAAAATTTGGGGTCTCACAATCTCCCTTCGTTATGAAATTTTTCCCTCGAAATTTATGTACGTACCTGGTATGCCGAAGAGATGAGGATACCTTGACTTCATTTTAGATTCTAACTCTTGAGGTATATAACCTTTGAGTGCTGAATACGATCCTTCTTATCCAAGATTTTAACATGTAGCTCCTTATACGTTAAATCTTCTGATATCTCGTCTAGTTTTAATTTAATAACGTGGTTCGGGTCATCCACATAATTACGTAACATCGATACGTGAAAAACGTTATGAACACGCGACATACTTGGTGGTAAAATGAGTCTATAGGCCACAGTTCCTACTCGATTGAGGATTTCAAATGGGCCAATTAAATCGAGGGTTGAGATAACGCCTTCTTGAACCTTTCCTTCAAATTCATCAGATTTGGGTGTGTAGGTTGAACGACTTTAACTTTATCGATTAAAGTCTATTCTATTCGTATATTCGTTATCTTCACGTGGGTCCCTAGAGTTTTTAACTCTATCTTCATCATTTGTAAGTTATACGAAATGGGTCTTTGTGTTAACAACATCGCACTCGTAAACACATACGATCTTCTATTCAACGCATCAGCTACCACGTTCGCTCTTCCACGATGATATTGAATGGTACAATCGTAATCTACAATAGCTCAAGCCAACGTCTTTGGTACATGTTACGTTCGTTTTAGGTGAAGAAAATATTTGAGGGTTTTAGAAATGGGTTTTGTACTGGGGCCAATACAAAATTCGATTTCACGCTCTAGGGGTAGGCTAAGTCTTCAAAAATACGCCAGGAAATTTATTAACAATAGAATTATCATTCAAAACTGTGACCCTCATCCAAGACTTGGATAGCACGTCACATTGATACCTATTAACTTACCACTGTTATTCACAACGTCCCCTACGAATATTCTAGCTTCGGTGTATTCCAAGACTTGGAAGTCACCAGCAAAAGGCTCGAGGCTCTTTACTTATGACTTGATATGACAATGATTGACTTTAGTGGTTTGGTTGCTTGAATTCACATAACAGGTTGGTTAGGAATATGAAATCTAACAACCTTACGAAAAACATGATGAGTAGTTAACCAACTGATTCCTAAAATCGCATCAAAGGCAAATATTTTCAAAGAGATAAGATCGATAGGTAACGTGAAAGTGTTGATTTGAATCAACAAGATTTATAAACAGTGGAGGTAACAAAGGTTTCTAATATCGAAGTTTCAACCAATAAGTTAAAGTCTAATTTCTCCGAATTCAAATTTAAATATTGAGCGCAAGCAAGAGAGATAAAAGAATGGGTAGAACCGGTATCTAATAAGGTATTGACTTCGTAAAAATTTATACTTAACTAACCCGTGCTAACTTCGTTCCGGTTATTGCTTTTTGAGAAGTCATAAAAAACGCTCTTCTTGAAACCACCGACTTTGTTTTATCCGTATCTTCCTTTTGTGCCACCGTCCCAGCTGGAATTGACTTTGGTGCACGAAAAAATTGAGCTAAGTGACCTTCTTTTCCATAATTATAATATGCTTTGGACTGCATCACACAGTTTGGGCTGATGTGTCCCTCCCCTCCATATTTGTAACATACGACCGACGGTCGTTCTCCTTCCTTAACAACAGGTGTTGGTGCTGACGTCTTTCAATTATTATTGAATCTCTTCTTCTTGAAATTTCTACTCCTATTATCTTGGTCATGATTACCACCGAAGTGGTTACCATTCTTGGCATGATAATTTCCCCCACGATGGTTATCATTGTTCCGATGGTCGTTGCCACCGGTATGATTATTATCGTGTTGTTGCTCGTTACCTTTCGGTTGTGTTGACTCATTATCGCGCTCCAATAACTGAGCCCTATTCACAACATCTGAATATAAATAAAGTTTGTGAGAAATGAACTATTGACATATTTTGGGTTTCAAACCTCTTAGAAACATTCGCGTCATTCGCTCGTCATTATCAACCAAGTGAGACACAAACCGGGATAATTAGGTAAATTTAGCCTCGTATTGTGACACGGTCATATTGTTTTGCTCCAACTTGATAAACTCCACCTCCTTCATGTGACAAATACTTTCGGGAAAGTATTTGTCGTTGAACAACTCTTGGAACTTCTCCCAAGACATCTTGAGTGCATCAGGCTGAGTACGTTTTACAGATTCCCACCAGTAATCTGCCTCTTCACGCAACATAAAGGTGGCAAAGGGAACCTTTTGCTCCTCAGAGTATCCCAAGACATCAAATATCTTGGTGATCTGCTTTAACCACGTCTCCACCTTAAGTGGTTCTGACTTTCCCAAAAACTCCAGCGGTCCCAGCTCCTTGAACTGCTTAGCAGTGACCAACCGTGGGTTGCAATTGTTTCCACTTGCATTTTGAATAGGAACCGCTCTCGCCCGATGTTGCATGAATTGCATAAAGACTCTAAATAACCCATCGCTCACCATTTCATCGATGTTATTGTTTACCTGAGGATTATTGTCTTCTTGTTGCACCTTATCCTGGGTATTGATCGTTGGTGACTCAACGGTCTCATGTGCTTCATTGCTGATCTCAACATTTTCAGATGCCATTTTCAAACACTGTCACAAAACAAGGGTTAATTAACATATCACATATTTTCCATATACTCTGACCGACCAATTAAATACCAAATAAACTTAGGTAGGTCATACTAGCGAAAGCATTCCCCGTCTCTCCCCTTCCTAGTTATTTTCTCACATATCAGCCAGTGATCATATCCCTAAGCTTTGATACCAACTGTGATGCCCCCAAAACAGGTATACATCACCCATTCTGAGTCGCCAGATACATGGTACTGAATACAAATACAAACTTAAATATACAACATGAGATGTGAGTTTTAATACAAATATTGTCTTCTAGACAATATACAAACTAAAAATAAGTCCTCAATAAATTTATTATCACACTATTTCACAGATAGTGAGGACTACTAATGCAACCATCTGGACCGTCAATCCATTCCCTGACTAGTCCCATCTATATTCTCATTTCCTAAAGAGAACAATGAAAGAAAGGGTGAGCTCAACTAGCCCAGTAAGAAATATTATGACTAAGATAATGTAGAATAAATTATCATTAGCCTTCAACAATGTTTAACTGATAGAATATAATAGATAACAAGTTTAACTACAGCGGAACAAGCAATCCATTAGAAGAGTCCAGTAGAGCATAAAATCTATTATCTTCTATGATTTAAAAAGTTTTTCATCAACTTTATCGCTGAGACTCAGCTTAATAAATAAAATCGAATCATCCCTGCACCGCGACCAAGGATATTCATGTAATCATCAATGGTCATGACTATACCGAATAAGAGGTCATAATAATACCAACAACTATCCACCAATGAATTACAGGCCAATGAGGACTTTTACCACATCATTCGTCACATTACGGTCATGATTATACCGAATAATCCCTGGTCATAATCATACCAAGTCCATCTATGTATGTAAGCCAAAGATAACTTTCAACATAATATAAACATGAGGATGATGACAATTCAATAAAACAAGTTCAAGAATAAATTTTATTGATTTATAAGTTAATTTATCCTGAACTCAATAACGTCTTAATTGTCAACATGATACTGCTTTATAGAGTAAATTTCAAGAATGCTCAGAAGAATATTTCCATGAAAAGATACTGGATGAAGCGTAAATATAGAGGATATTCCACTAATTTGATGGAGTATAGAAGCCAAAGCTTTAACCAACTGAGTATAATAGAATATATGAAACTGCAAATGAATTTTCGCCCGCCATGCGATAATCCACGTAGACAGATCATTTCCATAATTTATTAAGGAATGAGTACGAATGATCATTCACCATGCATGTGGTAATCCACATAGACAGGTTATTCCAACAGAATAATAAAGAATGGAATAACAGAAGAATTCACCATGCATGCGATAAACCTCACAAACAGGTTATTCCAACAGAATAATAAAGAATGAAACCAGGTTATGCTTAATCCGCACACACAAGATATTCCAACAGAATAATAAAGAATGGAACCAGGTCATGCGTAATCCGCACTGACAGGATGTTCTAATAGAATAATAAAGAATTGAATAACAATATAATTCACCAGGTATGCAATAGACCGCACAGACAGGTTATTCCAACAAATTATTAAAGAATGGAATAACAACAGAATTCACCAGGCATGTGATAGACCGCACAGATAGGTTATTTCAACAGAATAATAAATAATGGAATAACAGAAGAATTTCACCATGTATGCGGTACTTCACATACACAGGTTATTCCAACATAATAATAAAGAATGGAATAACAACCCTTACGAGTATTGAAATAAAATAACTCTCTTCATGAATACGAAAGAATAATACCCCTTATGAGTACAACAAATAATATCCCTTACCTTAGAAAAACTGAATACTTGAGTAGTGAAGTAGCAGAGTACTTTTCTTATTTTTCTCTATAGTTTCTCTATCTAGAGTTTCAATGAATTCGTAAGAATTAATGAAGGAATAAACTTATATTTATAGGAGAATGTACTGAATAGTAACTAATTCATGAACGGTCCAGATTGATTTACTTTTAAACGGACGGTCCATATTGATTTACTATTAAAACATAAAGCAACGGTCCATACTGATTTACTATTAAAACTTTAAACCAGCGGTCCATATTGATTTACTATATCTTCAACCAATGACACATATTGATTTACTATTATAACTTCAACCAATGGTCTGAAAAATTATCACATCTCCTCATGGAATAATATTGTACCCAAAAATAATTTGGACCGAAAAGAAATATATTTTTTGGGTGAATAGTACCCTGTGAATAGTACCCCGACACGAAAAGTGTCCCAAATATCTGAGTGAACAATACTAGAGTGAATAGTAACCCTTGAATAGTACTCCGACACGAAAAGTGTCCTAAATACTCGAGTGAATAATATTAGAGTAAATAGTAACCAGGTAAATAGTAACCTGTGAATAGTACTCCAACACGAAAAGTGCCCCGAATACCTGATTGGTCAATATAACCTCCAGACATCGATTATTATCGAAATAAATATCGATTTCTACTAACACTAATAATTTTCACACAATGGAACTATCAATTTCATCTTTAATCAACACGAACTTATTCATCATTAATATTATAACGCATAATATTTAACAACCAGGTCGTTCCCAGGAAAGAGGGGGCTTTCTGATAAGGATTTCTCCTTATTGGCGCGCAATTAGATGACCAACATCTCCTTGACAGAACTTCTAGACATTGTCAATATTACAAATAATAATATGAATAACTTTATCGTCTCAATTATTGATTTAATAATATATCATATTATGTAGATGATACTGTGACAATAATTAAATTAATAATATGAGAGATATGATGCAGCAATTACTGTAGTAATAACTGAGTATAACTGAGTGACTTCTCACGTATGCTTCAATAATCAATATTGTGTGCTACTATGCAACCACGCGTATTACTGTACTTTTACTACTGGGTAGTTCAACATTTTTAACGGTAACACCTCCGCCGTTATTTTTATAAAAAGGTAATTCTGTCGTTTTCTAACTACGACAATACTTTCGTTGTGGGGTCCACCAATGATTGTGCCGTCATACGATTATTCCCTGTTAAAACGAATATTCACCAACCAATCGAATATTATATAACCACTTGCTTACTTTGTAAAATTTGTAAATATTACCCACAACTGTAACATTATATCAAATCCACACCATAATATTTTAAAAAATATTTCGAAAAATTTAAATCTTTATTCACAAAATTTGGGGTCTCACAAGTAATGTATGATCATTGTATACCTTGTGGATAGATAGTTATGTTAGATTATTCAAGTGTCCTCACTTGGATAACGATTGTATTTAATCTCATGTCGACACTTACCTACTAATTTTAGGTATGTATATGCTATTTAAAAAATATTGTCTAAGCTATTTAATTCAGTTAGACATAGAAGGAAAGAATATTGTAGAACATGATAGAATATTATTATTGTTAAATTGAAGTGTTTTATATCAAATGTGAAATTAATTATGAACATCCCGAGCAGGGAAAATTTTTATGCGCCAAAGGCGGACCAGCTGAACAATTTATCGTTCAAACAAGTAGTGTTGATCAATACATGGCATAATAGGCTGATCACCCTCCGTGTCCGTAAGTCATGACAGTTTTCAGATGAAGTTCTGTTTAACCTTTTCGAAAATTAAGATAAAATTTATAGTTTATTAAAGTGTTACTAAATTTATAGTCAGTACGTAGTTTAAAAAAATGAAATAAAGTTTATATGTAGTTCTGTATTGTCTCATCTTACTTCAAAACTATTACTTCGTTGTTGAAGTGTCATCGAAAGAAAATCTTCAAATCTTTCAGATAATCGTTATTCATTGCTATTACTTGTGGGGCACTCAAATTCTCATTCTTGCTTTAAATTTAAATGTTTTTAACTAAGCTAGCACGTTCTGAAGGTTCTAGCAAGGACAAAGGGAATGGGAAGCTGAAGGAATAGATTGCATTATGTTGTTATGACTGTTGTAGTAAGATAATATAATATTTATCATGTAATGTAAGACTTAAAGGTTCTCGAGACTGGGAAAGTAGATAAATTTGATATAATAATTTTGTTTAATTAATACATTAAGTAGTTGAATGAATGTTATCGTGGAGCACCAAGTACATGTTTCAAGTACTTGGATTTGGGGTCGTCACAGCTACTTCCTCAAGCCAGAACTCACATTTCTTCAACTTGGCATATAACTTGTTTTCACGAAGCTTTTAGAGTATCAGCCTCAAGTGTTGCTCATGATCTTCACGGCTTGTGGAGTAAATGAGGATGTCATCAATAAAGATGACCAGAAAGTGATCCAAATATTCCTTGAATACTTGGTTCATCATATCCATGAGGCAGCAGGAGCGTTAATAAATTCAAAAGACATGATTAGGAATTCGTAAGGCCCGTACCGAGTTCTGAAAATAGTCTTTAGAATGTCATTAGTTTTAATCTTCAACTGATGATATTCGGAACGAAGATCGATCTTTGAAAAGAATTTAGCGCCTTGCAACTGGTCAAACAGGTCATCAATGCGAAGCAACATGTACCTATTTTTAATGGTGACATGATTCAACTCCCGATAATCAATACAAAGTCGCATACTTCCATCTTTCTTCTTCACGAATAGAATATGAGTACCCCAAGGAGACGTACTAGGTCGAATGAAACCGATGTCTAACCATTCCTGTAGTTGGGTTTTTAACTCCTGAAGTTCAATAGGAGCCATTCGATATGGGGCTTTGGAAATAGGGTTTGTACCGAATTCAAGGTCGATACAAAATTCAATTTCACGCTCTGGGGTAGTCCAGGAAGTTCTTCAAGGAATACGTAAGGATAATTTATTAACAATAGAAATATCATTCAAATCTGACGTATTTTTGTTTAAATCTGTGACATGGGCTAAGAAAGCTTGACATCCATTTTTTAATAAACGAATAACTTTATGGCTTGATATAACAGTGATTGACTTTAGTGGTTTGGTTGCTTGAATTCACATAATAAGTTGGTTAGGAATATGAAAGCTAACAACCTTACGAAAACAATCAACTTTTGCATGATGAGTAGTTAACCAATCAATCCCTAAAATTACATCAAATACAAGTATTTTCAAAGAGATAAGATCGACAGGTAATGTACGGTTACCGATTTGAATCAAACAAGACTTATAAACTGTGAATGTAATGAAGGTTTCTCCCAACGGAGTTTCAACAGATAAATCAAAGTCTAATTTCTCTAGATTTAAATTTAAACGTTGAGTGCAAGTAGGAGAAATAAAAGAATGGGTAGAACAGGTATCAAATAAGGTATAGACTTCGCTAGAGTTTATGATTAGCTTACTCGTGATCACCTCGTTTGGATTCCTCACTTTTGGGAGGTTACGACAAATGCTCTCCCTTGAACTACCGATTTTATCTTGTCTGGGATGGCCTTTGACGCCTCCATCCCAGCTGGACTTAACTTCGGTGCACGATAAAATCGGACTAGGTGACCTTCTCTTCCATAATTGTAACATGCTTTGGACTGCTGCGTACAGTTTGGACTGATGTTTCCTTCCCCTTCGTATTTGTAACATACGACCGGCGGTCGTTCTCCTTCCTTAACAACATGTGTTGGTGCTGACGTCTTTCCATCATTATTGAATTTCCTCTTCTTGAAATTTCCACTTCTATTATCTTGGTCATGATTACCACTGAAGTGGTTATCATTTCTGCTATATTGATTCACTCCACGTTTGTTGTCACCACTTCGATGACTGCTACCACTGGTATTATCATTTTTCCGGCTACCCTCTCTTGGTTGGGTTGACTCGTTATCGTGCTCCAATAATTGAGCCCTATTTACAATATCTAAATACAAACACAGTTTGTGAGAAATTAAGTATTGACGTATCTCGGGTTTCAAACCTCTTAGAAACATCCGCGTCATTCTCTCCTCATTATCAACCAAGTGGGACACAAACCAGGATAACTCGGCAAACTTAGCTTCGTACTACGACACAGTCATATTATTCTGCTTCAGCTTGATAAACTCTACCTCCTTCATGTGACGAATACTTTCGGGAAAGTAATTGTCGTTGAATAGTTCTTGGAACTTCTCCCAAGACATCTTCAATGCGGCAGGTTGAGTACGCTTTACCGATTCACACCAATAATCTACCTCTCCTCGCAACATAAAGGTGGCAAATGGAACCTTTTGTTCCTCAGAGCATCCCAAAATATCAAATATCTTTGTGATCTGTTTTATCCACGTCTCCTCCTTAAGTGGTTTTGGCTCTCCAATAAACTCCGATGGTGGCTCCTTGAATTATTTAGCGGTGACCGTCCGAGAGTTGCCAGTGTTTCCACCTGCATTTTGAACAAGAGCCGCTCTCGCCTGATGTTGCATGAATTGAATAAAGCCACTGAATATCCCATCGCTCATCATTTGGTCAGCGTTGTTGTTTCCTGAGGATTATTGCCATCCTGATGCACATTATATTGGGTATTGATCGTTGGTGACTCAAAGGTCTCATGTGCTTCATTGCTTATCTCAATATTTTCGGATGCCATTTTAAAATACTTCCACAAAACAAGGGTTAATTGACATGTCACATATTATCCCTATACCCTAACCAACCAATTAAATATCAAATAAACTTAGGTAGGTCATACTAGCGAAGGAATTCCCCGTCTCTCCCCTCCTAGTTCTTGTCTCACATCTCAGCTAGGGATCATATCCATAAGTTTTGATACCAACTGTGACGCCCCCAAAATAGGTATACATCACCCATTATGAGTCATCAAATACATGGTACAAAAATCAAATACAAACTTCTTTTATACAATACGACAAAATCGTAGCTTAGAGTTTTTACACGAATATTGTCTCATAGACAGTATTCAAACTCAAATGAAGTCCTCATTACATTTATTATCACACTATTTCATAAAATAGTGAGGACTACTATAGCCACCATCTTGAACCATCACTTTTTTCCCCGACTAGTCCCAGCTACGTTCTCATTCCTGAAGAGAACAAGCTCCTTGGGAGGGCTCGGGATGTGTGTGCTGGCTGGCTGGCTGGTGCTGGTATGTGAGGTGCTGGTTTGTGTGGGCTGGTATGCTAATGACAAGTAGGGGCAGGTGCTAGTGACGACTCTCGTTTTACTTTAAAATTTTTGTACTGCCAATTGGTTTGGTCGTAGGTCTTTAGTTGTTCTTTCTTGGGGTTGTCCCATGAGGCTCTATCATTTCTGGGGTATGCCCCTTTGCGTTTGTTTTTCTTCCTTGTATAGTTTCCTCATCTTTGGGCATGTCCATAGATGACGTTGCTATATTTTGGGGCTTCCCCCTTGTCATTTTCTTGGGTTCCTTTTATACAAACAAAATTTAGCAAAAAAAAAAAAAAAAAAAACTAGCCCAGTAAGAAATATTATGACTAAGATAATGTAGAATAAATTATCGTTTGCCTTCAACAGTGTTAAAATGATAAAATATGATAAACATTAAGTTTAACTACAGCGGAACAAGTAATCCATTAGAAGAGTTAAGTAGAGCATGCTATCTACTATCTTCTATGATTTAAAAAGTTTTTCATCAACTTTATCGCCGAGGCTCAGCTTAATAAATAAAGCACATCATCGACTCATCCCTGCACTACGGGCCAAGGATATTCATGTAATCATCAATGGTCATGATCATACAAACAACTATCCATCAATGCACTATGGGTCAATGAGGACTTTTACCACATCATTTGTAACATTACGGTCATGATTATACCGAATAATCTCTAGTCATAATCATACCAATCAATAATACATCAATGCACGTAAGCCACATATGACTTTTATCACAATATAAGCATGAGGATGATGACAATGATATAAGAATTCAATTAAAAGAAAGTGAAGGTTAATTTTTTAAAGATTTATAACTTAATTTGTCCATAATTCAATAATGTCCAAATTGTCAACATGATACTGCTTTGTGGAGTAAACTTCAAGAATAATATTTTATCAAAAATGATTTGGACAGCAAAGAAATCAATTTTTGTCATGAATAATTCCCCGGGTGAATAGTACCCGAGTGAATAGTACTTCAAGAATAGTATCTCGTTAATAGTACTTTGTGAATAGTACTCGTGATAGTACTTTATGAATAGTACCCATGGATAATACTTTGTGAATAGTACCGTAAAAATGAATACTACGCATGGACAGTACTCCGGCATGAAAAACTTCAAAATTAACAAGAATGTATAGAAAATATCGTTGTGAAACGATACTAGATGAAGCGCAAATTTCAAGGATATTCTACTAATTTCATGGAGTATAGAAGCAATACTTTAACAAAAAGAAGGTATAATCAGGAATACGAGACGAAATAATATTACTCACATACTACAGAGTATGGAAGAAAATATTATTCCTATGAATATTGAACAAAATAATATCCCTTACCTCAGAAGAAGACTGGATACTGGAATAGTGAGGTAGCAAACTTCTCTTCTACTTTCTCTCTAAATCTTCTCTCTCTCTATAGCTTCTCTTTCTATAAGTGCTCTTGTGAGTCTTAGTGAATTGGTGAGAATGAAAGAAGAATGAGCCTCTATTTATAGAAAAATATAGTTTCAATAATTGCACGTTTTGGGGCTCGTAATATTACAGTATAATACCTTCATCTTTTCCTTCATTTTTAATTTAGTCCTGCAAGTATTATCAAACTTGCACCACTTCTCCTAATAGTACATCTTGTGAATCAGTAGCACAATCATGTGAATCATTAGTACAATCATGTGAAAAAAATAATTATAGTATAGTACCTTCATCTATACTTCTATTTTTAATTTAGTCATGCAAGTATTATCAATCTTGCACCACCTCCCCTAATAGTACATGCATTTGAATCAATAGTACACACATGTGAATAAATTTTTATAAACATATGAATTAATAGCAATTAATTGTTCATTTATCCGATTAATTACCTGATTGGTCAATATAACCTCCAGACATCCATTATTATCGAAATAGATTTCGATTTCCATTAACACTAATAATCCCAACACAATGAAAATATCAATTTCATCTTTAATCAATACGAACTTATTCATCATTAATATTATAACTCACAATATTTAACAACTAGATCATTCCAAGGAAAGAGGAGGCTATTCGATAAGGATTTCTCCCGATTGGTGCACAATTAGGTGACCAAACCTCTCCTTGACAGAACTTTCTAGACATGGTCAATATTGCAAATAATAATACGAATAACTTTGTCGTCTCAATTATTGATTTAATAATATAAAATATTATACAGATGATACTGTGACAATAATTGAATCAATAATATGAGATATATTATGCAGCAATTACTGTATCAATAATTGAGTATAACTGAGTGACTTCTCACGTAAGCATCAATAATCAATACCGTGTGCTACTATGAAACCACGCGTATTACGGTACTTATACCACCGAGTAGTTCAACATTTTAACGGTAAAACTTTCGCCGTTATTTTTATAATGAGATAATTCTGTCGTTTTCTAACTACGACAATACTTCTGTTGTGGGGTCCACCAATAATTATGTCGTCGTACGAATATTCCTTGTTAAAACAAATATTCTCCGACTAATCGAATATTATATAACCACTTGCTTACTTTGCAAAATTTATAAATAATAACCACAACTATAGTATTATATTAAATCCACACCATAATATTTAAAAATATATTTCAAAAAAAATTAATCTTTGTTCATAAAAGTTGGGGTCTTACATTCTTCTTCCAATCGCAGATGTGACGAACGAGATTTTATAATTTAAATTTAATATTTATTGAATTAAATAAACATTCTAAATAATTTAATTATTGGATTAAATAATTAATTGATTCAATTATGGTAGATTAATTTAATTATATGTGTTATATTTATTAAATTAATGTGGAGAATTTTTATTATTCAAAGTATGTACTTATGTGAGCTTATTGAATTAAATTAAATTTTTAAGAAGTATAATGTTATTTTAATTAATTTAATAATTCATTAGAGAATTAATTATTTGACATAATGAATTAATGAGAAATTTAATTTTATGACTATGTGAATTAATGAGAAATTATTATATTTAATTTAAATTGAATTAAACGAGATATTTGATTATTGTGTAATTGGGTGTGACCTTATTAAACTATAGTATAAAGGATTAATGAAATTAAATGGGTTTGAGTTTTTAAGAGTGGCCAAACAGGGCATTAAGAGAAGTTGAGAGCAGTTAACCACGTAGGGGTTAACTGACCTCAACGTTATTTGTTATAATAAGCGCGCCTTCATCAGTTTTCATTATTACGTATATTATTTAGAAACAAAAAACCTGAGAGTCAGAGAATTCAAAGAGAGTTAAAGGAATTTGTGATATTTTTTTTGCTAAATTTAGACTGAAATAAAAGAAAGAATAAGTACAAAGAACATGGGGCAACTCCCAATCAGTATACCATAGCCATCATAGGACAAGCCCTATGATGGCAGTAGTAAACCCAAGCTAAACACGAGCAACAAGGAAACATCATGGAACAAAGCAACTACAATAACTAACAAACAAAGAGGCTTGAGGACAGTCTATAAACAGACCGGACCAACAAGCACAAAACAGACCAGGCCATCCGCCCAACCCAACATTTGCAAACCCAGCACTTCAACCTCAAGACAGGAGTGAACCACACGCAGTAATAGAAAACTGCTCAAGTCCACAGCAGCACTCAAGACAGGAGCGAACCAAACCAGATAACCAGTTAACCAAGCCCACAACAGCAAAATTTGCTAGCAACTAGCAGAACCAAGCCACCAAGAAAACCCAGCACCAACCGGTAGACTGCAAACCCAACTACCAAGCCAGCGGACCAAAGCAACTGCATAAAGACCAAAGGCCAAACCGGTAGACTGCAGTTGAGGCCAAACCGCCAAGAGCAGGACAGCAGCACCAGCAGACTGCAGATCCAAGCTACCTAGCTAGCAGACAAAAGTAACCAGCAGACTGCAGATCCAAGCTACCTAGCTAGCAAACAAAAGTAACCAGCAGACTGCAGAAACCCAAAGGCCAAACCAGCAGACTGCAGCAGAGGCCAAATGCCTGGAATAAGCAGAAACAGGACAGCACCAACCAACATCTGCATATGACAGCAGCTCTTCCCTAAGCCACAGCTCATCCCTAAACGAGAGACCAGCAGCAACAGCATCCAAGCAAGCTTTTCAGCAGCCAGCATCTGAATATCCACAGTAGCAGCCACCTGCCATCAGCCCATGCCCAGGCAACAGAAAACTAAGGCAGCCCCAGACCATGCCCAAATTGTAGTAGGGCATAATCATAGCAGAAGCAAAGGTCAACTGCTGAAAGGGCAGAGTGAAACCAGCAGAACCAATCATCACAGACCATCCAACCCGTGCAGAAGATAGGCTCCCAACAGCAGTAGGGAATCCCACAAATAATCAACCAGCAGTACTGCAACACAGCAGAGCAGACATAGAAATGATCATGCTCAGCAGCAGAGACAAGGGAACATGCTACAGCCTCTCCAGTAGGACATACCAGTAGATAAACAAGCTGCACATCCGAAGAGGGGCCATCAAAGCTCAACAGCAAACCAACACCTTGCAGCTGCAGCTGTAGCACAACTGCTAAACCAGGACCAATCCACAGCTCAAGCAGCCCTCCCACACAGCAAACAACGATAGCAGCTAGAACACAACAGTGAACCAGCATGGCCCAATTCTGCATCAGGGATAAAGCCAACCTGCTGCTGCACCCAACAACAGCTAACAACTCTTGCCCCAAATTTCTAAACAGTCTTCTGCATTTTGGTTTTGCAGTGGTGGTCTATAGGATTTGGCAAGAACGGAACGCTAGAATTTTCACTCAAGTAGCTATCCCTGCTCGGATCATTATCCAAGATATTATTCACTTGCTTAAGTGTGGTCTCCATACAAATGTTCGGTTTCAAAAAATTAAATCCAAGTTATGCTATCAACATCTTGCTCTGTAATCTGTAATTTGTCATCGGTTTCTGATTTATGGTTTCCTTGTCCGGCTGTTGAGTGATGTTTGTATGCTCAGTTCTAGTTTGGGGAATTGCTGTAGTCTGTTGCTAGTCGATTGCAGTCTGCTGCAGTGGCTAATGGGATGCTGCTGTTGATATTGTTGGTTTTGGCTAAGGGAGTAGCTGCTTCTGGTTGTCTGATTGTTGTTTAGGGCAGTGTTCGGATTTGAAAGGATTTGAGGGGAATTTGTGATATTGAAGAGTCAAAAGAATTGTTTAAGGATAATCTCTTCAACCAAATTTCTATTTTTACGATTATTAAAGTTTTCATGAAAATGGCCTTAAGTTTTGTTAAAACTTCTGTAATTGGAAAAGGATAGTGATTATGTGTTATATATGTGGTAAGATGTTATTATAACATGTGTTACTGTATGTTGTATGAACCATAACATCAGTTTCATAAAAATTATGTCGTACGTTGTTCTTCAAAATTACAGAGTATGAAAATATGGCCATATGGCCTTACATACCAAATTTAACACGATAATCATAAGTTGTATCATAAATTTATACATGTATGTGTTAATATGTTAACGTAGTATGTTTTTACTATGTTGTATGAACCATAACATCGGTTTCATAAAATTATGTCGTAGATTGTTTCTTCAAAAATTACAGAATATGAAAATATGGCCATATGGCCTTACATACCAAATTTAACATGATAATCATAAGTTGTATCATAAATTTATACATGTATGTGTTAATATGTTAACGTAGTATGTTTTTACTATGTTGTATGAACCATAACATCAGTTTCATAAAAATAAATTAATTGGAAGTTATGGCCATATTCTGTGTTCTTCACAGAACTGTATAATTTAACTCGTGAGAGATTTTTTTGGCCTAATTTGGCCTTGTTATGTTCGCGAACTGCAGAAACTGAGTCTGGATAACCCCGCCCCCGGTTGGCGTTACCAAACTAAATTACCTCACCCCGGCGGACAAAAATAAAAATAAAAATAAAAAAATAAATATTCGATGAAAATTATTATTAAAATATTTATAAAATAAAGTAAATATTTTAATTGAGATATTTATGGAATAAAATAAATATTCGATGGAAATTATTATTAAAATATTTATCAAATACAATAAATATTTTAGTTGAAATATTTATGGAATAAAATAAATATTCGATGGAAATTATTATGAAATAATTTATTTGAGTGTAATAATAGTAAGAGAATGAAAATATTCTAATTTAATTAAGTAATTAAATTAGAAGGGTAATGATTTGTTAAATAAAGTGGAGTTTATTTTAAATAATTAAGTGAAAATGTAACTAATGAATGTCGTGAATACATATGGTATGTGTGTAGGATTTGTGGTGAACGAAAATAGTAATCGTTTAGCCTACTTGTTATCGTTATTCAAGTTTATAAACTTACATCGAGAGCAAATTCTTGTTATTATTAATCAAGTTTAATTTGTTATACTAAAGATTTTTAATCTTTTCAAAGTATGATTCTGTTATACAATACTTATTCTATTGTATACCTCTTGAGATTGTTATTCGATTTAAATATCAGTTATTGTTGAACCTTGTTAGACTAGCGAACCATTATTGATTCGACTAGTCCATAGTTGATGAACGTTCTAAATTTCAGAACCCTTATTGATTTATCCAAACCAAACTTCCTTTGGTGTGGACTCTAATGTCAAACTGAGATGAACAACCCTGTATAGGGATTACTTAAGCGTTAGCGTGAAGATATTGTGCACAATATGGTACTAAGGGCTGATCCCTCTAAGTACGAGTAAAAGAGTCCATAGTTTTATGATTGTTAAAGGTTTCAAGTATAACCCTTGATAACCTAGGACATAGTTCAAGTTCTTATGACCCTTAGAAATCTTTTGATTTTTATTATTCTTTATTGATTCAAAAGTTGATTTTTATTCCAGAAGTCTTTGATTCACTCGCATGTTATTATATATTGTTATTTCATTTTTATACTTGTGGGCAATCGTGCTCACTCTTGTGTAATAATAACATTGCAGTTAAGAACGAAAGGTCCGACGAGCCTTCGACTAGCAAAGGCAAGGGCAAGATTAACAAGTGACGAAGACTTGTTGTTTTATGTGATATTGAATTTATGTTTTAGACTTATATTGATGTTGTGTAAGACTATAAATTGTTTATGTTTCCGCAGTTAAGAATTAAGGTTCGTATGACCTGGGATCTATGTAATTATTTCAGTTGATGTAACTCCTTAAGGAGAGGATTTATTTCTATCTACTTATGCTTTCAATTATTATGGGTAGATAGATATATGAAGTTTGATTAGTGAACACCAAATCATGTGGGAATTGAAGTAGCCGGATTTGGGGGTGTCACAGGTTGGTATGAAAGCTGTAGGTTATGAACCTTAGGTGGGGGAACAACCTTAGGTAATAGTCTTCTAGGAAGAACATAGTGATGGAAAACTCTTATCAAGTTCTAAGAAATGAATTTCTTAATTCATATTCATTGAAGATAATAAAAGACTTTATGTGCTTATGTGTTAGTATGACTTAGTAACTAAAACTTGAAACTATGTTGTCAGGATGTCAGATGTTGGAGGAGCTAGTCGAGCTGGGAGGAAGAACCCCGAGTGTCTACGGAGGAGGAGCCCCGAGACATTCATGTCGTCAGGGAGCAGTTAGTATAGAGAGAGCCATCTCCGTTATTCACTGTTGTTGGTCAGGAGCATGAGCCTGAGACTGATCCAGAGGAGGATCCTGAGGAGGAAGAGGAAGAGGAAGAAGAGGAGTTCCAACCGAACTCCATTGATATCGACGAGTTATATGACTGTAACGTAGAGTTACGTGACACTGTCCAGGATCTGACTGAGCGGGCGATTATTCAGCAGATTACCATCGAGCAGAAGGATAGAGAGGTTGTGAATCTTCACACATGTCTAGGAAACGTGGAGTGGGATTTGGTTCATGAGAAAGGTCAAACCGAAGAGAAGTCCGAAGAAATAGAGAAGTTGAAGAAGGAACTGAAAGAGAGCTCAGAAAGACTGATCATAGCAGAGGAGGACTGGGTAAGAGAATCACGTCGTGCTGATCTTGCAGAAGAGGATTGTCGTGCGAAGAAGGCTAAGCTTGGGGAGACATACTCTACACTTCAAAATACAATGGATGAGGCTCAGGATCGAGTTATGAGATACCAAATCAAGTTCGAAGGACTACCATCGTATATGCTAGATCGTCGTACGATGTCCCGCATCATGGAAGAGGAACATAGCAAGGTTATTCAGCGCCTTAACAGGCAGTGATAGGATTTGTTTAATTATGTGAACAACTTATCTGGTATTTAGATGTAAATTCTGATGTGTTTATAAACATAGGAATATTTTGATGTTTTAAATCCTGTAGATTCTTTATCTCGGGATAGATGATGTAAATAGCATTAATGCTATTGTATAATGTTAAAACTTTCGATTTGAATAAAATATTAGAGTTTATTGAGATAATATGTTAAATGATTATGTTTAAATGTTTTAGTTAAGCCTTAAATATTTAAAGGATTCAATAAAGACCTAATAAGCGTATATTCTTATCAGAAACATGTCACCGAGCAGACGACCAAATCGTCGACTAGCCCAGGAAGGGTCAACGAATAACAACAACAACAACGCCAATGCTGACCTCATTCAACAGTTAGTGAACTTACTGGCTGGAGCAATTAACAATCAACCCCAAGCTCTACTAAATATAACGTTCAAGGATTTCAAGGCGATGGAACCGCCAGAGTTTAAAGGCTCCACGAACGCGATAGAGGCTCAAACTTGGGTTATGGAGATGGAAAAAGTTTTTGACATCACCAGAGTCAAAGAGGACTAGAAAACTGCCTACACGACGTTCATGCTGAAATCCAAAGCCAGATATTGGTGGCAAACAAATAAGGTCCGGGGAGGTGAAGGTGTGATTACTTGGGAGAGGTTCAAGGTGATGTTTTTCTAGATGTATTTTCTGACTAGCTCGCAGAACCAAATGGAGGTCCAGTTTTTAGAGTTGAAACATGGAAATATGTCCGTACCAAATTATGCGGCAAAATTCAATGAGTTGGCTAGGTTCTCCCCATATCAAGTACACACGGATGAGAGAAAAGCAAGAAGGTTTGAACAAGGACTGAAGCCCTGGTTATATAACAAAGTATCAATGTTTCAGCTAAACACTTTTGCTGGAGTACTGGAAAAGGCCATCCTCGCTGAAGGTGGGAGTGATGCGGTAACCAAGTACAATCAGGATCAAAAGAAGAAGAAGAGTGAAAATGAGGTAAATAACAATGCCAGTGGCAGCAACACGGGAGGAAGTACCAATCAGAAAAGGAGGTGGACTGACAACTCGTCAACTGGAAATCAGAAAGGAGGTCAGAAGAAGAGGATCAAAGTGTGCCAGACCTGCGGGAAAGCTCACCTGGGGGTTTGTATAAAGGGAAAACGGGTGTGCTACAATTGTGGTTGGGAGGGCCACATAGCACCTAACTGTCCTAACCCAAAGAAGGGAGCCTGCTTCACTTGTGGCTCAAAGGATCATCTAGCAAGGGACTGTCCCAAGAAGGGATCTGGAGGGGCAGGATCAGGAGGGAACATGAGAAACAACGGTGGAAGTGCTTTAACTATCATGGGACCAACCGCAACCAACCGACCGACCGCCATGACATTCAACATGATAGTGCAGGATGCTGTGCAGTCTCGTGATGTGTCATTCCGATCAATAAAGTTAATGCTTATGTATTATTTGATTCGGGTGCTACTTGTTCATTTATATCCGATGACTTTGCTAAGAACTTAGAATTTCCTAAGGATGAGTTAGAACACCTCAACACACTCTGCAACATCTTGTTTCACTTTCTGACAGGTTAGACATTTGGTTCAAGCCATTTTTGGATAAATTCGTAGTGGTATTTATAGATGATATTTTGGTATATTCGAAAACCAAGGAAGAACATGAAGAGCATTTGAAGTTAACGTTGGAAGCTTTAAGAACGGAGAAGTTGTATGCCAAGTTTTCGAAATGCAAATTTTGGATTGAGTGGGTACAATTTCTTGGACATGTGATTGATAAAGACGGGATTTCGATAGATCCATCCAAAGTCGAAGCCGTGATAAACTGGGATCAGTCGAGAACGACGTTAGAAGTACAAAGTTTTCTTGGATTGGCAGGATATTATAGAAGATTCATTCAAGACTTTTCCAAGATCGCAACTCCGTTAACGAATTTGACTCAAAAAGCTGTGAAATTTGTTTTGACGGAGAAGTGTGAGGAAAGCTTTCAAGAATTGAAGAAGAGGTTGAGTACATCACCTATGTTGTCTCTTCCGGATGATATAGTAAATTTTGTTATTTATAGTGATGCGTCACATAAAGGACTTAGTTGTGTGCTTATGTAAAACGGCAGAGTCTTTACGTATATGTCACGTCAATTGAAGGATTATGAGAAGGGGTATCCATGACTTGGAGTTAGCTGCAGTAGTTTTTGCTTTGAAAATCTGGAGGCACTATCTCTATGGGGAGAAGTGTGAAATATATACAGACCACAAGAGTCTGAAATATATTTTTACACAGAAGTACTTGAATATGCGCCAAAGAAGGTGGTTGGAATTAATTAAGGACTATGATTGTGAGATTTTATACCATCCGGGTAAGGCAAATGTGGTTGCAGACGCCTTAAGTAGAAATGGTCGGGAGAAATTGATGATGTTGACCGCTCAGGAGGAGCTAATTTCAGAAATGGAGAAACTGGAGTTGGAAGTGAAGTATCCTATGGAAATTGATGAGAAGTTATTTCAGATGCAATCTGGTACAACCTTACTAGATAAAGTTAAGGAGGCTCAACTTCAGGACGAAGAATGTAAAAAGGTAAAAAAGAAGATATCTGAAGGAAACGAACCGAGATTCAAGATGGACAAGGAAGGAATACTGAGATTTGAGAACCGAATTTGGGTACCACCAGTACCAGAGATTAAGGAAGACATTTTGAACGAGGCTCATAGCTCACGATATTCGATTCACCCTGATAGTACCAAGACGTACCAAGATCTTAGACAGCATTTCTGGTGGCAAAATTTGAAACGAGATGTTGCAGAGTGTGTTGCCAGATGTCTAACCTGTCAGAAAGTGAAAGCAGAACATCAGAGGCCGAGTGGGTTGCTACAACCGTTGGAGATCCCAGCATGGAAATGGGAACATATTACGATTGACTTTGTGGTTGGCCTTCCAACAACTCAGAAAGGCTATGACGCAGTATGGGTTATCGTTGACCGATTGACGAAATCTGCATACTTCCTTCCGATCAAAATTAGATTTAACAACTAGTTGGCATGGTTATATGTTAAGAGTTTGTGTAATGGACTTTAAAGTAAATTGGGATGCTCAGCTACCACTCGTAGAGTTCGGCTACAACAACAATTACCAAGCTAGCATTGGCATGCCGCTTTATGAAGCGTTATACGGCAGAAAGTGCAGAACTCCGCTTTATTGGGATGAAGTTGGTGAGAGACAATTACTAGGCTCATAATTAGTACAACACACATCAGAGATAGTTAAAATGATCCGAACAAGACTGGTGGCATCTCAAGATAGGCAGAAGAAATACGGCGATCCACACCGTAAAAATATTGAGTTAGAATCGGGTAGTTATGTGTTCTTGAAGGTCTCTCCCTAGAAGGGAAAGATCAGGTTCGGAAAGAAAGGGAAATTAAGTCAAAGATTCATTGGACCCTTTGAGGTACTGCGAAGGATCGGAGAAGTTGCGTATAAGGTAGCCTTACCTCCAGCACTCGAGAATGTCCACAACATTTTCCATGTTTCGGTTTTACAACCCTACAAACCCGATTACAAGCACGTTATTGAATATGAACCCCTTCATTTTGAGAAAGACTTATCCTATTAAGAAATTCCTGTTCAGATTATTGATCGGAAAGAGCAAGTACTCAGAAATAAAATAATACATTCTGTTAAGGTAATTTGGAGGAACCACAACGCTGAAGAGGCTACGTGGGAACTCGAAGAGAATACGATGAAGAATTACCCTAATTTATTTACTTAAATTATGTGTAAGCGATTCTGGGGACAAAATCTTTGTAAGGGGGGGGGGGAGAATGTAACGTGACGAATTGATTGAGTCGTGCTTCTGAGGACAGAATGCTTTTAAGAGGGAAAGATGTGACGAACGAGATTTTGTAATTTAAATTCAATATTTATTGAATTAAATAAATATTCTCGATGATTTAATTATTGGATTAAATAATTAATTGATGCAATTGTGGTAGATTAATTTAATTATATGTGTTATATTTATTAAATTAATATGGAGAATTTTTATTATTCAAAGTATGTACTTATGTGAGCTTATTGAATTAAATTAAATATTTAAGAAGCATAATGTTATTTTAATTAATTTAATAATTAATTAGAGAATTAATTATTTGACATAATTAATAAATGAGAAATTTAATTTTATGACTATGTGAATTAATGAGAAATTATTGTATTTAATTTAAATTGAATTAAACGAGATATTTGATTATTGTGTAATTGGGTGTGACCTTATTAAACTATAGTATAAAGGATTAATGAAATTAAATGGGTTTGAGTTTTTAAGAGTGGCCAAACAGGGCATTAAGAGAAGTTAAGAGTAGTTAACCACGTAGGGGTTAACTGACCTCAACGTTATTGGTTATAATAAGAGCGCCTTCATCAGTTTTCATTATTACGTATATTATTTAAAAACAAAAAACCTGAGAGTCAGAGAATTCAGAGAGAGTTAGAGGAATTTGTGATATTGAAGAGTCAGAAGAATTATTTAAGGGTAATCTCTTCAACCCAATTTCTATTTTTACGATTGTTAAAGTTTTCATGAAAATGGCTTGAAGTTTTGTTAAAACTTCTGTAATTGGAAAAGGGTAGTGATTTTATGAGAGAAATGATGAGCAGCCGAGAAAAACATGCACTTGATGTCCTTTCTATCAGCCCATGGGATCACTACTAATGATGTTCAACATTTCTTGTTGGAAGGAAAGAGGGTTAACTTTTCAAATGCAGACATAATTTCTATGTCTAGTCCTACACCAGATATCCCCTTGGGTTACTCTGACATTGGTGCCCTTCGTCAGGTAATATGTGTTGGAGAAGATTCTAAGCCGGGAGGAACAGCCCCTAAGGTTCCTCCGGCGACTGAGGTGAGTTTAGGCTCTAAACCGGCGAATCCGGTCCGGTCTCCCACCAACTCATGTCTTGTCAAACCTGGACTGTTAGAGTCAGCTTTTTCAAAAGGTCACACCTCCTCCCTCGAAGAAGGGGAAATTCCAGCTGCTAGCCAGAAAGAAGCCACTTAAACGTTGTGTGATGTTGTAGGCAAATCCAATGTCAGAACTTCTAGGCTCCTATCGTACCACCCTCCTACTTCTGGCGAAGGGGTCCTGTCAGTCATACCTCCAGACGATATATTACTTAGAGGAAATCAAAGATGGGCTTCCAGCATTGAGGGATACTTCCTTCATTCCTCCCTTCCCTTTAAAGTTGTTGAGCCTATTGCTAGAAGACTTTGGGGTCATCTTGGGCTTACACTGATGTATTCTTTCATAACAAAGGATACTTCCTTTTCAAATTTGCATCTACTTCGGAATGTGACAATGTGCTAGCGTGTGGTCCTTGGCACTTCACCTCTAAAATCATGGTCCTTCAAAAATGGAAAGAAGGAATAGAGTTCTCTAAAACGGAATGCAGCTCCTTTCCAATTTGGGTCAAACTCCACAATATCCCTCTCTCATATTGGTCGGATGAAGGAATTAGCTATATTGCTATTGCCATTGGGAAACCTCTGTTCACGGATGATATGACCACTAAGAACGATTTCCTGAATTTTGCTAGAGTTTGTATTGAAGTCAAAGCTTCTTCCTCATTTCCTCCTTCTATTCGGGTAGCCACTAAACAAGAGGATGCTTCTGAGTATTCCTTTACTTCGGTTGAAGTGGAATATCAAAGTAAACCACCCAACTGCCCCAAATGCCTTGTGTTTGGGCATTCTCCCCTCAAATGTGCTAAAGCAAACTTCCAGTGGATTCCTAAAGGGCTCGGAAATGTCACAGATGGTAAAGTACAGGCTAATGTTGGTGGACAGGTAATGAAGGCAGATAGGCAAGATATGGTTGGAACCAGTTCCAAGGTTTTGACTAAGACTGGGAATGAATGGGTAACAGTAGGAAGGGGAGCTAAATCTAGCTCTATTACTCCAATTCGCTGCATTGAATTGACTGTCTCCAACACGTTTGCCCCTATGGTTATTTATGACCAGACCACTTGCCCAGATGCAGACTCTCCTGTTGCAATGAATACTCTTCTTGTGAACAAGATTAAGGCGATAAACGAAAAAGAAGGAAAAGATCTCAAAAATAAACAAATCTCAGGTATGGAAAATCCAAAGGCTGCCAAGAAGAGAAAAGGCAAGGGAAAAAATGGCAACACACCCCCTCCATTAGTTTAATTATGTTAGCTTCCTATATTATTAGAGGGTTAAATAAAAAGCCTAAACAGGCTTATGTTAAGCAAATCATTGCAGACTATAATATTTCAATTATGGGTTTACTTGAGACTAGAGTTAAATCTACTAAAGCTCCCAAAATTTCCAGAAATTTGTGTAGGAACTGGGAATGGGCTTTTAATTATGACTTCCATAATAATGGTAGAATTTGGGTAGGATGGAATCCTCTCCTTTGGAAATTAGATATCATTTTTGTTTCCTCTCAAATTATGCACTGTAAAGTTCAGTCGCTAGATGTTAACAGTAATTGTTTCATGGTTTCTTTTGTGTATGGGCTCAATACATACATCGAAAGAAGGACTCTCTAGAATGAAATGGTTACTCTGTCCACAAATGATTGTTGGTGTTTATTGGGGGACTTCAATGTTATAAAGGACCTGAAGGAAACTAACCAACCAAATGCTAATTGGGATGTTGGTAAAGAAGAGTTCAAAGACTGCATCACGGATATTGGGGTGGATGACATTCGAGCAACTGGGCCAATCTTTACTTGGTGGAACAACCAACCTTTGCAACCAGTCCACAAAAAACTGGACCGAGCCATGAGAAACTCAGAATGGTTCTCTAAGTTTGACCTTTCACTGGTATCTTTTGCGCACTGTGGGCTCTCGGACCATTCCTTAGTTTTACTAAACACTGGGACTACGTTTACAAAACCCCGGAGACAGTTTCAATATTTTAACCACATGTCTCTCCTTGTTGGGTTTCATGAAGCTGTCAGGTTGGCTTGGGATACCCACATTGTTGGGAACCCTTTCTATGTTTTCTCTGAGAAACTGAAATGCACCAAGAAAGCCTTATTCTCCCTCAACAGTTCTGTGGGTAATCTGACCACACTTATCAAGGCAGCAAGGGAAGAGCTCCACTCGGTCCAGAACCTCCTTCATGTCCATCCCTATGACTTGGACCTTTTGGCAAAGGAAGAGAGCTGCTCGAAACAACTTTGTCAAGCTATGGATAGGGAAGAAGTCTTAATGCAACAAAAATCCAGAGTTACATGGATGGCCTTAGGTGACCGCAACTCAAGCTACTTCTCAAATATGATGAAGCAACGGTGGAACTCTAACAAAATGCTCTCGATCCTTAATAATGAGGGTCTTATGGTCCATGACAAGGAACAAATTGAGGCAGTTGTTGTGGAGTATTTCTCTAGCCTTTTTTCTGATTCGGGCCTCCTCTATGATGGTTTTTCAGACCTAGGCATCTCCCCAACTAAATTGATAGACCCATCTCAAGCTTCGATCCTTAGTGCTCCTATTTCTGATTCTGAGATATTCAAGGTTCTAAACTCCATGAACCGTAATAGGAGCCCAGGTCCAGACGGTTTCAATGTGAACTTCTTTATCAGCTGCTGGTCCATTGTGGGGAAAACCTTTACTAAAGTTGTCCAGTACTTTTTCTCCTCTAGCCGGCTAACCAAATGAATTAACTCCACTGCGTTGGCCTTGATTCCCAAATGTCCAAATCCAACTGCAATGATTGATTTCCGCCCTATCTCTTGCTGTAATACTATTTATAAATGTATAGCAAAAATCCTTTCTAATAGGCTAAAAGTGGTTTTGCCAAAGATCATTGATCAAGCACAATCGGCTTTTGTACAAGGTCGAAGTATAAGTGATAACATTCTCTTGGCTCAAGATCTCTTCAAAGGTTACAACAGGAACTCTGGCCCATCTCGATGTGCCCTCAAGATTGACCTAAGGAAAGCCTTTGACACGATGAGATGGGAGTTCCTTCTTGATGTTCTTAAGGCTTTTCATTTTCCCCCAATCTTCATTGGATGGATCAGGGCATGTATATCTTCTGCCATGTTCTCTGTCAAGTTGAATGGAACCCTCGCAGGATTCTTTGGCAGTACCCGTGGGCTTCGTCAAGGAGATCCCCTATCCCCCTTCCTTTTTGTTCTTGTGATGGAAATGCTTTCTCTAAAGCTCAAAAAAGAGACTTCCACTGATGGGTTTGAATATCATTGGAAAGAAAAAGGATGTCAGCTTACACATCTACTGTTTGCGGATGATATCCTGATTTTCTGCCATGCGAGTTTACCTTCGGTTAATATTATTAATTCTTGCATCCAATCCTTCTCTCTCTACTCTGGACTGATCCCGAATTCTCATAAAAGTCAGTGCTATCTCTCAAATACGGACCCCTTAACCAAAGATAGCATCCTATCATTAATGGGATTTCAGTTAGGGTCTCTACCTTCCAAATTCCTCGTCATTCCACTGCTATCTCGAAAGCTCTCTAATGCCGACTGTGCTCCTCTTATTCAAAGGACAACCTCCCGTATTTCTTCCTGGACTTCCAAAGTCCTTGCCTACTTCGATCGCCTTCAGTTGATTAAATCTGTTATTTGTTCCTTCCAAACCTACTGGTGCAAGCATTTCATGCTACCTAAAGCTGTACTTCGGGAGATTAACTCCCTCCTTGGCAGGTTTTTGTGGAAGGGACCGAATCTTAGTAAGTTTGGGGCTAAAGTGGCTTGGTCGAAAATCACTTTTCCAAGGAATGAAGGGGGTTTAGGCATAAAGAATATCCTTGATTGGAACATTTCTTTACAGTTGCAGCATTTCCTCCAAATCATCAACCACGATACTAAGTCTCTCTAGGCAAAATGGGTACAAACCACTCTCCTAAAAGATAAGTCTATATGGCAGGTCACGGCAAGGAATGATTGCTCATGGACATGGAAACAAATCCTAAAGCTTTGCTCCTGTGCTTTACAACACCTTAAATACATTATTGGGCAGGGAAATTAGACTTCTCTTTGATATGATCCATGGTTGAACGGTGCCCCAATCAACCCCTCTACCTCATTATTATCCAACTCCGGTATTCCTTCTTTTGCTAAGGTGAGCCACATTATCCAGGACCTCTCATGGAATCTCCCAAATAGTAATCACCATGACGTGATCATGTTTAGGCAGCAAATTCTACAAGCTTCCATCACTCCAAGATAGAATGACATAATATTGTGGGATGATAAAGCCATTCATTCAGTAACGGCTAATCAGATATGGGATTCCATTCGGGCTAGAACCCAATCAACATCATGGAGCTCAATCCTTTGGCACAACCTCCATGTGCCAAGATACTCGTTTATGTTGTGGCTTGGAATGCTGAGGAAAATTTCTACTAATGATCGAACCAAGCACTACACAGGAAGGACTTGGAGTTGTCTCCTATGCAACCAACACATGGAAACCTTTGAGCACATGTTCTTTGAATGTTCCTATTCTTCGATTATCCTTCAAAGTGCTCTTGATTTGGGTAATTGGACTTCTATCCCACTCACTTGAGACGCTCTCATTAGCTTCCTCACCAATTACCAAGGCTCTAATTTGTTAAAGAACATTTTGAACCTCACAGTTGCCACTTGTTTCTACAAAGTTTGGGAAGCTAGAAATACAAAGATGCATAAGGGTAATATCATTCCTCCTAGGTCCCTTGCAAAGGACACCATCAATCTTATCAAGTCCCGGATTTCTACTAGCAAAGCCTTCCTCAAAGCCACAAATTGTAACCACCTTTGTAATTGGTTGATAACTCACTAGGATGGTTGGGTTTTCTCCCTTGTATCCATATTAACAGGAGGCTTCGGGAGAGCTTAAGGATTCGGGCGATTATGGTGTAAGTTTTGGGCTTCGGGAAAGAGACTATGAGGTATGCTCGGGCGGGCATGAGGCTTCGGGCAAACATGGTGCAAGTTTTGGGCTTCGGCCGAGCGACTATGAGGCTTCGGGCGAGCATGAGGCTTCGGGCAAACATGGTGCAAGTTTTGGGCTTCAGTCGAGCGACTATGAGGTACGCTCGGGCTAGCATGAGGCTTCGGGCAAGCATGGTGCAAGTTTTGGGCTGCGGCCGAGCATGGTTTCGGGCGAGATGGTGGTTGTGTCCAAGTTATGGCCTTCGGGCGTGTATGCATGTGCATGGTATGAGTGTGTGAACAAAGGTGGGAGGCTATATCTGTACTTTCATCAAGGCTCCATTTTGTAATCATTTATGTATTGGGTGTTAGTTCAACTTGTTATGTTGGGTTCTCTTCCTTGTATCGTATCATCATCTACACATCTTAGATGATGCTACTATATTCTGGGGTATGCCCCTTAGCCATTGTTTTTGGTCTGATATATACAAACAAATTTAGCAAAAAAAAGGGTAGTGATTATGTGTTATTGTATATTGTATGAACCATAAAATCAGTTTCATAAAAATTATGTCGTACATTGTTCTTCAAAATTACAGAGTATGAAAATATGACCATATGGCCTTACATACCAAATTTAACACGATAATCATAAGATGTATCATAAATTTATACATGTATGTGTTAATATGTTAACATAGTATGTTTTTACTATGTTGTATGAACCATAACATCAGTTTCATAAAAATATATATCGTAGATTGTTTCTTCAAAAATTATAGAGTATAAAAATATGGCCATATGGCCTTACATACAAAATTTAACACGATAATCATAAGTTGTATCATAAATTTATACATGTATGTGTTAATATGTTAACGTAGTATGTTTTTACTATGTTGTATGAATCATAGCATCAGTTTCATAAAAATATATGTCGTAGATTGTTTCTTCAAAAATTACGGAGTATGAAAATATGGTAATATGCCCTTACATACCAAATTTAACACGATAATCATAAGTTGTATCATAAATTTATAAATGTATGTGTTAATATGTTAACGTAGTATGTTTTTACTATGTTGTATGCACCATAACATCTGTTTCATAAAAATAAATTAATTGGAAGTTATGGCCAT
This sequence comes from Panax japonicus, assembly GCA_020205505.1. NCBI lineage: Eukaryota > Viridiplantae > Streptophyta > Magnoliopsida > Apiales > Araliaceae > Panax > Panax japonicus. Next base: position 26,914,348 of record CM035111.1, read on the forward strand.
ATTCTGTGTTCTTCACAGAACTGTACAATTTAACTTGTGAGAGATTTTTTTGGCCTAATTTGACCTTGTTATGTTCGCGAACTGCAGAAACTGCAAAAACTGAGTCTAGATAACTCCGCCCCTGGCGGGCGTTACCAAACTAAATTAAGCCCCCCGGCGGGCAAAAATAAAAATAAAAATAAAAATTCGATGAAAATTATTATTAAAATATTTATAAAATAAAGTAAATATTTTAATTAAGATATTTATGGAATAAAATAAATATTCGATGAAAATTATTATTAAAATATTTATAAAAAAGTAAATATTTTAATTACGTTATTTATGGAATAAAATAAATATTCGATGGAAATTATTATTAAAATATTTATAAAATAAAATAAATATTTTAGTTGAAATATTTATGGAATAAAATAAATATTCGATGGAAATTATTATGAAATGATTTATTCGAGTGTAATAATAGTAAGAGAATGCAAATATTATAATTTAATTAAGTAATTAAATTAGAAGGGTAATGATTTGTTAAATAAAGTGGAGTTTATATTAAATAATTAAGTGAAAATGTAACTAATGAATGTCGTGAATACATATGGTATGTGTGTAGGATTTGTGGTGAACAAAAATAGTAATCGTTTAGCCTACGCACGAGGCAAGTTTTCTAACCCTACTTGTTATTGTTATTGAAGTTTATAAACTTACATTGAGCAAATTCTTGTTATTATTAATCAAGTTTAATTTGTTAAATTAAAGATTTTTAATCTTTTTAAAGTATGATTCTGTTATACAATACTTATTCTATTGTATACCTCTTGAGATTGTTATTCGATTTAAATATCAGTTATTGTTGAACCTTGTTAGACTAGTGAGCCCTTATTGATTCAACTAGTCCATAAACGTTCTAAATTTCAGAATCCTTATTGAATTATCCAAACCAAACTTCCTTTGGTGTGGACTCTAATGTCAAACTGAGATGAACAACCCTGTATAGGGATTACTTAAGCGTTAGCGTAAAGATATTGTGCACAATATGGTACTAAGGGCTGATCCCCCTAAGTACGAGTAAAAGAGTCCATAGTTTTATGATTGTTAAAGGTTTCAAGTATAACCCTTGATAACCTAGGACATAGTTCAAGGTCTTATGACCCTCAGAAATCTTTTGATTTTTATTATTCTTTATTGATTCAAAAGTTGAGTTTTATTCCAGAAGTCTTTGATTCACTCGCATGTTATTATATATTGTTATTTCATTTTTATACTTATGGGAAATCGTGTTCACTCTTGCGTAATAATAACATTGCAGTTAAGAACAAAAGGTCCGACGAGCCTTCGACTAGTAAAGGCAAGGGCAAGATTAACAAGTGACGAAGACTTGTTGTTTTATGTGATATTGAATTTATGTTTTAGACTTATATTGATTTTGTGTAAAACTATAAATTGTTTATGTTTCCGCAGTTAAGAATTAAGGTTAGTATGACCTGGGATCTATGTAATTATTTCAGTTGCTGTAACTCCTTAAGGAGAGGATTTATTTCTATCTACTTATGCTTTCAATTATTATGGGTAGAGATAGATATATGAAGTTTGAATAGTGAACACCAAATCATGTGGAATTGAAGTAACCAGATTTGGGGGTGTCACAGTAGACCCACTTGTGCTAATTCATCTCGAGATACTTCGCGAGAACAGTGTTGCCGTGGGCTTCCTGCCCTTCCTCGAAGTGATAATATCTCTGTAGTACAACATGTGAATATCAACAGTTACTTAGTAGACAACATAAAGCAAAGCGGTAAATAAATATTCAAAAGCACAAATTAAAACAAACATATGAATGAATAACTTCTTACCCTAAACTCAACAATAATCAACCCACGTGTGCGGTCATCCACATCCGCCCACCTCATCCACGAGCTGGAGAATCGGTTGCGGACGATCCCAAACAACGTGTTCCTTGGCGTCTCGTCAAGGATACTAAAATTGAAATGATTAAATTTGCAAATTACAAAGAATATATAAGAACTAAATAATTAATACAATCATAATGTTAAATATGAAATTACCTAGTAGTCCCGACACGGTATATAAGCGGCGCCTGAGGGGGATCCCTAGAAATCCACGTGCTAGTCCCCGCGGAGGCCTACGTCGATCACCTATGTAGTGAAATACAATAATATTTATATAAACGAATATAATGTCAATATTATATAAAATTAAAAACAATAAGATGTATAACAACAAAACATGTAATTATACTTGATGATCTGATCATCACTAGCACTACCCCCACGGCCCCCACGCCCCCCACGGCCTGAACTACCAGCACACCCACCACGATCGCCGTGTGGTGTATGCGTCATATCTGTATATATATTGTCAAATCATCATCAAAAGATAACATACAGATACAACTAAAAGGATACAACATAAATATCATAATCGTCATGAACATACTTATGGGATTTCGGCATAAAAATGCAGCGGAATATATAAATTATAAAGCCAAATCTGAAACCCTAAAACAGGATCCTTGCGAAAACAAACATTAATTCAGTGTTTAAGAGATTATACCGATTATGAAAGGCTTTGATGCGGTTGAATCTCCAACACAATCCAAACAAACTACGTCTCTACGGTATCCACACAAACACCCTGCGAATCGTCGCACGATCTGTAGTGAAGAGAACTGCGGTACTAACCACCAAGGATTAGGATTTTCGAAATTTTTATATAGTCTCTCTCTAAGAGCGGCTAGGGTTTTAGGTTATGATTTTTTTAACCCTAAAATGACTACTACATATCATATATATAGCGGTTAAAAGGGATTAATCAAAATCCTTTTAAAATTCGAATTTATTTATATATATATATCTTAATTAAGTCTTAATTAATATATCTATATATAAATTATCCTATTAATTTAAATTCGTAATTTAAATAATATCAATCATATTGATATATTTAAATCTTTACAATTTAAATTAATTCCCTTTTTAATTATGTTTTATGTGTGTGACCCTATATGCTATATGTTATTATTACGTTGGCAATAATTTTAAAATCATATTATAAAATTATAAACAGTGAGCGACATCTAGTAATGCATCACTGCTACCCAAGTAATAATAAAATCGATGATTCGATACAACTTTTCTATAACCAATGTTTTAATGTAATTTAATCCTTTTAACCTTGACATCCTAGATTAAACTCGAGTCATGGAATATGTCATACTCTTCATAATTTAATCTGAGTTTTCTTGATCAATGAGTATATTATATAAAACAAATCACTATTTGAGCATGGCCATGCATTTCATAGTCCTACTCAATCAAGAGGCCTGTGAATATCACCCCTAATAAAAAGGAGGGTTAAATTCCATCTAGATCACTCATATTTCTCACACAATTCATGATGTACCCAATAATCACCTTTATAGTCCACCCTATTAAAGGTGACCTTTTATGATATCAAAGTACATAAATTGTCGTGTAGTAATATAGTGATTTCAGGTCGGAGGACCATTACATCATTGTCACTATGAGAATCGCTAATGACACTTCAATGCTCCATATAAAATTCTCATGGTGTGTCTATCCAGTACATCTTTCTCTAACACATACCTATTCATTGACTTAATATCTCATATATTTATGACCAATGAGATTTGGTCATCAGTCAATCCACATACTAGTCTCAATGCATCATTGGTGTCCTAACAATGTTACTCGACTAGTGACATTTAAGAGCAATGATACTAATTGTAATTATATAATCTCATATTCAAGTCACATACTTGAAACTATATAATTTGTATCACTATTCTAAGGAATTTTATTATGTTAACATTTATATAACGTACTAAATAAAACCATAATAAAATCATTCATTTATTTAATCAAATATAATATCAAAATGTTAAGCAATTATATCAAATAATTGGCCTATAGGGCATAAACTCTAACACATTCAACTAAAACAATACAACTAAAAGGAGACAACTATTACATTTGAATACAACTAAAAGGACATAAAGAGTACATACTCCTAATCATTTATATCATTAAAGGCATCAATATCAGAATCATCATCTTCGAGCAATAGAACTTCACTATCATTGTCATCACCATCTTCGTCATCCTCAACGATTTCTTCAATTATATTTACCTCCTCAACAAAATCGTCTTCACTTTCGACAGCGACAACGTCATCCTTTTCTTCACTAGAGTCACTAATAATTATCACATCAACAGGTGTGACACTAGTAGACTCGACTTGTAAAGGTTAATCGTCTAGACGATGACCTGTGCCTTGAAAACCACGGTCTTTGGTGGTTATAACAGCATGTCATGGCCTTGCAGGAGTCTTAACACTTCGCGCGTAGTACACCTGTGTTGCTTGACTTGCTAAAATAAAAGGCTCGTCCATACAAGTCATCAGTCTTAGACTTAACGTTAACAGTCATCTGTCCTGATTTCATATCTACTTTAACTCCATTCTCAACATAAAACCAGTCGCAATTGAAGCAAACTAATTCTTTATGACCCCAATATTTGAGAACGACAACTTCTAGAAATCATCCATACCAGTTATCCCAAATATTATCATAGCAGCTACCTTTCACCACAACACCAGAATCAGCAGAAATGACTTCCCCAATATCACAACAATTAAATCTGTAACCGTTGACAATGCAACATGTATAAGTATCTACATATCTTTCAGGGTCGTCGGCTATAAGCTTTATCCGATTGTCAGCTAACTCATCTGTGAGGACCTAATGTACATTAACACAACATATTCTAAAGTTAATTACGCCATAAGAATAAATCTATGATGGTAGATTCATTGAACTTGTAAAGGTTTGACTTACATTATTTTTAAATCATTGCACAAATTGTCCATTTCTCAAATTTTTCAAATCCCCGTTCGATATACTCGGATTCGCTTCACGTACTTCAGCATCATATTGACTACAACACAATTATATACTTAATGTGTTTGTAAAGGAACCTCTCCTAGTTACACCAGACATATATAGTTATGAGTACTTACTTAATATATGGCGCTACTTCATTCATGTTGACAAGTGTATACAATGTGGTAGCTGCATTGTAACATCCCCTTCCCGAAAAGGAAAGAGAGGTCACGTGCAAAGCACAACAAACCTCAAAATAAGTAAACAGAGTACTAACAACTTCAAAATATGTAATAATGATATCTATCAATGAAGTAATAATTATAATTCTCCAACTAGAGTCAAAATAATCAAAACTTAAAAATTGAAACCTAGATCGATGGTCAAAGATAACTCTCTCATCACACTAGCCCTGAATCACCCCTGCAAACCTGCCGGAAGAAAAACACAGCATGAGCCAATTGCCCAGTACGGATACAGATATACAAAAGATAAACAACTGATATACGAAAACAACTGAGACAAAATACTGAACAAAGCCTCAAGTGTAAATACGGACGAAAATATAATCTCCAAAGATCTGAATGAAATATATCTGAATTAACAAAACTGACGAAACCAATAGACGAATAAAGAAATAAAGAACTGAATTAACTAACTCAATGAATTGAACTGAACAGAAACAAACAAAACTAATACAATAAAATAATAGGCTCAACAAATGGCTGGAGTTATGTCATACCGAATGAGCTCAGAAATATACATTGCCACACAGGCAAGTCAAAATAATGCCACACAGGCAAATCAAATGATGCCACACAGGCAAATCAAAACAATGCCACACAGGCACATCAAATGAATGCCACACATGCAAGTCAAAATAATGCCACACAGGCAAATCACACATTGGACCGCGAATCCAAATGTATACAAATCGGATAGATGTGTTTGGCACAACATCACCAATCCGTAGAACAGAAAACTAGGGTTAACCCATACGCCTCCCATAACAAAATACCAAACGGCCCACTTCCTCCGGAGCCCAAAACGGAGACGCCGTGGACTAATCACACCGCCACGGAAAGTGTCATGCCTCTTGTGCCAAGACGACATGCATGTGGTACCCCCACTGGTGGTTATAGCTCAGGTATACCCTACGGTATATTCTAACAAAAATATCATGTCACAACACATGCGACAAAATACCAACAAAAGGGTTCTATATGTACATGTTGAACCAAATCAAATTATAGTCACAAGGTCTCAAAAAGAAGGTAGCAACATGTACCGCTCTACAATTATCAAAAATAAATAGTACTAAACATGATAACCTAATTCAAAGAGTACAAATGCGAGTTATATGAATCAACTCCAAAATGAAACTAATATACTTATTTCACAATGTGAAATAATAACGAAATTCGAACAAGCGACAAAACGAACAAATCAAATTTAACATGAGTATCACAGAAAGAGTACGAAATCCGTACCTGATATTTCCAACTCATTTATAGCACACTCCACAAAATCTTACCCTCAAATGCCAACGATATCAAATACAAATCGTTATTCGCAACCTAAACATATTCACCTCAAATTAAACACAATCCAAACTAATAATTCCAAAGTAATTCATAATCTATTTAATATGCCTTTAATCATCGCCTTTTATCAATTATTAAAACTCCAAAATTTATATTCCAAGAATGACCCGTTAAATTCCTTTCGTCCGAACTAATTAAACAAAATGATAAATAAGAATAATTAGTGAATTATTATTATTACCCAAAATATATTCCAAATATAACTTGTTAAATTCTCTCCGTCTGATCTAATAAAATAAAATTTTATTACAAATCTAACCCTTACTAACATCACACTATTAAATTTATTATTAAGTAACCTTTATAATTTTATCAACCAATTAATTAATTAGAATTATATACACTGCTTTTAATTTGTCCTATAAAATATTTCATATATATAACATAAAGACTTTTTTTAAAAAAAATCCTGCTCACAAGAATGCTTTCAAATACCCTGTAAGTTTTATACGTAAAACAAATAATTTAATTTAAAGAAATCAATGTTATTGTAACCAACCACAGCACTTGGCGCAGCGGTTAAGGATTGATTGGGGGTGAGCCGTAAACCCGGACATCTTCAGTTCGACCCCCGCTAGCAACAAGTGTGAGAATTTATATTTGCGTGGCCACGGACTGCCAGTGCAAGCTGGTGCGCAAGCCAAAACGGTTGTGTCCGGCCCGGGTGATTAGTCTGACCCGCGGGTTAGGAAACACCATGTTAGCAAAAAAAAAAAAAAATGTTATTGTAACCAAATTAATCATTAATTCAAACTTGTATAATATAAAATAATAAAATACAATAAACATTTGTTTGTGTTAACGAGAAGCATGTCAGGATTCTAAGATTACATATATATACATTCAAATTGAATTTAAGACACCACCCAATCCCACCAATTTTAAAAGCAGACAAATGTCTCATAATTATTAAAACATTTAGTATTGCTTTTATATTAATCTAATAAGTATTTGTACAATACCTACTGATGATATCACAGCAGCTCCCGTCTCATGGCCAGGAGCGTCAAAGTGGTTAATGCAAAAGTTATGAACCAATAGAGAAGTTGCATCTGGGCAAAAGAAGAGGCCTTGAAAACAAGACATGTAATTGAGAGCAACATCTGAGTATGTCACAAGAGCAGGCTTTTCTTGATCCCCATTAACAAAAACAAAGATTGACCATTTTGTTGTTTCAATCAAATATTCCTTCCTTTCTGTTCTTCATGACACCGCCTCTCTTTCCCTCGATTTGTATAACAAAATAAGATTAGGTCTAGCAATTTTTTTAATTAAGGTCTTGCCCTAATGAACTTATAATTGGGTTCAATTAATATTAAGGTCCAAATTTATTATTTTTTTTAACCAACTAATATTATCTAACTCTTCTAATTAGCCCACATAAATTATTTTCAAATTTGACCCAAATAAAAGACAAACCCAATTATTATATTTAAAATATAAATTTAAATGTTATTTACTTTATTTATTATTATTATCATTACTATATATTTTTTTCGTGGGTATTACATCACCTACCCCTTAAAAAGGATTCCGTCCCCGGAATCAAAAGAGTAACAATGATTTACTTGCCATTAAAGAGTTGAGGATACTCTTGCCGAATAGTCTCTTATGCCTCCTAAGTAGCTTCGCGCTACGAATAATTTTAGGAAAAATAAAATTAATATTTAATTATTAACAAAAAAATGATTATTATATTTTTCACCCCTTAAAATAATTCCGTCCTCAGAATTCAAATAAGCTAAAAAAATTAATTTAGTTATGACGTAGCGCCACCATTTGTAACGATCAATGCGGGTAAGTCAGTCCACACAATTGTCCGCGTACTCGTAAAAGATTCGTCAGCTACCGTGTCAAGCTTTGGTAAGGTTCTTCGCGTTAAATCACATGATCCACTGTTGGTGCGGCCCTTGTCAATTTTCTTGATTTTCGTTCTTGTAAACGTACGCACTCTTCGAAAAATAATTCAAAATCACAAAACATTTCTCTTCATCTAAATACAATTCGAATACCCAAAATATTTAAAATTATTTTTAATTCGTAAAATGTTTATGTTCCACACATGACAAGGATCTAACAAATTATTTTTGTTTTATTTTACATAAATTCATACAAAACTCTAAAGACATCAGATAAACAAAACAACTTAAATTATATCACCAACTCTCACTAAGTCTTCAAGAATTTCAAAATATCATAACCTCCAATCAAATTAGTTCTCAAATATTATTACACCAAAAATATACTACTAATAAGATCTCTCCATCACCATACCAAACTCCAAATCATATATCCTACTATCTGAATAAGAAAATGATAGCTTTCAAAATCTCTTAAAGATTCATCACTTAATATCTAATTATTCAATAAATCAATCATTCTCTTAGTACAAACCTTAACCCAACAAATTCCAAAATCTCCTCATACTATCACTCAAAATTTCATATAAGATAACTCCAATATTCTACTAGGAAATAATCGCAAAATTCATTTACTCCAAAAGAATAATCTAATTACCTCGAATCTTTACAACAACTCAAAATTACAAGAGATCCTTTGTACTTAATAGTTTTCACTTTATCATATTACCCTACCGATTCACATACCTCAAATTATTCACAACTTAACAAAAATTAGAGTCTAACCCAAATAAAATCCTCAATTCCAAAATCATAATAATTTGTAATTACCTGAAATAACTCTAACAAATAATTCTCCAATATCAAAACTCGATGATACAAATATTCATATCATAATCGTATAATCATTTCTTAACTGAACATAATATAACAATATTCTCCTTAAAGATCCAATCACAATCCTTAACTAATACTATTGCTCCAACGCATAACAATAATAATCTTAACAAATTATCTCGGCTTTCTCAAATCAACTACACCTCAAAGAGCTGAAAACACTTTGTCAAAATCAAGACCAACCAAACAGAGAAAAAAAAATCAAATCAAATTCCTATGTCTACCCAGTGATTTACCCACAACTCACAGGTCAAACCTAAATAGGTTTTCTACAAGAAAGAACCTAAGCTCTGATACCATCTCTGTAACATTCCCTTCCCGAAAAGGAAAGAGAGGTCACGTGCAAAGCACAACAAACCTCAAAATAAGTAAACAGAGCACTAACAACTTCAAAATATGTAATAATGATATCTATCAATGAAGTACTAATTACAATTCTCCAACTAGAGTCAAAATAATCAAAACTTAAAAATTGAAACCTAGATCGATGGTCAAAGATAACTCTCTCATCACACTAGCCCTGAATCACCCCTGCAAACCTGCCGGAAGAAAAACACAGCATGAACCAATTGCCCAGTACGGATACATATATACAAAAGATAAACAACTGATATACGAAAACAACTGAGACAAAATACTGAACAAAGCCTCAAGTGTAAATACGGACGAAAATATAATCTCCAAAGATCTGAATGAAATATATCTGAATTAACAAAACTGACGAAACCAATAGACGAATAAAGAAATAAAGAACTGAATTAACTAACTCAATGAATTGAACTAAACAGAAACAAACAAAACTAATACAATAAAATAATAGGCTGAAACAAATGGCTGGAGTAATGTCATACCGAATGAGCTCAGAAATATACATTGCCACACAGGCAAGTCAAAATAATGCCACACAGGCAAATCAAATGATGCCACACAGGCAAATCAAAATAATGCCACACAGGCACATCAAATGAATGCCACACATGCAAGTCAAAATAATGCCACACAGGCAAATCACACATTGGACCGCGAATCCAAATGTATACAAATCGGATAGATGTGTTTGGCACAACATCACCAATCCGCAGAACAGAAAACTAGGGTTAACCCATACGCCTCCCATAACAAAATACCAAACGGCCCACTTCCTCCGGAGCCCAAAACGAAGACGCCGTGGACTAATCACACCGCCACGGAAAGTGTCATGCCTCTTGTGCCAAGACGACATGCATGTGGTACCCCCACTGGTGGTTATAGCTCAGGTATACCCTACGGTATATTCTAACAAAAATATCATGTCACAACACATGCGACAAAATACCAACAAAAGGGTTCTATATGTACATGTTGAACCAAATCAAATTATAGTCACAAGGTCTCAAAAAGAAGGTAGCAACATGTACCGCTCTACAATTATCAAAAATAAATAGTACTAAACATGATAACCTAATTCAAAGAGTACAAATGCGAGTTATATGAATCAACTCCAAAATGAAACTAATATATTTATTTCACAAGAAACAATTATGTGAAATAATAACGAAATTCGAACAAGCGACAAAACGAACAAATCAAATTTAACATGAGTATCACAGAAAGAGTACGAAATCCGTACCTGATATTTCCAACTCATTTATAGTACACTCCACAAAATCTTACCCTCAAATGCCAACGATATCAAATACAAATCGTTATTCGCAACCTAAAAATATTCACCACAAATTAAAAACAATCCAAACTAATAATTCCAAAGTAATTCATAATCTATTTAATATGCCTTTAATCATCGCCTTTTCTCAATTATTAATACTCCAAAATTTATATTCCAAGAATAACCCGTTAAATTCCTTCCGTCCGAACTAATTAAACAAAATGATAAATAAGCATAATTAGTGAATTATTATTATTACCCAAAATATATTCCAAATATAACTTGTTAAATTCTCTCCGTCTGATCTAATAAAATAAAATTTTATTACATATCTAACCCTTACTAACATCACACTATTAAATTTATTATTAAGTAACCTTTATAATTTTATCAACCAATTAATTAATTAGAATTATATACACTGCTTTTAATTTGTCCTATAAAATATTTCATATATATAACATAGAGACTTTTTTTAAAAAAAATCCTGCTCACAAGAATGCTTTCAAATACCCTGTAAGTTTTATACGTAAAACAAATAATTTAATTTAAAGAAATCAATGTTATTGTAACCAAATTAATCATTAATTCAAACTTGTATAATATAAAATAATAAAATACAATTAACATTTGTTTGTGTTAACGAGAAGCATGTTAGGATTCTAAGATTACATATATATACATTCAAATTGAATTTAAGACACCATCCAATCCCACCAATTTTAAAAGCAGACAAATCTCTCATAATTATTTAAACATTTAGTATTGCTTTTATATTAATCTAATAAGTATTTGTACAATACCTACTGATGATATCACAGCAGCTCCCATCTCATGGCCAGGAGCGTCAAAGTGGTAAATGCAGAAGTTATGAACCAATAGAGAAGTTGCATCTGGGCAAAAGAAGAGGCCTTGAAAACAAGACATGTAATTGAGAGCAACATCTGAGTATGTCACAAGAGCAGGCTTTTCTTGATCCCCATTAACAAAAACAAAGATTGACCATTTTGTTGTTTCAATCAAATATTCCTTCCTTTCTGTTCTTCATGACACCGCCTCTCTTTCCCTCGATTTGTATAACAAAATAAGATTAGGTCTAGCAATTTTTTTAATTAAGGTCTTGCCCTAATGAACTTATAATTGGGTTCAATTAATATTAAGGTCCAAATTTATTATTTTTTAACCAACTAATATTATCTAACTCTTCTAATTAGCCCACATAAATTATTTTCAAATTTGACCCAAATAAAAGACAAACCCAATTATTATATTTAAAATATAGATTTAAATGTTATTTACTTTATTTATTATTATTATCATTACTATATATTTTTTCGTGGGTATTACATGTATACTCACTATCGGTCAAGAATCACCTTTTTTTTACCGTCGAATGGGTGTACAGGATGACTAAAGGCCGTTAATTCTCCATTTTCCTCATGTGCAACAGCCTCATTCCAACATAAGCGATTGTGCTTCATCAGAACATTCGACTCAAAGTACAATGAGCTGAAATTAACAAGTTCCTCCATAACATAACTTTCAGCAATTGACCCCTCTACACGTGCTATATTCTTCACCTTTTGCTTTAGACGTCGTATATACCTATGTGATATATAGATTAGCAAAAAAGAATTCTAAGTTTACCGTATTAAAAACATTAATGTCATTACCTCTCGAATGGATACATCCATATATATTGCACGAGACCGCCAAACTTAGCTTTGTATGGCAAGTGAATAGGCAAATGCTCCATTGAATCAAAAAACGATGGACGGAAGATCATTTCTAACTTGCACATTATTTCCACTATAAGCTTCTCCATTTTATCTATGTCTTTGAGCTGGAGCTCCGTCAAGCATATATCTCTGAAGAAATGAGAAAGCTCTGTCAGTGCTTCAACCACACGTTTCGGTAACAAGTCGATAAATGCCACAGGGATCAACTTTTGCATGAATACGTGACAATTTGGCTTTACAACACCTTGCTATATTCTAATAATATCCATCTAGGAGCTTCAGTCCACTAATCCAATTACATATCAATATCAACTGTTCCCTGGTCAAAGTACAATCAGCTTTAGGCATTACTGTCTTACTACCCTCCTGATACAGCCACATATCTTCCCTAATGTTCATTTCTACCAAATCAAGTCTCGACTTATTGTTTTCTGCATATAGGACTGTATAAAAATGTTATCAAATACGTTTTTCTCAGTATGCATTGGATCTAAATAATGACAGATGCCGAGTATAGCCCAATAAGTCAGGTCAAAGAACATGGATCTGTGTGTCCAGTTGTGAACCTTGCAGTAACCATAAGCTCAATCCTATTTGTGATTCTTCCATGGAGGCGGAAACTTTAAATGACTAATACAACTCAACACTGCTGACCCATAAAGACAGCCAAGTACTTGACATTTCTCTATTTTTTGATTGAATTGTCTACTCATCCGTCGATAACGATGTTCAATCGGTAAAAACTGTCTGGATGTTGCAAAGAAACTCATTTCCCCCATGTTTGAGCCGCATAGCTTTAATTGACCCCATTGCACATGGGACATGACAAGCCCCCATGAGTTGACCATCCACAGATCATTCATAATGCCAGGAAGTCATTTATTGTCCAAAGTAAAGCTGCCCTCGTGTCAAAGTTCTGCTTAAGAGATACATCATAAGTTTGAACCCCTTCTTCCCACAACATCTTCAACTTATCAACTAACGGCCTGAGGTATATAATGATGTCTTTACTCGGACTCTTATCACCCAGAATCAGTAAATGCATGAACATGTAGGGATCTTTCATGCCCATCGAAGGCGGGAGGTTATACACCACAATAATCACCGGCCAACTTGAGTAGGGCTTTGTGTAAGGCCCGTTAAATGGATTAAACTCATCCGTAGCAAGTCCAAGCCTAACATTGTGAACCTCTTCAGCAAACGAGGGGTGCTTGTTATCAAAATTTTTCCACTCAAGCCCATATGTCCCGTGTAGAGTGCCACCTCATATCCTCGGCGGTATGTGTTGACATGAACAACCGCTGAAGCCTCGAGGCAATGGGAAAGTAACGTAAGATCTTTCTCGGCACGTCTTTTCCCTTTTTCTTGCGCTGTTCAAAGTATCTACTTGTACCATAAATATCACACGACCTCTTATCTTTATTGACATCACCGTAATACAAGATACAGTCATTCTCACAAGCATCAATCTTCGCATACCCTAGATTAAGCATTTTGACCAATTTCTTCATATCATAGTACGACTCCGGTAACTTATTGCATGCAGGTAAGCACTCCTTTGCAATGCTTAACAGTTCATTAAAACCTCTCTTGCTACAGTCATGCTCATTTTTGAAGTGTAAAAACTTAGTCACGGCAGATAAGATGGTGTGTTTTTTGTGCCCGTCATACAGTGGCGTCGCTGCTTCATGCAATAAGTCATAGAAACCCTTAGCCCCATCATTCAGCTCTTGCTCGACGCTACTGCCATCCCTGTCTGTATTCCACTAGAAGTATGAACCAACAGCTTTAACTATCATGTTAGTACAATCAAAGGTTTCGTCACCTCTGGATTCTGGTTCTGATTGATGTTCATCCAACCAGGTTTCCCCATGATATATCCATGTTGTATAACCCTGCTTGAACCCATATGCAAATAAGTCACACATGACCACACTCTTTTCTTTCCGCACTTCATTCACACACCTCTTACAAGGACATCAGATCTCATCGCCGCTGACTTGCTCAAACGCGAAGTTGAGAAACTTTTCAACCCCACTACGATACTCAGAGCTACGCCAACTCTTATCAGTGGCTACCCTATGTTCCATCCAACTTCGATCAACATACATCTCGGTCTATGCACTATGGGCTGCTATATATTAGGAAAAACAAAACACAAATAGGAGGGTTAATGTCTATGCGTACATATGAGTGTCCTAACTTCATCTCCACTCTAACAGGCCAGACTTAATTCTATCCCATTCCCGAATGCGTCGCCCCACCTGATGTCAACAACGTGAACACACCTTTGTATTTTAAGAAATTATGACAGCACCTCCTCATGGTCTTCAAGTACAAGAAATAGACTACCACGTCGTAGCCTAAATATGCACCCGAAGAACATCAAGAGACACTGATAATTTTCAAAATATAAACACGTTCTCAATCCGTTAACACCGACCTAAGTGTGATCAAAACATTTAGGAACAGTCCCAAAATAGAGACTATTCGAGATTAACTTCTAATAAGTAAATCTCGAACGAGTTTCTAAGATTCCTAAACTATATGAAAAATATGCAAATGCAATAATGACAAACAGAATAAATAAATTCAGTATATAAATAAGTAAACAAAAACATTTTGTATCCAAGTCAACGCCACATTACATGGTAAACTTTATAATTCAAATTTTTAGATAGTAAATAGTTTATTTTGCATTAATTGTCCAAAAAACAGGAGCACAATATCCAAGTTTTGTGGGTTCTTGTGTTTTTTCATTATTTTGAATTTGTTTGGGTAGCTAAGAAATGTTATTATTTGAATTTGGTAATCTGTTCAGTTTTTGGTCAACATCAAGTTATCTACTGAAAGGATTTTATAATTAAAGTATTCTTACTTTTTTCCAACAATTACAAGAATGGATGGAAGAAATATGTGTATTATAATTCCTACTAGTCATTTGCACCTAAGTTGAGGTAAACTAGTACCTTGAAATTAGACATGGTTGTAGAATGAATTGAAGGGCCCAAAGAAAGAAATTTTGATATGATATTCATATGCTGGATGAATGAAAATGGGAAAAAAATGGGGCAAACAAACTTAGCAAAAAAAATGGAAAAAATGACACTATTGTAATTTTGTTATATTATCTGAACTGGCTTTCCATACTATCGATAGCCTGGATATATGAGAAATTGGCATCCTGTATACTTGTCATCATGTTCCACAATCATCATTTTTTTAGAAGAATAAATTTATAATGCATATCCAAGTTATATTGGACTCACTCCCTTTTGCAGAAAGTAGAGACCTTTTATTATGTGAATTATAAACTTACCACTATAGTAATTATGGGTTCACTAATGGTGAATTATAACAACAATTCACATGCTAACAAACACCAGTTAAAAGAAAAAATGGATCAAGCAGTTAACTTGTCTCACTTACAAAGCCACTACTGCTACTGCGAATACAAAACCCAGGCACAATAAACAAATAAATTTATGTCTAAAAATATTATAAACCCAGGAATAATGAACAAATACTAGATTATTCAGATCATATTTTGTATAGAAATCAAGAAAGTAAAATATAAAAAGGATAAATTTTCATGGATAAAGAAAGAGGGCTGTAGATTTCCATGGATGTCATACCTTGAAATTTGGGGGAAACCAAGAGTAAAAAAGAAGAAGGCAATAGGGGAGCGGTGGTGGCCGGAGGTTTGATCAGCGAGAGTGGAGTAGCAGCTGCTGTCGGGTGCATGGAGCTCTTCCAGTCGTGAACACAAATGATGATGATGATATGAGAACTTAATCTCCACTAGGATGGTGATGGGGCAAACTATAATGATGGATTAGGAAAAATGGGATTGTCAATTAAGCAAATGGGTGACTGGATTGAACAATTGAGAGGAGGGAAAAACAAAAATCAGAAGAGATAGGCAACATATAGTAGTCGTTGCCATCAGAAGTAAGGGTTTTAATTAAAAGACGCATTCTCGACGGCACTACCGTCAACATTAGTCCCATCGATATTAACTCATTGGCGACGGGCACGCCGTCGCCTTTATAAAAACCTGCCGTTGCCAGTCACTTTTCCCCCCACCACGAAAAATTGGCGCCAGATCCTACCAATTACCGACAGCAATCAAGTCATTAGCGACGGGTATCCGTCAACCATCAATCTGAAAAAGGAGGGAAAATGTCATTATCAACGGACATCATTTGCGACGGGGAGGTAGGCCGTTAGAAATAATGTCGTCGGCAATGACCCATTTTTTTGTAGTGGATGAGGGAGAACCACTGAATGTTCATAAAGTGATGTCCCCACAGCTGTTTAAAAACTAGAAGAAAAATCCCAAGGAAAATAAGAGGCTAATAACATCTGGCAGCAGCAGCAAGGTCTCTGCAAAGAAGAGGAAGGCAAAAGAAATGGAAAGCAAGTTGTCCCAATCTGATGACTCTGTACCTATAGCAACCACTCCAACAAAGAGGAAAACTAAGATTGTGAAGAATACAGAGGTTCTACCAAGCAGCCTCTCCACTGACAAAAGGAGCCATGAAGCAAGAAAAAGAAAAAGCATTAATTGAAGCAACCCTAAAATGGAGAAAGAGTAACAGATTTCTCTAAAGACTGTCTAAGAATAACACAAAGTTGAAAAAGAAGTCAATATCAGTTCATCAAACATGGTTGCAAAGCTATGTTCGATTTGGGCTATTTATTTGTGGGATTGTGGTGCTGCTTCTTCTCCTCCCGGTGGTGTGCAAATGTGCTTGGCTTCATGTTTTGTGAGCTAATGTGCTTTGTGCGGTATTTGCGCTGTTCCTTTGCATGCACCCTTTTTGGGTTGGTTTTGGCTTTGGTTTAATTTTTCAGGTTTCGTTTTGACGCAGTTATATTGCCTGTTATCAAGCCAGTTCATTGGTTGTTTGTGTTTGTTTGTTCCTGGTTGAATCCTAGCTTGCTAGTGTCTAGTTTGGGTTTACTAAAGTCATCATAGGGCATGTCCTATGATGGTTATGGTATACTGCTTGGGGTGTGACCCTGTACTTTGTACTTATTCTTTCTTTATTTCAGTTTAAATTTAGCAAAAAAAAAAAAAAAAATCAGTTCATCAAACATATCTTTCTGCTGAAGAGAAGATAGTAGACTCAGAAGAAGAAAAGAAAACTAAAGACTCAATGAATGAATTCTCAAGTAGCCACTCTGCAGATAAGGAAGAGTCTAAGTCTGAAGAAATTAGATCTCCTACTGCTGAAGTCTCAAGAAGTTCTTTTGCTACTTCAAGGGACTCAGGGTCTGAAGAGGAATCATCTATCCTTATGGATGTATCCCAAAGTAGCTCATCTGATGATTTAAAGGCTTCAAAATCTGAAGATGAAGAAAGGACTGAATCTCCTATAGCTGAATCTCCAAGGAGAAGAAAGAACAACATATTGCTTGCTAGATCTGTCATAAAGAAGAAAGGAGAATTTTCTACTGCTATCATTGAATGAAGTGATGATAAGTCTGAATCCAAGGGAGAAAATGCTAAGGGTACTGAAGAAGGTACAAGTGATGAAAATTGGCAAGAAGGATTGTAACGATCGAGAAATTTATAATTTAATTTAAATATTTATTGAATTAAATAAATATTTTAAGTAATTTATTTATTAACGAAAATAAATAATTAATGATTATTTGAAGGATTTAATTTAAGAAAATAATTAAATTAAATCAAATGCTTAATATTTTAGAAGATAATTAAATTAAATGAATTGTTTAATTTAATGGAAATAAATAAATTAAATAAAGTGTTGTGTCTAATTTAATAATTAAATTAGATATATAATTATTTATTAATTATAAGTATAGTAAAAAGATTATTATTATTATTATAAGTTATTTAAATTAGCTAAACTAAAGTTATCTAAGTTAACTAAATTAGGGTGTGACACAAAGTAACTATATAATATAAATAATATAATAATAATTTGGTTTGGGAATTATGTGGTTAGCCAAACATGGCCTTGTGGCCTTTGGCTTATTCAACTGACGCCTTTTAATTATTTAACTGATATTACAATCACTATGCCTATTAAGGTTATCAGTTTATTTTTATGCTTGGCCATTTTCTTTACACATACATGGCTAAGTCTTAAGAGTTTAGAGAGTTGATAATTGAGAGAGATTGAGAGGAAACCTAAGAAATTCACAGCAATTTCAGTTGGTTATCAAGGATTGTCTAAGCATAAGAAGGTAATTCTCTATAATTTGATATTATATATATGTAGGTTTTACGACAAAATTGTGAAGCTTTCAAACTCTGTGAATTCTAGTTTCTATAAATTGTTGTTATGTAACCTGTGTATGATGATTATATATAGTTATGATTTTTGAGTTTGTATGAAAAGCAAGAATTCGTATGCTAATTACAATTTAAAAGGGAAGAAAAGTATGACAGTGTATATTTTTCCATATAACTTGTGAATAGTACCAATTCTAGTGGTCAATTCGTATGCTAAACTGTAAAGTGAGTCTTGTTTATGCTAGCTTATTAAGAAACGAGCATAAAGTAATTTGAATTAAGTGTTTTGGCAAAGTTTTGAGATGTCAGTGATGATTTTTGTGAAAAAAGTTCAAAAATGGAGTTTTATATGAAAATATAGAATTTTGAGAAATTAAACTAGTTTTAGTTGATGATAAATTGTGTTAATTGGTTGTAAATATTAGCAAACATGTTTATAATAGTCTGTACCAATTGTAGATGTTAATTTCACTATTGGTGGGTGAAATTCGTGTTAGTTGGGCTAAAAACGGCTACTGTTCATGCCGAGTCTGCGTCTGTCTGTGCACCAGAACAGTTGCGCTGGTGCCAAGGTAAAATCCTGCTCAGCTGTGGCAGTCCCAAGCGCAGCTGCACCATTGGGTTTTCTGCAGTCGAGCACCAGCGCAGCTGAGCCAATGCCAAGGCAAGGGACAGCGCAGCTGCACCGTGCCCTGAGCCCGGGCAGTGACTTCTGCCTATTTGCAAGTTATGTGTATCAGACTTATATTAGTCTAGCATGCACATTAATGATGTCGAGACATAATATAGACTTGAATAACGGGTTGTCATGTGTTGTAATGCAAAGTGTAAAGATTTGAAATAACTATTTAAATAAGTTATAAAATGAAACCAAATGTGAAGTTTGCAAGGGTTAGAGATGAACGATTATGCGATGTTGGCTCGTAATGAGATTTCAGATTCGTTAAGTATGTTAATCAACATGGTTAGATGCTAAGTTAAGGTTATGACCTAAATGTTGGTTTAAACCCTTAAAGCTAATGTTCATACAACTAATTGTTGTTGCGGTTTTAATGATGTATGTAGGATAATTGGAGATTATTTTACACTTGTGTAGCTTACAAACAAGGCAAGTTCTTTAACCCTACTCTTATAATAATTGTTCAAGTTTCTAAACCTTATCTTTGTCATTGAGCAAGACTATTGATTCTATTCTGATGAATGATTGAATAAGCTCATGTAACCTAATTCGTTACATCGAATGAGTTTCACATTTTCATTTCTTGTTATTAGTATTCAAAACATATATTGTTCTAACACATTGATTCAAAGGAGATTGTTTTAACTCCTTGAATATAATACTTTGCATATATATATCATGTTTATTCAGTTATATAGTGTTGATATCCGATCTTTGACTCTGATAGCCTTGTTCAGTTATACATTCTTGTATTAAACCTTTATTGATGGAAATTGAATAAGTGTTCTAAAATTCTAGAAACACTAGAAGTTAAAATTATGAATGAATAAAATATTAGAGTTTATTTGAAATGTTATGTGTTATAGCTTTAATCTTGGAATGTTTGAGTTAAAATTCAAATACCCAAGAAGTTGAGTAATGAACTAATAAGCGTATATTTTAACAGAAAATGCCTCCTAGAAGAAGACAACCACGTCAGCAAGTACCTCATGAGGGGTCTACTAATAATAACAATGAGACCAACGCTAATCCAGTTCAACAGTTGGTAACTTTGTTGACGGGAGCACTTACAAATCATCCGCAAGCTCAAGTTACGACTTTCAAGGAGTTCAAAGCGGTCGGACCGCCAGAATTTCAAGGGTCTATGAATCCAGTGGAAGCCCAAACCTGGATCATGGAAATGGAGAAGGTGTTCGACGTTGCTAGAGTTAATGAAGATCAGAAGACTGCGTTCGCAACATTTATGCTATAGTCCGAAGCTAGCTACTGGTGGCAAGCAAATAAAGTTCGTGGAGGACAAGGAGTGGTAGCATGGGATAGATTTAAGGAGATGTTCTTTGAAATGTACTTTCCAGTAAGTTCTCGAAATCAGTTAGAAGTGAAATTTCTGGAGCTTAAGTAAGGGACTATGACGGTGCCAGAATATGCTGCGAAGTTTAAATGAGTTGGCAAGGTTTGCCACATATCAAGTCAATACTAATGAGCGTAAGGCAAGAAGGTTCGAATAAGGATTGAAACCCTGGCTGTATAGCAAGGTTTCAATGTTCCAGTTTAAATCATCGCAGAAGGTGGAAGCGATGCCTTGACCAAGTACAATCAAGAACAAAAGAAGAGGAAGAATGATATTGAAAATAAGGCTGATGGAAGTAATGTTGGAAGTAACAATCAGAAGAGGAAGTGGAATGAGAATTCGACTACGGGAGGACAGCAGGGAAGTCAGCAGAAGAAAAAGTTTGAAGCTTGTGCTACTTATGGAAAGAATCATACTGGGGTATGTTTGAAGGGAAATCGAGTATGTTTCAACTGTGGTCAGGAGGGACACATTGCACCGAACTGTTTTAGTCCGAAGAAAGGAGCATGTTTTACATGCGATTCGAAAGATCACATGGCTTGTAATTGTCCTAAAAAGCCAGCGGGGAGTGCGAGTGGAGGAAAGGGTAACAACGGTGGTGGTACATTGACTATCTCTGGACCAGCTCAGTCAAGTCGACCTACTTCAAGAACTTTCAAGATGACTGTGCAGGATGCTGTTCAGTCTAAGGATGTGGTGTCAGGTATCATTCTGATTAATGGTATTAATGCTTATGTACTATTTGATTCGGGTGCTACTTGTTCATATAAATCCGATGAATTTGCTCAAAACTTGGATTTGCCTCAGGAAGAATTAGAATTTTCCTTAAGCATAGAGATTGCAAATAAGGAAGTGATTCCTGTTAGATTTGTATATAGAAATTATAAAGTGGTTATAAAGGGTCAAGAGATGAGGGTAGACTTGATACCAATTAGACTGGGGGAGTTTGATGTTATACTGGGAATGGATTGGTTATTTAATCACGGAGCAGTGATTGATTGCCAAAGAAAATGTGTTAACCTTATGACTCCGTCAAAGATTATGTTCTATGGCAGCAAATCACCTCGACAAGCAAGTTTTCTAATGGTGATGCAAGCCAAGAAGTTGTTAAGACAAGGATGTGTAGGATACTTAGCCTGTAGTTGATACACAAAAGAAAAGTACGAAGTTAAAAGAGATACCGATCATAAGAGATTTTACAGACGTATTTCCAGACGATTTGCCAGGTCTTCCTTCAGATCGACAAATCGAGTTCGTGATTGATTTAGTACCAAGAACAGGCCCAATATCTAAGGCACCATATAGAATGGCCCCGGTAGAGATGAAAGAGTTGATGGTGCAAACTGCAAGAATTGCTCGACAAGAAGTATATCCAGCCGGGAGTGTCGCTATGGGGAGCGCCAGTGTTATTTGTTAAGAAGAAGGATGGATCGATGCGGCTCTGCATTGACTATCGAGAATTGAATAAGGTTACGATTAAAATTAAGTATCCGTTACCAAGAATTGATGACCTGTTTGATCAACTGAAGGGGACAAGATATTTTTCAAAGATAGACTTGAGGAGTGGTTATCATCAATTGAAGGTGAGGCCAGAAGACGTACCGAAGATGGCATTCAGAACTCAGTATAGTCATTACGAGTTTCTGGTTATGTCATTTGGTTTAACCAACGCTCCTGCAACGTTCATGGATTTGATGAACATGGTGTTTAAACCATTTTTGGACAAATTTGTGGTGGTGTTTATTGATGATATATTGGTATATTCCAAAACCAAAGAGGAACACGTGGAACATTTAAGAGTGAAGTTGGAGACATTGAGAAAAGAGAAGTTATACGCAAAATTTTCTAAATGTGAGTTTTGGATGAAACGTGTACAGTTTCTCGGGCATGTTATTGATAAAGACGAAATTTCGATAGATCCATCAAAACTTGAAGCTGTATTAACTGGGATCAGCTGAAAACACCGTCAGAGATAAGGAGTTTCTTAGGATTAGCAGGTTATTATAGGCGTTTTATTCTGGACTTTTCTAAGATCGCGACCCCGTTGACTAATTTAACCAGGAAAGCAGTTAAGTTTGTTTGGACGGAGAAGTGTGAGGAAATTTTTCACGAATTGAAGAAGAGGCTGAGCTCAGCACCTACACTGTCATTGCCTGATGATACAGTTAATTTTGTGGTGTATAGTGATGCATCACATAAAGGACTAGGATGTGTGCTTATGCAGAATGGCAGAGTCATTGCATATGCATCACGTCAATTAAAAGATTATGAGAAGGGGTACCTGACTCATGACTTAGAGTTGGCTGCGGTGGTGTTTGCCCTGAAGATTTGGAGACATTACCTTTACGGAGAGAGGTGTGAGATATATACTAACCATAAAAGTCTGAAGTATATCTTTACACAAAAAGACTTAAACATGAGACAAAGAATTGGTTGGAACTAATCAAAGATTATGATTGCGAGTTTCTATCATCCTAGAAAGACGAATGTTGTTCCTGATGCTTTAAACAGGAAGGGACGAGAGAAGTTAATGTTGTTGATAGCCCAGGAGAGGCTAGTGTCGGAAATGGCTAAGATGGAGTTGGAATTAAATATCCGACAGAATCTGATGAAAAGTTGTTCCAGGTAGGAAATGATTAAATGTTGGTAGATAAAGTGAAGAATGCACAACTTCCGGATGAAGAATGAAAAAAGATAAAAAAAAAGATATCTGAAGGGGAGGAAAGCAAATTCTAAATCGATTCGGAAGGGTTATTTCGATTCGAAGGGAGAATTTGGGTTCCGCCAGTACCAGAAGTTAAAGAGGATATTTTGAGTGAAGCTCACAACTCAAGATATTCGATTCACCCTGGAAGTACAAAGATGTACCAAGATCTTAGAAATCATTTTTGGTGGCCGAATATGAAGAGGGATGTGTCTGAGTGTGTGGCGAAATGCTTAACGTGTCAGAAAGTTAAAATTGAGCATCAAAGACCAAGCGGATTGTTACAACCATTGGAGATACCAGAATGGAAATGGGAGCATATCACAATGGATTTTGTGGTAGGTCTTCTAACGACCTAACAAGGTTACGATGCTATTTGGGTGATTGTCGATCGATTGATGAAGTCGGTTCACTTTTTGCCAATCAAGATTCGATTTACCCTAGATCGGTTAGCAAAACTGTACGTGAAGGAAATCATTTCAAGACACGGTGTACCTGTGTCCATTGTATCAGACAGAGATCCACATTTCACATCAAATTTCTGGAAATGATTGCAAGAATGTTTGAGAATACAGCTAAAAATGAGTACAACGTACCATCCTCAGGCCGACGGACAAAGCGAGAGAACTATCCAAACACTAGAAGATATGCTTAGAGCATGTATAATGGATTTTAAAGGAAATTGGGATGACCATCTGCCATTGGTGGAATTTGCTTATAATAATAGTTATCACGCGAGTATTGGCATGCCGCCTTATGAAGCGTTATACGGCAGAAAATGCAAAACTCCGTTGTGTTGGGATGAGGTAGGAGAACGTCATCTATTGGGTCTAGAATTGGTACAACAGACTGTCTAGATCATCAAAGTGATTCGAGCAAGATTAATAGCTGCACAAGATAAACAGAAGAAATATGCCGATCAGCACCGACAAAATCGGGAATTCGATGTTGGTAGTTATGTTTTCTTAAAAGTATCTCCCTGGAAGGGAAAAATTCGATTTGGCAAGAAAGGGAAAGTATCTCCCTAGGTTTATAGGACCTTTTGAAGTACTTCGGCGTGTGGGTGAAGTGGCATACGAGGTAGCTTTACCTCCAGAATTGGTGCATATCCATAATATTTTTCATATCTCGGTATTGAGACCGTATAAACCTGATTATAAACATGTTATAGAATATGAGCCGTTGCAGTTTGAGAAAGATTTGTCATATGAAGAAGTCCCTGTTCAAATTGTTGACAGAAAAGAGCAAGTACTGAGAAATAAGGTAATACCTTATGTTAAGGTAATCTGGAGGAACCACAATGTTGAGGAAGCTACGTGGGAACTTGAAAGCGTTATGATGAAGAATTATCCTCAATTATTTGCTTAATTTTTTATAACGATTATGGGGACAGAATCTTGTTAAGAAAGGAAGAATGTAATGAATAAAATTTTCAAATTGTGATTCTGGGGACAAAATCCTTTTAAGGAGAGAAGGATGTAACAATCGAAAAATTTGTAATTTAATTTAAATATTTATTGAATTAAATAAATATTTTAAGTAATTTATTTATTAAGGAAAATATATAATTAATGATTATTTGAAGGATTTAATTTAAGGAAATAATTAAATTAAATCAATTGCTTAATATTTAAGAAGATGATTAAATTAAATGAATTGTTTAATTTAATAGAAATAAATAAATTAAATAAAGTGTTGTGTCTAATTTATTGATTAAATTAGATATATAATTATTTATTACTTATAAGTATGGTAAAAAGATTTTTATTATTATTATAAGTTATTTAAATTAGCTAAACTAAAATTATCTAAGTTAACTAAATTAGGGTGCGACACAAAGTAACTATATAATATAAATAATATAATAATAATTTGGTTTGGGAATTATGTGATTAGCTAAACATGGCCTTGTGGCTTTTGGCTTATTCAACTGACGCCTTTTCATTATTTAACTGATATTACAATCACTATGCCTATTAAGGTTATCAGTTTATTTTTACGCTTGGCCATTTTCTTTACGCATACTTGGCTAAGTCTTAAGAGTTCAGAGAGTTGAGAATTGAGAGAGATTGACAGGAAACCTAAGAAATACACAGCAATTTCAGTTGGTTAGCAAGGATTGTCTAAGCATAAGAAGGTAATTCTCTATAATTTGATATTGTGTGTGTATATATATATATAGGTTTTACGGCAAAATTGTGAAGCTTTCAAACTCTGTGAATTCTAGTTTCTGTAAATTGTTGTTATCTATCCTGTGCATGATGATTATATATAGTTATGATGTTTGAGTTTGTATGAAAAGCAAGAATTCGTATGTTAATTACAGTTCAAAAAGGAAGAAAAGTATGACAGTATATATTTTCCCATATAGCTTGTGAATAGTACCAATTTTAGTGGCCAATTCGTATGCTAAACTGTAAAGTGGGTCTTTTTTATGCCAGCTTATTAAGAAACAAGCATAAAATAATTTGAATTAAGTGTTTTGGCCAAGTTTTGAAATGTCAGTGATGATTTTTGTGAAAGAAGTTCAAAAATAGAGTTTTATATGAAAATATAGAATTTTGAGAAATTAAACTAGTTTTAGTTGATGATAAATTGTGTTAATTGGTTGTAAATATTAGCAAACATGTTTGTAATAGTCTGTACCAATTGTAGATGTTAATTTCACTATTTTGTGGGTGAAATTCGTGTTAGTTGGGCTAAAAATGACTACTTTTCATGCTGAGTCTGCGTCTATCTGTGCACCAGCGTAGCTGCGCTGGTGCCAAGGCAAAAACATACGCAGCTGCGCCAGTCCCAAGCGCAGCTGCGCCATTAGGTTTTCTGCAGTCGAGCACCAGCGTAGCTGCGCCGGTGCCAAGACAAGGGACAGCGCAGCTGCGCCGTGCCCTAAGCCCAGGCAGTGACTTCTGCCTATTTGCAGGTTATATGTATCAGACTTATATTAGTCTAGCATGCACGTTAATGATGTCGAGACATAATATAGACTACAATAACGGGTTGTCATGTGTTGTAATGCAAAGTGTAAAGATTTGAAATAACTATTTAAATAAGTTATAAAATGAAACCAAATGTGATGTTTGCAAAGGTTAGAGATAAACGATTATGAGATGTTGGCTCGTAATGAGATTTCAGATTATTCAGCAGACATCACTCATGGCTTCTCTCTCTAGATTTTTTTTCTCCCCCTTCTCTCTACAATTTTTTCAACCGGTTACTCTCACCCTTTTACCGTTAACTCCTCCTACAACCCCTTCTTTCCCCTTTGAGTCTCCCGCCCATCCCCACCTACTTTTTCAGTTACACCTACTTTTTCTGTTTACCCCTTTGGTCTCTCTCCACCAAACCTCCACCGTCTACCCTCCTCCCCTGGCCTCTTCCTCCCCTGTCTCCTGCTTTTCCTCTCTCTTCTTTCCTTCATTATGGTAGACCACTCTCATCTATCTGCTGGGAACTCTTCTAGTTCAGTTTCTAGGGATCTCTTTGCGGAGATGGGGGTGTCAAACCCAAACTCTCCTCCCCTATCCACCTCATCGATCCCTTCTAGGGATACTCTGGTCCGAAGTGTTAGCATGGGCTAATCTGAAATCAACCCTATCCCCATGGCTCTCGACAGTAGCTCAGAAGACTCCGTTGCAAGGACTTAGCTTGACCCTTCGTTGGAGGTTAATATTGGCCCAGCCCTTGGCGTGCACGCAAGAGAAATTTTTGTAGCTGCTCAACATTTCTCCCAAAAGGACAGGGATGAAGCCTTGTTCGAGAGGAGGAAAAACAGTCACCTTATGGACTTCCTCTCGGCTCATGGTATATCATCCTCAGATGTACAGGCTTATCTTTCTGAAGGCAAGATTCAAAATCTTGGACATGCTCGCCAAGTAATTGGTAATTCTCCACCCTTAATTCTTCCTCCTGGATCCTCCGAAACTCCTTCCCTTCCTTGAGGAACACAGTTCATGATCTGGCTGGAAAAGCCCCTATTTCTTCATCCCCTTTATCTGGCTCTGCAGTGAACCTCTCTATCTTAGGGAAAGGGTCTGATGCTATTATTTCGAACCTACGTCCTATATCCCATGCAGAGGAAGGCGAAATCTCCCCAACAGTCTCGGTTGATGTCCCTAAAAGTTGGAGTGTTGTAGTTACAAAAAACTTGGGGAAAGCTAGCAGATCCCTCTCTTTGCATCCTCCTGTTATGGAGAATGGTGACATTCTGGTAAAGCCTCCTGATGACATGCTAGCGAGGGGAAACCTTATCTGGTCGACCAGTTTGGTTGGCTATTTCCTACACTCTAACCTTCCCTTTAAGGTCGTTGAACCTATTGCTAAACGGTTGTGGGGGAACCTGGGTCTTACCAATGTTTTTATGCACAACAAGGGTTACTATATATTCAAGTTCAAATCCTCCACTGATCGTGACAATATCCTTGCATCTGGTCCATGGCATTTTGCCTCCAAAGTGATTGTTCTGCAGAAATGGCAAGAAGGTGTAAAGTTCACTAAGTCTGACTGTGACAAAATCCCCATCTGGGTTAAGCTTAGCCAAATCCCTCTCTCATATTGGTCTGATGAGGGGATCAGCTATATAGCTAGTGCCCTTGGTAAGCCTCTCTTCACCGATGAGATGACAACTAATAATGACTTCCTAAATTTTGCACGAGTGTGCATTGAAGTATCTGCCACATCCTCTTTCCCTTCCTCCATCAAAGTTGCTGTTATGCACTCTGAGAAATCCGAAAAGACCTTTGTTCCAGTTGATGTTGAGTATCAAAGTAGACCACCTGTCTGCCCCTTCTGCAAAGTATTTGGCCACTCCCAAGTCAAATGCCCTAAAGCCAACTTCAAATGGGTACCTAAAAGTACACTGGCACCCCCTTCTGGAGCCACAGATACTGTAATGGTTAGCCATACGAAGTTGGTTGTCCCTTCACCAAAGGTTACATCTTTCTCAATAGGAAATGAGAACCCCCCCCCTCTCATGAGTGGGTGACAGTGGCTAGGGGGGCCAAATTAAATTCGGATAACGCCACCCCAAATGCTTTCACACTAGTGTCCAATACTTTTGATCCAATTGACCAACCTGATCCCATCCTTGGGTCTGACTCCGAATCCCCAGCTGCCACAAATCCCCTAGTTAATAGACTAAAGGTTGTTGATGAAAAGGAAGGAAAGACTTGAAAAACAAACAGATTGGTGGTATGGAGAACCCCAAAGCTGCAAAAAAGAGGAAATGCAAGGGTAAAATAGGCAACACCCCCCCACCATCAGTTTAATTTATGCTGGCAACCTACAACATTCGTGGTCTCAATAAACAGCCTAAACAGGCCTATGTAAAGCAAATTATTGCTGATTATAATTTATCCATTGTTGGATTGATGGAAACGAGAGTCAAGCATACTAATGCCAAGAAAATTTTCCGAAAGCTGTGTCCCATCTGGGAATGGGCTTTCAACTATGATTTTCATGGCAATGGTAGAATTTGGGTGGGTTGGAATCCTAATCTCTGGAATTTGGATGTTTTGTTTACCTCCTACCAAGTCATACATTGCAAGGTGCAATCTTTAGATTTTACTAGTACTTCTTTTTTTATCTCCTTTGTTTATGGGCTGAACTCCTATATCGAAAGAAGAGACTTATGGAACGAGCTGGGTGCAGTGTCTCCCTCTGGAAGTTGGTGCTTAATGGGTGATTTGAATATTATCAAAGATCTTTCTGGGACTAACCAACCTAATGATATCTGGGACATCGGGAAAAATGATTTCAAAGAATGCACCTCCTCTATTGGCATTGATGATCTCAGAGGCATTGGCCCTTTATTTACTTGGTGGAATAACCAATTATCTAGGCATGTACATAAAAAGCTTGACCGAGTAATGGGTAATTCGGCTTGGTTCTCCAACTTTGATCTCTCTCTTGCCACCTTTGCCCATCGTGGCCTCTCGGATCACTCACTTGTTCTTCTTAATACTGGCATTAAGTTCTCCAAACCAAGAAGGCATTTTCAATTCTTTAATCACATGGCTCTCCTTGAGGGCTTTAAGGGGGCTGTGGGTTCTGCATGGAACACCCCCATACATGGGAACCCCTTTTATGTCTTCTCTAAAAAGTTGAAACGCACCAAACATGCTTTATCTTCTCTTAATCTCACTACTGGCAATCTCACTTCTTTAGTAAAGTTGGCTAGAGATGATCTGCATTCGGTAGAATCTCTCCTACATGACCACCCCTCGGACCCGGCTAACCTATCCTTGGAGATATACTGCACCCAAAGGCTTTTCCAGGCCATTGATAGGGAGGAAGTCCTAATGCAACAGAAATCGAGAGCAAACTGGTTAACTTTGGGTGACCGGAACACCGCCTATTTTGCTAATATGATGAAGAGCAGATGGAACTCCAATCAAATATTTTCTATCCTTAATGATGATGGAGTTATGGTGCATGGCAAGGACAATGTTGAAGCTGTAGCTGTTGACTATTTCAAATCCTTATTTAATGCCTCGTACACTCCTTATGCTGGGTTTGACACTTTTGGTGTTTTCCCCACGAATCTGGTGAGCCCTCTCCAAGCTTCGCAACTCATTGCTCCTGTTTCTGACTCTGAGATCTTTAATGTTCTAAACTCCATGAAACGCAACAAGAGTCCTGGACTGGATGGTTTTAATGTCAACTTTTTCCTTAGCTGCTGGGATATTGTTGGACCTGATTTCTTAAAAGCTGTCTATTTCTTCTTCTCGGCTTGCCGGCTCACCAAAGGGATTAACTCCACAGCTCTAGCCTTGATCCCCAAATGCCTCAACCCTTCATCAATGGCAGACTTTTGGCCTATTTCCTGCTGCAACACCATTTACAAATGTATTGCAAAGATCATCTCTAACAGACTCAAGGAAGTGCTGCCCCATATTATTGACACAGCACAATCAGCCTTTCTAAAAGGTAGGAGTATTAGTGACAATATTCTAATTGCTCAAGAACTGTTCCAAGGGTACACCAGGACGACATGACCTTCTAGATGGGCACTCAAGATTGATCTAAGGAAAGCTTTTGATACGATTCGTTGGGATTTTCTGTTTGATACCCTCAAAGCATTTCAGTTCCCAGCCATCTTCATAGAATGGATCAAAGCTTGTACTACCTCAGCCATGTTCTCTATTAAATTGAATGGAACTCTTGCAGGATTCTTTAGTAGCTCTCGTGGGCTTCGCCAAGGAGACCCTCTGTCCCCTTTCTTATTTGTCATAGTTATGGAGATGCTTTCCCTTCATCTTAACAAAGCTACCTCCGCCACTGATTTCACCTATCATTGGAAGACAGAGGCTTGCAAACTTACTCACCTCCTTTTTGCCGATGATATCATTATTTTCAGCCATGCAAGCCTACCCTCCATTGCTATTGTCAATTCTTGCATCCTATCTTTCTCTTTAGTCTCTGGTCTTATTCCAAATACTCACAAGAGTCACTGTTACCTAGCCAACATTGATGCAACCTCTACTCGCAACATTCTCTCCCTTCTTGGGTTTCAATTAGGATCTTTACCTGCTAAATTCCTAGGAGTACCCTTATTATCCAAAAAGCTCTCTTACACGGACTGCGTACCTCTTATTCAACGGATTACCAACCGGGCCACTTCTTGGACATCTAAGGTCCTTGCCTTCTCTGGGAGGTTACAATTGATCCATTCCATTCTCTTCTCCTTACAAGTCTACTGGTGCACTCATTTCATGCTCCCGAAAGCAGTCTTAAGAGAAATTCAAGCATTACTAGGCAGATTCTTGTGGAGGGGCCCAACTTTGTGTAAGTATGGTGCAAAGGTTGCCTGGGCTAAACTCACATTACCCAAAGATGAGGGAGGGTTGGGACTAAAAAATCTGTTAGATTGGAATAAAGCTCTGCTGTTGCAACATTTCCTCCACCCTATCAGCTATCAATCCCACTCTCTCTAGGCAAACTGGATGAAAGCCACTATCCTAAAATTTAAGACTATTTGGCAAGTTACTATATCCCCCGGTTGCTCCTGGATATGGAAGCAATTCCTCAAATTACGCCCCCTCGCTCTTCAACATCTAAAGTACATTGTGGGGGATGGACAACACATAAGCTTATGGTATGATCCTTGGTTGAATGGGGCAACTATTAACCCTTCTCATTCTCTCCTTTCCAATACTGGACTTCCCCCACTTGCCACGGTTAGCTTTCTCCTCTCCGGCAACTCCTGGGCCCTCCCAGTCAGCAACCACCATGAAGTCATTCTCATCCGGCAACAAATCCGCCACCTTCCCATCCCATCTCCTAGGCCTGACCAAGTTCTTTGGGGAACTTGTGATATTAAGACTGTTAAGGCCAAACAGATTTGGGAATCAATCCGAGCAAGATCTCCTAAGGTTCCTTGGAGCTCTATCCTTTGGAATAAGTTTCATGTTCCTCGCTTTTCCTTCATTCTCTGGCTTGGGCTCCTTCAAAAACTCTCCACAAACGACTGGACCAAACACTACACTGGCAGAACATGGAACTGTCCTCTCTGCAATCAACAGTTAGAATCCTTTAACCATTTGTTTTTTGAATGTGATTACTCTTCAACCATTCTCCAATGTGCCGTGACTTTAGGAAATTGGACCACTGCTATTATTGCTTACATGATTTCATACCAAGGCTCGCACCTGTCCAAGAATATCCTATGCTTAACTGTGGCCACTTGCTTCTATAAAGTCTGGGAGGATCGGAATAACAAGATCCATAATGGCTCCATCATTCCTCCTAGGATCCTAGCCAAAGATGTTATCCATCTCATTAAGTCTAGACTTTCTAAATGTAACTCTTTTATCAAGGCCACAAATTGTAATCATTTCTGTAATTGGTTGTTAGTTTAGCTATTTTAGCTAGTGGGTAGCTAGATATGTGAAATCTCCAGCTCTCCTACAATTGCAATGATTTAGGTTGGATGGGTGCTTCAGACGAGCTGGCTTCGGGCGAGCAATACTTGGAGCAAGGCTTCGGGCGAGCTTGGCTTCGGGCGAGCATGGCTTCAGACGAGCAAGGCTTGGAGCGAGCTAGGCTTCAGACGAGCTTAGCTTTGGGCAAGCATGTGGTGGTCGATGGTAAGCCCAAGGTATGGCTTCGGTCCAGCATATAGTTTCGGGAGAGCATGTGGTGGTCTATGGTAAGCCCAAATTTTGGTTTCGGGCGAGCATGTGGTTTCGAGCGAGCTTGGCAAGCTTGAGGCTTCGGGCGAGTAGCTGCTGTTAGAGTTTATGCCCTAGAGGCCAATTATTTGATATAATTGCTTAACGTTTTGATATTATATTTGATTGAATAAATATATGATTTTATTATGGTTTTATTTACTGCGTAATATAATTGTTAATATAATAAAATTCCTTAGAATAGTGATACAAATTATATAGTTTCAAGTATGTGACTTGAACATGAGATTATATATTACCATTAGTATCAGTGTTCTTAAATGTCCCTAGTCGAGTATCATTGTTGATGGGACAACAATGATGCATTGAGACTAGTATGTGGATTGACTGATGACCAAATCTCATTGGTCATAAATATATGAGATATTAAATCAATGCATAGGTACATGTTAGAGAACGATGTACTGGACAGACCCACCATTAGAATTCTATACGGAGCATTATGCGAAGTGTCATTAGCAATTCTCATAGTGACAATGATGTAATGGTCCTCCGACCTGAAATCGCTATATTACTACACGAGAATTTATGTACTTTGATATCATCAAATGTCACCTTTAATAGGGTGGACTATAAAGGTGATTATTGGGTTCATCATTAATCATGTGAGAAATATGAGTGATCTAGATGGAATTTAACCATCCTATATATTATGGGTGATATCCATAGACCTCTTGATTGAGTAGGACTATGAAATGCATGGCCATGCTCAAATAGTGATTTGTTTCATATAGTCTACTCATTGATCAAGAAAACTCAGATTAAATTATGAAGAGTATGACACATTCCATGACTCGAGTTTAATCTAGGATATTAAGGTTAAAAGGATTAAATTGCATTGAAACATTGGTCACAAAAGGTAGCATCGAATCATCGATCTTATTATTACTTGGGTAGCAGTGATGCATTACTAGATGCCGCTCACTGTTTATAATTTTATAATATGATTTTAAAATTATTGCCAACGTAATAATAACCTATAGGGTCACACACATAGAACGTTATTTAAAAGGGAATTAATTTAAATTTTAAGGATTTAAATATATTAATATGATTAATAGTATTTAAATCACGAATTTAAATTAAAAGGAGAATTTGTATATATGTATATTAATTAAGTAAGACTTAATTAAGATATATATATATATATATATATATATATATATATATATATATATATATTCGAATTTTATAAAATTAGGTTTTGATTTTGATTAATTCCTTTTAACTACTATATATATGATATATAGCAGCTACTTAGGGTAAGATATCAGAATTGAAAAACCCTAGCCGCTCTTAGAGAGAGACTAGAGAGAAAACAATTTCAAAAAAAAATCCATTCCTTTTGGTGGCTAGTACCGCAAGTCCTTCTTATTGCAGAATCGTTCGACGGTTCGTGCGGCGTTCGTGTGGATACCGTAGAGGCGCAATCGGTTTGTATTGCGTTGGAGATTCGAGGCGCAGTCGGTTTCAGATTCTCGTTTTTGTTTATATCTGGTATAATCTCTAAACCTCTGAATTAATTGATTTTCGCCTGGATCCTGTTTTAGGGTTTCGGAAATTGCTTTAAAATTTTAATTTTCGTTGTGCGTTTCTGTGCCGAAGCCCAATAGCTGCTGCGTTTCGAGTGGTGGACGAGCTGGGACGACTAGTTTTCGGCTGCTCTCAATTTTTTCAAATTACTGTAATTGGTTGTTAGTTTAACTTTTTGGGATCTCTTCCGTGTTTCATATCATCATCTATACTTCTTAGATGATGATATTATATTCTGGGGTATGCCCCTTAGCCATTGTTTTTTGTCCTTTTATACAAACAAACAAACTTAGCCAAAAAAAAAAAAGAGATTTCAGATTCATTAAGTATGTTAATCAACATGGTTAGATGCTAAGTTAAGGTTATGACCTAAATGATGGTTTAAACCCTTCAAGCTAATGTTCATACAACTAATTGTTGTTTGCAGTTTTAATGATGTATGTAGGATAATTGGAGATTATTTTACACTTGTGTAGCTTACAAACAATGCAAGTTCTTTAACCTAACTCTTATAATAATTGTGCAAGTTTCTAAACATTATCTTTGTCATTGAGCAAGACTATTGATTCTATTCTGATGAATGATTGAATAAACTCATGTAACCTAATTTGTTACATCGAATGAGTTTCACATTTTCATTTTTTGTTATTAGTATTCAAAACATATATTGTTCTAACACATTGATTCAAAGGAGATTGTTTTAACTCCTTGAATATAATAATTTGCATATATATCATGCTTATTTAGTTATATATTGTTGATATCTGATCTTTGACTTTGATAGCCTTGTTCAGTTATACATTCTTGTATTAAACCTTTATTGATGGAAATTTAATAAGTGTTCTAAAATTCTAGAAACACTGATAAGCTAGTTCCAAACTAAACTTTCTTTAGTGCGGAAATTCTAAATTCAAACTGAGACGAACAACCCTAACATAGGGGATTTTGTACTTGTAACGTTTAGATGTTTGTGCACAATACATGGTACAAAGGGCTGATCCCCCTGTGGACGTCAAGAAGAGTCTGTACAGTCTAATGACTGTTGAGGTTAAGGTAATAATACCTAGACACCGTGGACATAGTTCATGGTCTTAAGACTCTCTGATAATTAAAGTTTAAACTTGTTTTCTATTTTGATTCGTAGAACAAGTTCTTTATTATTTAGTATTCGTTGTTCTCATGTTGTTGTTACACAATCTTTATGTCAGTGAGCAATTGTTTGCTCACTCTTGCAATTAAACAATGCAGCTAAAGTTGAAAGAGGTGATGATCCATCTACTAGAAAGGGAAAGTGCAAGATGTCTAAGTGATGAAGAATTAGTTAAAGTTTATTTAAATGCTTGAAGTTTTAAGACTTGTTTTATTCCGCAAACTGATGTAATAATTTTAAGGTTAGATTACCTGGGATTTATTTTGAGATTATGATGTAACCCTTTAATGGGAGAGATTATTGTTTAAGTTATTTATTTAATGTTTTATCCTTTATTATGGGTAGTTAGATATAATTATTTTGATAGTGAGCACCAAATTCGGTGGAAATGAACTACCTAGATTTGGGGGTGTCACAAGGATTCACTAATGAATCATATGAAATGATTGAGCATGATTCAAGCTCAAAGATGGAAATGGACTCCAGCACTGAAGATCAGGAATCAACAGGCTATCATGTTCCCTCTCCAGAAAGAGTCCGCCAAAGATTGGTAGTGGAAGTCTTTGATGAACCATCAGATGTACTATCAGGGAGGTGGATAAACCATGAAAATGAACAACTCAAAGTTATAAGGATGTTAACAGAAGATTTGTTTAACAATTGGAAAGACATGGATTTAGATTGCAATACAATATTGTACAATCCTGATGATCTTTTGATGAAATGGTACTACCCATGGATGCCCTGGTTAAAGGCATATACTGGTAAAGATGAAAGTTACTTCAGCTGGTGTGTTATTTACATTTTCCAAACTTGGAGCCTGTGTCTCAAAACTTTCCAAGAGTAAAGAAATTTACAACAAAGTTGATCAAAGACCAGTCTCACTTTAAGGTCTACCAACATGCTGGTAACCACTACATTCCCTACGATTGTAGAGTCGAATGACAGAAGGATTATATCCAAATTCATGATCGTAGAGTCCATCCACTCTACCATTAAAGATGACCAAGCTCAGATTGAGAAGCTCTACTCTGCTCAAGCAGAAGTGTCTGATATTCCTTCATCCTCCAACAGTGATTGGCACTCAACGATATATCATATTCTCACTTTATTCAAAAAATTGACTAAGAATAAAAATCGTGGAGTCTAATTTGGTGTTCAATGGAAGTCTACTCAACCAAATGACCAAACTCCTAAGAGCAAGAGTTACTGAAGAATTCTGACGAGTTGGTTGAGAAGATATATCTCATTATCGAAGAAGCAAAGATGTTGTCAGAAGAAGGAGATAATGTGCTTCAAGACAAACTTCATGCCACAATATCAGATATATCTCTCAAAATTAAAGAAAGAGATCAAATCTATCTGAAATTTATCGATGATCAGAAAGAAGAAGCTCCGCAAGCTTAAAAGGATAACACATATCAAATCATGTCCCTCTCTGATAAGATTGACCTCTTCAAGTAGTCTCTCTCTATAGTTGGAGCAAAGTCAACAAGAGATCAAGATTGAAGTTAGTAACTTATCCTATTTGACAGAGCAGGTTATGACAAACGTCCAATAGCTTTCCCAAATGATTCATGACAAAAAGGGGGAGAAAAAGAGGCATTCAAGAAAGAGCATGCAGATCAAGGAGAGAAGAATGAAGGCTGAAGAAAAGAAGGGGAGCAAGAAATCAAAGAAGGAGGAGAAGAAGAAGAAGAAGCTCAACATAGCAGCAACTGTATCATCATCTAAGGGGGAGCCAAAGCATAATCTGGATAGAAAAACAGAAAAGAAAAAAGGAGAGCATACATCTGAGTCAGAGCATCATGAAGATGAATAAAGGGAGAATGCATCTCAAGGGGAATAGGAAGGAGAAAATCAAGAAGAAATGAAGTCACCATCCCAGGGGGAGCAGGAGCAAAAAGATCATGCATATGAGTAGAAATGTAAGACCCCAAATTTTATGAATAAAGATTAATTTTCTCGAATTTTTTTTTTAATATTATGGTGTAGATTTGATATAATGTCATAGTTATGGGTGATATTTACAAATTTTGAAAAGTATGCAACTTGTCATAAAATATTCGATTGGTCGGGGTGTGACAACCCGAATTTTTATAAGTTATTAAAATCGGAATTTAATAATTAAAATTCTTATTATGAGATGTTTTGAGTTTGAGTATGTATATATACGTGCTATATATGTTGAAATATATGATCTGGTGTGAAGAGAAATATAAATTAATATTTGGGAAAGTGAGGTTTAATAGTTAAGTTAACTATTGAAGGAATTAAATGAATTTAGTAATTAATTTTAAATATTTATTAAATTAAATAAATATTTTAAATTTATTTATTTATTGAGATAAATAAATGATTGATAAAATTGTGGTGAATTAATTTAGTAACTAAATTGATTAATGTAATTTAAATTGAGTAATGATAATTTTATCTGCAGGATTTAATTTAAGGAAATAATGAAATAAAATCAATTGCTTAATATTTAAGAAAATAATTAAATTAAATGAATTGTTTAATTTATTTGGAAATAAATAAATTAAATAAAGTTATGTTCTAGTCTAATTTAATAATTAAATTAGATATGTTATAATTTATATAATAAAAATTATTATGAATACTATTGTAAGTTATTTAAATTAACTAAACTAAAGTTATTTAAATTAACTAAATTAAAGTGTGACAAGTGAAACTATATAATATAATATTATTAAAATAATCTAGTATAGGGGGAAATGGTGTGTAGCCAAACGGAACCTTATGGCTTTTGGTTGATTGTAACTGACGTACATGGGTTATATCACGTATTCTCCTAATAAGCTAAGAACAAAGAAAAGGAGAAACACAGAGAACTTTTAGAGAGAATCAAAGGAAGAATTTCTAAACTTTGTTAACATCATCTTGCTAGTAGGAGATTCAAGATATAATTCATCTTGCTTACGAGCTTCGACTTGGGGTGAGCCGTAGACCCGGACATCCTGGGATCGAGTCCCGCCTTCCTCAAGTGTGAGAATTCTTTAATTCGAGTGGCCACGGTACCCCTGGCGCAAGTCGGGTAGCAAACCGCTCTGGTACTGGGCTCGGGGGATTAGTCGGCCTGCAGGTCGGAAACCCACGGATAACAAAAAAAAAAGTGGTTTGTAGAAGAAAATTAACATAACAACGTTTTATATATGAAAATGGCTTAGTAAGTCCAAAATTTGATGTTCAATCTTTGCTATAATTTGTAAATTGATGTTGGATTATGTTAGTATGTTAAGAAACGAAAGCGGCGTAGTTTGAATCATGTCAATTGATTAAGAAACGAAGTCGTGGTGATTGAATTCGCTAAATTGTCAAAACATGAACAATTAGAATGAACATGAGTTGTAAATTCATATTAAGGTTAGTTAATGTTTATGTTAGTTGATGGGTATTTTGTATGTTGTAGTTTTATGAGTTACAAACCTATAGAATCGAAAATGAACTGAATTGGATGAATATAACTCATGTTTTGATCATTGGAAGGAGTAAGGATCTGTGTAATCGTGAAGAGCAGAGCCTGAGGGCCTGTTCTGCAACTTGGGGCGCAGCTGCATTGCCCCCAAGGCCAATTGGGGCGCAGCTGCGCCTGGCATCAATAACAATTGGACTGCTCTGACCTGCTGCAGTAAATTAAGCGTAACATTTCATACGAACTCCAATTAAGGCAATTCAAGATGATCCGAAACAAGGACGAATAGACCTACAACTTTTGTTCTTTAAGGGTTTTAGTTTGAGGTCTTTAGGAAGGGTAAAAATGGTCAACTTTAGGACTGTTGTGTTTTCAGAGGAAATCGGAGGGCGTCGGGCATGCACGTATGAAAGTGTAGTGCTCTTGACGATAATAGATGTTGTTCTAAGTTATAGAACATGAATATTATGAAGTATAATGATGCTTAACAATAATAAATGATATATTAGTTAAGTTATATGCGCATACTAAGCACACACAAGAGAGACAAAATGGGCGTGTGACGAATAAACGTTGAAACGCCGTGATAAGTGATAATGAACGTAAAAAGTGTTTTAAATCAAATGAAATGAATATAATAAGATATTGAATAGTGTTAATATAAAACCAATAAGTAGTCCTAGCAAGACTTAAACACTTGAATAAACTTCGAATATGAAATACAGTGAGATATAAGTTGAAAGTTAACACTATAACATTGAACATTGTGTATATATAATAGGAAGGGTTATGAGAGTAAAGTTTACATTACAACTAATATGTGTTGCTATGTGACTAATAGTTAATGTGAATGATTATATAATTGTGTGGGGCACGTGAAGTGCAGATATATGTAAGCTGTTAAACTGTTATTGGTAAACAACGATCAAGGCAAGTCTTTCAGTTCCTATTTGCTATGTGAATTTGATTGTTTTATATCTTTATTGCAAAGAGCATGATGTGTTATATATATGTTGAATGTATGAAATATTAAAGTCAACTTATGACTACGTTGATTGAGTAAGGAACTCAATCTTTATACTTGTTATATGAACTATAAGATGTATGTTATGTAGTACAATGTTTATGAGATATATGTTGAGCATGCTATTATGTGCTACATGATTCATGAAAACTGTTAGATTTTGCTGGACTGTTGAGCTCAACCTTACAAATAATCATTTTTGCATGTTAAGGATTGAAGGTAACACTATGTGCTACTTGAATGACGTAGATCAGAAATAATACACGAAGATTAATATTTTAGCTAAAGTTGTTATGTCTTAATACCATGATTAAGATTCATGAGATGTACTAAATGTTTTATGATGTATAATGTTGAGTTGTAAAGCTAAAGTAAGAGTTATCTGATATGTAAAGGTTATCAGGTTGAGTTAATTGATATAATAATTGTGATGAAGTGAATTATGGATTATATATGTTTCAAAGATATGTAGATGATAAAGGTTTTGATTCAGGGAATTAAAGTAAGATAACAAAAGAGTTTTAATTATTCCGTATTATATTAAGTTTAACATTGAATAATGATGTAAAATAAGAAGCTTGACGTATTATTAACGACCGAAGTCGATAATTAAATTGTATGAATTTTGGGGTCGTTACACGGGAAATATTCGTTTTATCAGGGAATATTCATACAACGGTGCAATCATTGGTGGACCCCACAACGGAATTATTGTCGGAATGAGAAAATGACAGAAATATCTTTTTATAAAAATAACGACGAAAGTTTTACCATTAACTATTGATTTACCCGGTGATAAAAGAACAGTAATACGCGTGGTTGCATAGTAGCACACGATATTGATTATTGATGCTTACGTGAAAAGTCACTCAGTTATACTCAATTATTACTACAGTAATTGTTGCATAGTATCTCACGTTATTTGATTTAATTATTGTCAATATTTTTTATATTATTAAATTAATAATTGAGATGACAAGTTATTCATATTATTTTTTGCATAATTAACAATGTCTAGAAAGTTCTGTCGAGGAAAGGGGTTTGGTCACCTAATTGCGCGCCAATAGGAAAAAATCTTTATCGGAAAACCCCCTCTTTTCTGGAAACGATATGGTTGTTAATATTGCAAGTTATAATAATGATGAATAAATGTTGTTAAAAATATTGAGGAGATTTTTATGAAGTATTTATTGTAAATTTTACTTATTATATGGACCTCCCCACTTACCCATTTTTTAAAATAATCGGTAGAAATTTATTCAGTATTATATATATAATAAAAGGTGGGGCCCACATGTGATGATGACATGGGTGGGGCCCATGTGTGATTAAAAAGGAAATGGGGGGGGGGAGAAAGAATGGTTCACGGGCGGAGGGAATTATCATTATTATGATATATATATATATATATATATATATATATATATATATATATATATATATATATATATATATTATAAGTTTTATTTTTTTTATGAAAAATAGAATATATTATATTTTATTATGCATAGTGTTTGTATAGTGTTTGCATATTAAAATTTTGAAAAATCAGATGAATTTTTCTATTGCCCGTGAATTTTTCTCTGTGCACACGTGATTTTCTAAATTCAAATAGTATCATTCCATTCTCTTATAAATAGGATGCTTAGTTTAGAATTGAAAATCATACCAAAATTAGAGAATTCTTCTTCTATAATATTGAGTGTATTTATTTTGAGTTCAAGGAAGCTTTGAGTGTAGAAAATAGTGAAAGTTTTTTTTTAAGAATATATCCGTTATACCAATCAGAATTGCTCTCTTTTGAGGTAAGGGGTATTATTTATTTCATATTCGCTTACGATATTATTTTTCGTATTCGTAAGAAATTTTATTTCATTTAATATTCGCAAGAAATATTATCTTCGTTTAATATTCGTAAGAAATATTATCTTCGTTCAATATTCGTAAGGAATATTAGTTTCATTCAACAGTTGTAAGAGATATTATTTTTGTTCAATATTCGTATGAAATAATATTTTCTTCCATACTCTATAGTATATAAGTAATATTATTTCTTTTCAGATTCAGAATTCTACACTCATTTTATTAAAGTTTTGGCTTCTATACTCCATGAAATTAGTAAAATATCCTTAAAATTTACGCTTCATCTAGTATTTTTTTATGAAAATATTATTCTGAAAATTCTTGATAAATTTCAAGTTTTTCATGCCGGAGTACTATTCACGGGGTACTATTCCTGAAGTACTATTAATGGGGAACTATTCACTTGGATACTATTCACCTGGGGTACTATTCATGATAAAAATTGATTTCTTTTCGGTCCAAATAATTTTTGATACAATATTA
This sequence comes from Panax japonicus, assembly GCA_020205505.1. Classification (NCBI taxonomy): domain Eukaryota; kingdom Viridiplantae; phylum Streptophyta; class Magnoliopsida; order Apiales; family Araliaceae; genus Panax; species Panax japonicus. The sequence goes on from CM035111.1 coordinate 26,956,686, forward strand.
TTCTTGAATTTTACTCCACAAAATAGTATCATGTTGACAATTTGGACATTATTGAATTCTGGATAAATTAAATTATAAATATTTAAAAATTTATCATTTGCTTTCTTTTAATTGAATTCTTATATCATTGTCATCAGCCTCATGCTTATATTGTAATGAAAGTCATCTTTGGCCCGTAGTACATAGATGGACTGTTCATTGGAATGATTATGACCATGGATCATTCGGTATAATCATAACCTGTAATGTTACAAATGATGTGGTAAAGTCCTCATTGGCTCGTAGTGCATTGATGGACAGTTGTTGGCATGATTATGACCATTGGTGATCACACGAATTATCCATTGGCTCGAGTGCATGGATAATTCGTGGACGTGATACTAATGAATATCTTTGGCCTGTAGTGCAGGGATGATTCGATGTTGTGGATTATTTATTAAGTTGAGTCTCAGCGATAAAATTGATGATAAACTTTTTAAATCATAGAAGATAGTAGATATTATGCTTTACTTGACTCTTCTAATGGATTGCTTGCTCCGCTGTAGTTAAACTTGATGTCTATTGTAACACCCCTTTCCCAAAAGGAAAAGGAATGTCACGCACAATCATAATAAATACAAACCTCAAATAAATCTCTAATTATCTTCAATTAAATTGAACACCAAATTGCCACATACTCCAATTTAACTAGAAGGAACTCCACATTTACATAATCTCTACTGATAATAAATAAATGCCAAAATGGCCCAAACATCCATCTACAAAATATTAAGAAAAACCAAGTCTAATAATAAGTCTCAAAAACTAATCTACTCATTTGGATCAAAGGTAGCTCTCATCCCACATATCTTAATCACCCCTGATTACCTGTCGGAAAAAGAACACAACGTGAGCCAATTGCCCAGTACGGATATAAAAATGCATATATATAAACAATATATATATGTACCGAAAGAAATGAATGAACGAACAATTACAACTACTAACCAAATATGAATATATCAAAATTGGTGAGACAATGTACAAATGATTAACACTGTCGAACCGACAACTATAGTCAAAATAATTCCAAACAAAATAAGGCTGAATCAAATGGTTATAAGGTAACAATTTCATACTGAGCTCAAATACAAATAGCCAAAGGCTAATAAAATACATCGGTACCATGATGTATACAAATCAAATCGGATAGTACGCACGACACATACGTCACTAATCTGCCAAACAAATCGAATCAAATCAAATACTGGGTCGACCCATACGTATCCTGAACAAATATATCAAATGGCCAAAGCTCATACCCAGAGCATACAAAAGGATACGCCGTGGACTGATCACACCGCCACGGAAGGTGTCATGCCCTTGTGTCAAGAGAACATGCATGTGGTACCCCCACAGGTTGTTAGCTCAAGTATACCCTAAGGATCAAACTACAAAATGTAAGCCAAAAGGGGGTTCAAATCACAAGGCTTACATGACAATATTCAAATGAAATCGAATTATCAAATACAAACATACCCAATTGTTATAAGATATCAATGATCAAAAAAGCTCTGAGTGTGAACAAAAATATACGAACAATCATACAAACGAATAAAGTCTCCAAAACTTATTGACACGATTAACTAGTTCAAAGAGTACAAATACGAATTCAAATATCAACGCCAAAATGAAACTATCTCAATAATTTTGACAACAAGGAATAATCCCCAGAGGCAATACCAAATTTCTAAATGAATAACAAAACGAACGAATTATATTTAAAAGAGTCTAGTTGAAAAAGTATGGAATCCGTACCTTAATGTAGTACCAAAATAATTCACCGAGTCCAAATATCACCCGCTAATCTCCCCCAATCCGATCTAATTATCAAAATAAAATATAAAGCATATAATTAAATTACGAACTCATACAAATTATATTTTCATAAATTCAATAATTTTAATATATTATAATCAATTTGTACTCAAAAGATATATTTTAATTACAATAATAATATTATAATACTAATTATTTCTAACCCATTTTTTCTGTAACTTATATATATATATATATATATATATATATATATATATATATATATATATATATATAAGTTACAGAAAAAATGGGTTAGAAATAATTAGTAAAGAGGTAAAACTAGGTTTTACTTATTTATTATTAATTAATATGTTTTATTAATACTTTTACTTTTAATAGGATTTAAAATTATACAATTACAAATTAGATCCAATTAATTTTAAAGCCCAAATAGATTAACTACAGTTTGACCCAAATATAAGAATAGTCCAATTAAATATTTTAAAGCTTACTTGAATATTTTATTATTATTTTATTGGGTATTACATCACCTTCCCCTTAAAAAGGATTTCGTCCCCAGAATCAAAAGAACAAAACGTACCTAATTTTTAAAAAGATGTGGATATTCCGCCCGAATAGACTCCTCCATCTCCCAAGTAGCTTCCCGATCCGAATGGTTTTTCCACATGACTTTATCAAAAGGAATTGTCTTCCTCCTCATAATTCGTTCTTGACGATCTAGAATCACCTCGGCTTCTTCCTCACAAGTAAGATCTTCCTGAATCTTATGTAACGGGTATTGCACAACATGAAGCGGATGATAATTATATTTCCTTAACACCGAAACATGAAAGATATTATGTACGTGAGATAAATGTGGAGGCAAAGCCACTCGATATGCCACTTCTCCAACTCTCTCCAGAACTTCAAAAAGGCCAATGAAACGCGGACTAAGCTTCCCTTTCAAACCAAACCTTCGAACACCCTTCCATGGAGAAACTTTCAAAAACACGTGTTCACCAGGCGTGAATTCAAGAGCCCTTATATGAATATCAGCATAACTCTTTTGTCACGATCTAGCTTCTTTCAATTTTTCTTTAGCCACTGCTACCTTCTCCGTAGTAATCCTAACCAAATCGAGTCCTTCTATTACCCTTTCTCCAACCTCATTTCAACAAGTCGGAGCTCGACACTTCTTACCATATAATGCTTCAAAAGGAGCCATACCAATACTAGATTGTCAACTGTTATTATATGCGAACTCCACCAAACTCAAATAATCATCCCAGTTCCCTGTCCACTCTAAAGCACAAGATCGCAACATGTCTTCTAATGTCTGAATAGCTCTTTCTAATTGTTCATCTGTCTGCGGGTGAAAAGTTGTACTATAGTTGAGTCACGTTCCCCAAGCTCGTTGAAATCCTTTCCAAAATCGAGAAGTAAACCGCGGATCCCGATCCGAAACAATAGAAACTGGTGTCCCATGAAGCCTAACAATCTCACGTTGAAAAATATCTGCTAACTTATTTACCGAAAAATCTTCACGAATAGACAGAAAATGAGCCGATTTAGTCAAACGATCCACTACCACCCAAATAGTATCATTCTTTTTAAGAGTCCTCGGCAACCTAGTCACAAAGTTCATCGAAATGTCATCCCATTTCCGCACAGGAATCTCTAACTGTTGCAACAAACCACCAGGCCACTGATGCTCTATTTTCACTTGCTGACAAGTAAGACATTTACTCACAAATTCAGCTACATCCCTTTTTATTCCACTCCACCAAAAATTCTCCTTCAGATCCTTATACATCTTTGTAGACCCCGGATGAATAGAAAATGGTGAACTATAAGCTTCAGTCAACATTGCCTCACGAATCATTGGATCCACTAGAACACATAACCGTTTACCAAACTCTGGTTTCCTACCCTCATTCATATTCTGCGCTATAGTCCACAACTAGCCATCCTCTTTTTGGGCTTCTTTGATATGCAAAATAAGAGAAGATTCCACCCTCATACCTGCTACCAACCAATCAAAATCTCTAACATATAGCTCCAAACCCACATGCTCTATATCCGAGATAAGTTGAGGTTGTGTAACCAAAGCAGCAACACTCCCTGAACTTTTTTGGCTAAAAGCATCTGCAACCACATCAGCCTTATCGGGGTGATACTGAATCCTAGCATCATAATCCTTGAGAAGCTCCAACCAACGCTTCTGCCTCATGTTAAGCTCCTTTTGAGTAAAAATATATTTAAGGCTCTTGTGGTCGGTGAAAATGTCACAAGTCTCTCCATATAAATAGTGCCTCCAAATCTTTAGGGCAAAAATAACTGCTGCTAACTCCAAGTCGTGGGTAGGATAATTCACCTCATAAGGTTTAAGTTGTCTGGAAGCATAAGCAATTACCTTACCATGTTGCATCAAAACGCACCCTAATCCCTTCTTGGAAGCATCACTGTAAATCTGATAACCTCTTATCCCCGACGGTAATGTAAGCATTGGAGCCGACACAAGCCTCTTCTTAAGCTCCTCAAAACTTTTCTCACGTTCCTCATTCCACACAAACTTTGTACCCTTCTTCAGGTTCATGGGGTTTCTGATGCGCTGGGAGGGCTGAGGTTGCTATGGTCTAGAGCTTGCTATGTTCGTCTGCTGGGTTTGTTGCTTGCTGTGGTTTTCGGCTGGCTGCTCTCTGCTGGCTGTTCTCTGCTGTTGTGGTCATGAGTAGCTTATACACCTCAAATTTAGGCAGTATTGTGCTATGTTGGGCTGTTCTTCTGCAAATTCCCTCTGTGGTTTGGTCTGCTATGATTATTATTTTGCTATAGGTTTAGATTGTTGCAGGTTATACTGTCTAATATCAAGTCATTGTTTGGTTGTATATTGTTGTTGCTTTGTTCCATGTTGATTCCTTGTATGCTAGTGACTAGCTTGGGTTTACTACTGCCATCATAGGGCCTGTCCTATGATGGCTATGGTATTCTTATGGTGGCTTTGACCCCATGTACTTTGTATTTAATCTTTCTTTTAATTCAGTCTAAATTTAGCAAAAAAAAAACCCAAGAAACTCCTTACTTTAGTTACCGTGGTAGGTCTTGGCCAATTAGTGATAGCCTCAACCTTTGCAGGATCCACCTTAATACCTTCAGCAGACACGACATGTCCCAAAAATGCTACCTGTTCTAACCGAAACTCGCATTTGGAGAACTTAGTATATAACTTATTCTTTTGCAGAACCCCCAAAACAGTACGAAGATGTTCTTCATGCTCCTCCTTAGACTTGGAATACACCAAATGTCATCAATGAAGACAATGACAAATTGGTCCAAATACTCGCTAAAAACCCGATTCATCATACCCATAAACACTGCTGGAGCATTAGTCAACCCAAATGACATCACCAAAAACTCATAGTGCCCATACCGAGTACGAAAAGCTATTTTTGGAATGTCCTCTTCCCTCACCCTCAACTGATGGTACCCCGACCTTAAATCTATCTTTGAGAAGAACTTTGCCCCTTGGAGCTGATCGAAAAGGTCATCTATTCGTGGCAATGGATATCTGTTCCTGATAGTGATCTGATTTAGCTCCCTATAATCTATACACAATCTCATAGATCCGCCCTTCTTCTTCACAAACAACACTGGAGCACCCCATGGTGATACGCTCGGTCTAATGAATCCACGATCTAACAACTACTGCAGTTGTTCCTTCAACTCCTGTAACTCTAATGGAGCCATTCTATAGGGTGCCTTAAAGATAGGTTCCGCTCCAGGAATGAGCTCAATAGTAAACTCAACTTCCCTTGGCGGTGGCAATCCTGGCAGATCCTTAGGAAATACCTCAGGAAATTCTTGCACAACTGGATAGTCATCAAGTTGGGGCTCATCCCTCGAGGTATCCCTCACATAAGACAAATAACAATCACGTCCCTTAGCAATCATTTTGCTCGCCATCAAAGCTGAGATCAACTTTACAACACCATTCGGCTTTGAACATTGAAGCTCGAATTCAGGAGCCTCTAAGGTTCCAAAAATAACCTTCTTCGCCTGACAATCAATAGTGGCTCGATGCTTACTCAGCCAATCCATACCCAAGATGATATCGAAATCATGCATCACCATCGGAAGTAAGTTAGTTGCATACACCCTCCTCCCTAACTTCAAAGGACACTCGCGAAATTGCTCAGAAATAATCACAGAATTCCCCATCGGGGTAGCAATAGATAAATGAGAATCTAATATATGAGAAGGTACTCCAAGATGACGAATAAATGAAAGTACAACAATAGAGTGTGTAGATCTAGTGTCAAACAAAACTGATGCCTCGCGATTTCCTACAAGAAGGATGTCTGAAATAGTACATGGTGCTTGGGCCGCCTGATTAGCTGTCAATGCAAATACTCTCCCACCGGTGTTGCGCTGACCGCCATTACCAGCATTACCGCCTCCCCCATTACCACGCTGAACTGTGCAGTCCCTTGCTCTATGTCCCATCTGTCCATATAAGAAACAAGCCCCTGTATCTCTATAGCACGCCCTACCAGCATTATACCCACCACAAGTAGTACATGGAGCAGGTGGAAGTGGCAAAAGGTTCGGATTTCCCCCACCTGCCGGTCCTGGATACCGCCCTTGAATTTCACGGTTGGCGATGCTGACCCTGATTCTAATTTTGCTGGAAACCTCTGTTTTGTTGAAATCCCCTATTTTGATACTGCCCTCCAGCTTGCTACTGACCCTGCTGCTGACCTCCACGACCACCCTGCTGCATTGGGTAAGCAAAATCCCTTCGAAGATTAAATCGCTGACCCGATGGAGGCTCATTCCAATTATTTTGCCTTCTATTCTGATTTCTACCAAACTGCCCCATTCCTTTCCCTTGATGGTCATCTCTATCTCTCTTTTGACTCCCTTCTGATTTGGAAGCTCAAAAGTCTTTGGGTTCCATTTTTACACTCTTAGCTGCATTAGCCACCTGTGATACGTCTGTAAAGATGATGTGGATGATCGATCGCCTATACTCATATTTCAAAGCCCATTTGAACTTTTCTGCCTGTTGTGCAGCTGTCCCAGCAATTGAACCCGCAAAACCAGCCAATCTCGTAAACCTCGCTATAAAATCAGTAATAGTCTCATCATCCTTCTGCCGAATGGACACAAATTCCCTGATGTATGCATCCTTATCAGCATTTAGGAAATACTACTGATAAAAAAGGTCACAAAATTCTCTCCATATGAGTCCATCCATAAATCCATCTCCCTGTGTAGCCTTCAACGATTTCCACTATCGCTGAGCATCATCCTTTAGCTTATAAACCGCTAATCTCACCTTCTGATTTTCTGAACACCCAATCATATCAAAAATCTTCTCCAAGTGGGCGATCCAGTTCTCCGCATCAATTAGAGTCGGAGCAAAACGAAAAGAATTGGGCTGCTGCTTAATGAACCTCTCTAATAACACATACAACGGCTGCACTTGTTGACCCACTTGCTCCTAGGTAGGAACATTCTGCTCATGTTATGGTATCTCTGCATCATCCCGCATGCCATTTACATGCTGATTTCCTTGCATATGCGGAATACCCTGCATAGCCTGTGCCACGACTTGCGTAACTCCCTCATTCACCATCGCTGCAACCATAGACGGGGTTATTATTCCATTACCCTAATTTCCATCGTTTCCACCCTGGCTAACAGCCTCAACCTGGGGCTGCCTCTAACCCCTCCTACCGTTATTATCGACCTGCCTCCCAGCAATTCTCGAAGACTTACGAGCCATCTACGATACAAAATCAAACATACGAGAACAAACAGATCAAAACAAATAATCAAGGCCAAATTTGTGCAGAACAAAAATCAAACGCAATACAAATCTTACAACTACCCAGTGGTCTACCCATAACTCACAGGTCAAGCCTAAAAGGCAATCTACAAGATCATAACCTAAGCTTTGATACCAACTCTGTAACACCCCTTTCCCAAAAGGAAAAGGAATGTCACGCACAATCATAATAAATACAAACCTCAAATAAATCTCAAAATATCTTCAATTAAATTGAACACCAAATTGCCACATACTCCAATTTAACTAGAAGGAACTCCACATTTACATAATCTCTACTGATAATAAATAAATGCCAAAATGGCCCAAACATCCATCTACAAAATATTAAGAAAAACCAAGTCTAATAATAAGTCTCAAAAACTAATCTACTCATTTGGATCAAAGGTAGCTCTCATCCCACATATCCTGATCACCCCTGATTACCTGTCGAAAAAAGAACACATCGTGAGCCAATTGCCCAGTATGGATATAAAAATGAATATATATAAACAATATATATATGTACCGAAAGAACTGAATGAACGAACAATTACAACTACTAACCAAACATGAATATATCGAAATTGGTGAGACAAGGTACAAATGATTAACATTATCGAACCGACAACTATAGTCAAAAGAATTCCAAACAAAATAAGGCTGAATCAAATGGTTATAAGGTAACAATTTCATACTGAGAAAATACAAATAGCCAAAGGCTAACAAAATACATCGGTACCATGATGTATACAAATCAAATCGGATAGTACGCACGACACATACGTCACTAATCCGCCAAACAAATCGAATTAAATCAAATACTGGGTCGACCCATACGTATCCTGAACAAATATATCAAATGGCTAAATCTCATACCCAGAGCATACAAAAGGATACGCCGTGGACTGATCACACCGCCACGAAAGGTGTCATGCCCTTGTGTCAAGAGGACATGCATGTGGTACCCCCACAGGTGGTTAGCTCAAGTATACCCTAAGGACAAACTACAAAATGTAAGCCAAAAGGGAGTTCAAATCACAAGGCTTACATGACCATATTCAAATGAAATCGAATTATCAAATACAAACATACCCAATTATTACAAGATATCGATGATCAAAACAGCTCCGAGTCTGAACAAAAATATACGACAATCGTACAAACGAATAAAGTCTCCAAAATATATTGACACGATTAACTAGTTCAAAGAGTACAAATACGAATTCAAATATCAATGCTAAAACGAAACTATCTCAATAATTTTGACAACAAGGAATAATCCCGAGAGGCAATACCAAATTTCTAAACGAATAACAAAACGAACGAATTATATTTAAAAGAGTCTCGTTGAAAAAGTACGGAATCCGTACCTTAATGTAGTACCAAAATAATTCGCCGAATCCAAATATCACCCGCTAATCTCCCCCAATTTGATCTAATTATCAAAATAAAATATAAAGCATATAATTAAATTACGAACTCATACAAATTATATTTTCATAAATTTAATAATTTTAATATATTATAATCAATTTGTACTCAAAAGGTATATTTTAATTACAATAACAATATTATAATACTAATTATTACTAACTCGTTTTTAAATTTCTGTAACTTATATATATATATATATATATATATATATATATATATATATATATATATATATATATATATATATATATTGAAACAGGTTATGTATATGTATATATAAATTTAACAGAACGAATGAATTAGGTTATATATTATTTATATTTATATAAGTCTGCATCAAAGAAAGTTTGGTTTGGATAGGTTTCAATGGTAATTTAGGGTTCAACGAATATCAACTAAGGATTAGTTGAATCAATAAAGTTTGATATTATTTCAAGTGTTTGATAACAACATGATATGGAATAGTCATTAATCATAAGTGAATAAACAGTATACACTGAAGTCATGCTTTAGAAATGAACTAGAAAGCATAAGAATTGGATATTATAACAATCTTGCTTGAACAACAATAAGCTAAGGCTACAATCTTACTCAATAAAAGAACTAAGTTAATGAACTCGTATGATTAATAATAAGTTAAGGAATAAAGCTTGCTCAACATAAGAATAATAGAAATTAGGAACTTACATAATAATATACAAAATAAAGATATGAAGCATTCTCAAAGTAAGAATTAGGTTGAAGAGTTTGCATGATCATAATCAAGTTATATAAGTAGGATTAGGAACTCTTTTTTTTTTTTTGCTAAATTTTGTTTATATAAAAGGAACCAAATTACAAAGGCAAGGGGCATACCCCCGAAGTATAGCTACATCATCTGTGGACAGACCCAAGATGAGGAAGCTAAACAAGTAAAGTACCAGAAAGCAACTAGCTAAAAAAAGACAATTACAAAAATATGGACTATCAATATAAAGGAAATCTAATTTTATATAGAGCAGAAAAACCAGCCCAATTAGAACCCAGAGGCAGCACAGTCCCCTTGAAGGCCAGAAAAGGACGCAGCTGGTCTCAAAGAGCCAAAACCGAGAATCCTTACCAAAAGCATAAGAAGGGAACCATCTAAGAGGAGAGAGGTGCGAAGAAACAAACCCCAACTGACCAATCAGCATAGCCCCTTGCCCATCCCCCACTAAAGGTAAGATATCAAACCGAGTCATGCAGATTTGATATACCAACAAGATAAAGACCATAGCACGACTTAAACCAACTGCAGAGGTACCCAGCAGATATCCACGTTCAGCTTCAGTAGCCCAGACCGAGGAAAACTAGCTAGTCAGAGGAGCCATCGACAACAGATTTGCCAAGCCAGATAGCCAGCGACAGCAGATTTGCCAAGCAAGGAGCTGCACAGTAAACAACAGACTTGCCAAGCCAAATAGCCATTTGATCCCATTCCAACAGACCAAATAGGAGCTAAATCTACAATCATTTTCCGAATGCCCAAAAGCATTTGCATAACTGAAAACAGAGAGCCACAACATACTAGATAAAATTCGTGACTAAGAGAAAGGCTCAGATGTGCAACCTCTGAATTCAGAATCTAGCTGAAAGCGTTTAGCATGTAAAAAGCCAATTACAGAAAAATTGAGAATTTGTTGCTTTTAGAAATGATTTACATGTAGACATGATATTGGAGGGGTGGCGTTTCTATGAATCTTGTTATTCCGAGCCTCCCAAATCTTGTAAAAACACACAACCACTGACAAGCTTAGGATATTCCGAGAGAGAGAAGAGCCTTGGAAAGCATTGAGAGTATCCATGACCTCAGCCCAAGTGACAGGAAATGGACTCCAGTTTCCCAGATTTAGAGCATGATGAAGAACCTATTTGGAGAAGGTACACTCAAAGAAATGGTAAACTCAAATAGAGATTAGAGTTCAGAAACTTACCTCATGCTTAGGTTAAACAATCACTACTCACGTTCACCACAAGTCCTACACATACCATATGTATTGACAATGTCGATTAGTTTAGTTATACTAACATTAACCTTATAAGTTCTATTCACCATCTTGTTTAAGTTACAACCATTAACTTAAGGTCTAACCCTATTGTGAACAACCACATAACACGAATATGAAAACTCATTAATGTGACACCCCCAAAATAGATATACATCACACATCTTTAGTCGCCAGATTCACTATAAAAATAAAATACAAACTTCATTTATACAACTGTTGAACTGTCGTGCAGAGTACGACAATAGATAAGCTGTGAGTTTTAATACAAATGTATGTAACTCTCATGGTGCCTCGACCACAACCTTATAATGGTACGTTACATAAAAGTACAGTCAAAAATTATTTTAGAAATTAAAATCTTTGGGAAGTACTCAAGGAAACCTTCGTACATGGGAGGCCATGCGTCTAGGTTATGATAGATATCATATGTCCACAGAATTATCCTTGGTTGACCCAAAAGTCCCCAAAGAAAAACAAAAAGATTACTATCATCTTTTTTCCAATTGAGAGTCTTCTCTTGACATATAACTATCTCCGTTGTCTCCAAGTGAAAATTATATTTTAAATAAACTCCAAGATCATATAGGTTGTGCTCGTAGATATACTCAGCAAGTGGATGTGCACATGTCTTGTGAAACACGAGGTTGTATGTCATTAGACATCTTGTATGATTGTAACAAAACACCCTTCCAAAGTTGGGTTCACCTCACCCTATTCGGTTCACCAAAATTAAATATCAAATGACGTATACAATATAACAAACTTATCTAAAGTTCTCAACAAAATTATTTCCATACTATTTAGGGAGAACCTCAATAGCTATAGACCACCGTTTTATTCCCCTGTTATCCCCGCTCGACCCAGCTACACTCTTATTACCTAAAAGGAATTGTGAAGCAAAAGGGTGAACACAACTAGCCCAGTAAAGAATATCATGACTAAAGATAATTAAATTATCAATAGCTTTCATCAATAATAAATCAGAGATTTAGAACATATGGTAGATGATAAAACTTTTCAACCATAGTTGCAGCGGATCGAGCAATCCATTAAAAGAGTCAAATAGACAATAAGGTCTATTATCTTTTCCATGTTAAAAGTCCACCAACAATGTCTTATCCCTATAACATCAATCAACAGTTCATGTCCACAATCATGTGAATAACTCATAATCATAATTGTGGTTCTAAATTCCTCTTCGCACTCAGGATGAAGATAATTTTTATCACCTATCTTCACCTGAAACATCAAAAATCATGGTTATACCAAATCACAATTCCTGCTCATAATCATACTAATAAATTCATCTTTGCACTACGGCCAATATATTCATTAACAATTCATCTGTGCACTATAGGCCAAAGACAACTGTATTTTAAAAGAGTCAAGTAGAGCTTGATATCTACTATCTTTTACGAATTAAAAGTGTATAATCAATATTTTATCGCAGAGACTCAGCTTAATAAATAATCCACATCATCGAATCATCCCTACACTACGGCCAAGGATATTCATGTAATCACCAATGGTCATGATTATACCGAATAATCACTGGTTATAATCATACCAATAATTGTCCATCAATGCACTACAGGCAACTGAGGACTTTCACCACATCATTCGTCACATTACGGTCATGATTATACTGAATAATCCCTGGTCATAATCATACCAAGTCCATCTATGCACGTAAGCCAAAGATGACTTTCATCACAATATAAGTGTGAGAATAATGACAATGATATAAGCATTAATCAAACGAAAACAAGGATAAATATTAAAGAATTTAAATTTATCCAAGTATTATCAATCACTTAATAAACTCATAATCTAGTTTTATTAATATTATAACAATATTTTAATCACTTCTTAAACGTATAAATAATTTATTTCAATTATTTATACTTTAACAAATAATGCATTTAATCATTCAAAAATGCCATACTCATAAAATTTCATCACCAATGATCAAATCCCTTATCAAAAATTTGCATATACCCTATATAGGATATCCAAGCCATAAAATCATATTTTCCAATTTTGTTAGTTCACATAACTTATTTAACTCATATGTTCGTAACTAAACAATTTTTATGAAAAATTATCAAATCAACTTGTTATTTTTCTATCCTTTTCCCAAACATATACACATATTTCATACACAACAAGTATTTTTTTTTATAATTTTTCAACTCCCTTAAGTATTTTTCAAAAATTAATTTCGAATTAATTCCTTAAGAAATTAGCTGCCTCAAGTTTAACTTCAGAATCTTGGCAACATCTTACACATGTTAATGTGAGCTTCCAGTTTAAATTTTATGGTCATCGGAGTTATAGAACTCCGGTTATAACATTTTTTGTCAGAAAAACCTAAATATTGAAATCGTCATAACTTGCTCATTTTAAGTCAGAATGAGCTCATTTTTGGACAGGAAGTACTTTATACCATACATTTTTATGTCCCAAAAGGCCGGAATTTATTTCACAAGCTAAGTGGCTGAAAATGCCTTTTTAAACTTCTGGGCAGTAGCCTTTTTGGTAATTTGCATTTTTTGACTCCTTTGTTAAAATTAGTCCACACGAAAATCTACAATACCTTTTCCAGTGATTCCACTTGGATAAGTTAGAAAACGCATAGATCTAACTCTAGAACTAAACCACACTCAAAAATTCGAAATATAATAGGAGATATGGTAAATTGAATTTCATACTCTATTTTTACCAAAATCTGATTTTCAACCCTTTTTGATTTCTAAGAAACTTTCATGTTTTCACATAATAACCAATATAACTCATCATGACAATGACATAATAATTCAATAAAATAAGTTCAAGAATAAGTTTTAAAGATTTATAAGTTAATTTATCCTGAACACAATAATGTCCAAATTGTCAACATGATACTGCTTTGTGGAGAAAAATTCAAGAATACTCAGAAGAATATTTCCAAGAAAAGATACTTGATGAAGCGCAAATATCTAGAATATTCCACTAATTTCAAGGAATATAGAAGCCAAAACTTTAACCAACTGAGTATAATACAATGTATGAAACTGCAAATGGATTTTCACCCGCTATGCGGTAATCCACGCATACAAATCACTTCCATAATTTAATAAAGAATGAATACAAAGGATCATTCACAATGCATGTGGTAATCCACATAGACAGGTTATTCCAACAGAATAATAAAGAATGGAATAACAGAAGGATTCACCATGCATGCGATAGACTGCACAGACAAGTTATTCCCAATAGAATAATAAATAATGGAACCAGGTCCAGCATAAACGAACAGACAGGATATTCTGACAGAATAATAAATAATGGAACCAGGTCCGGCGTAAACGCACATACAGGATACTCCGACAGAATAATCAATAATGGAACCAGGTCCGGCGTAAACGCACAGACAAGATATTCCGACAGAATAATAAATAATGGAACTAGGTTTGGCATAAACGCACAAACAGGATATTCCGACAGAATAATAAATAACGTAATATTAGAAGAATTTCACCATGTATGAGGTACTTCGCATAAACAGGTTATTCCAACAGAATAATAAGAATGGAATAACAGAAGAATTTAACCATGTATGCGCTACTTTGCATATACAGGTTATTCCAACACAATAATAAAGAATGGAATAATAGAAGTTCTCTTCATGAATACGAAAGAAATAATACCCCTTACGAGTACAACAAATAATCTCCCTTAACTTAGAAGAAACTGGATATTGGAAAAGTGAAGTAGCAGAATACTTTTCTTCTTTCTCTCTATAGTTTCTCTCTCTAGAGTTTCAATGAATTCGTAAGAAATAATGAAGGAATGAGCTTCTATTTATAGGAGAATGGACTGAATAGTAACTAATTCATGAACTGTCCATATTGATTTACTTTTAAACGGACGGTCCATATTGATTTACTAATTAAAACTTAAAGCAACGGTCCATACTGATTTACTATTAAAACTTTAAACCAGCAATCCATATTGATTTACTAATTAAAACTTAAAGCAACGGTCCATACTGATTTACTATTAAAACTTTAAACCAGTGATCCATATTGATTTACTATTAAAACTTTAAACAAGAGATCCATATTGATTTACTATTAAAACTTTAAACCAACGATCTGTATTGATTTACTATTATAATTTCAACCAACTGTCTAAAAATTTATCACATCTCCTCATGGAATAATATTGTACCCAAAAATGATTTGGACCGAAAAGAAATATATTTTTCGGGTGAATAGTACTTCGTGAATAGTAACTCATGAATAGTAACCTGTGAATAGTATTCCGATGTGAAAAGTGTCCCAAATAACCGAGTAAACAATACTAGAGTGAATAGTAATCGGGTGAATAGTAATCCGTGAATAGTACTCCGACACTAAAAGTGCCCCGAATACCCGATTGTTAAATATAACCTCCAGACATCAATTATTATCGAAATAAATGTCGATTTCCACTAACACTAATAATCCCAACACAATGGAATTATCAATTTCATCTTTAATCAACACGAACTTATTCATCATTAATATTATAACTCATAATATTTAACAACCATGTCGTTCCCAGGAAATAGGGGGCTTTCCGATAAGGATTTTTTTTGTTGAATTTAGACTGAAATAAATAAAATGGGTGTTACAGAACCGCATGGGAAAGACCCAAACAAAAACCAGAGACACCATAGGACATGCCCTATGGTGAAAAGACTTTTAAAGCGTACAGTCCACTGCCAAAGAAAGATACAATACATGTAAGAGCAAAAAGCCCGCAGAACTAAAGACTGAGCACTTAGGAGACCTTCGGGAGGACAAAGATCGAATGCGACGATGCCAAGGCCGAAGGGAACTCTACGATCCAAGCTCGAGAACCAAGGCCCACACTACGATCTGAGAAAGCAGACCCAGCATAGCCTTGGCTAAAGATCACTCTACGAAGACCCAGACGAGAGGCTGGAGAGAACTCTACGATGATCCGCTCGAACCCCACTCAACAAAGACCCTGCCAAGGCCGAAGGGAACTCTACGATCCTAGCACGATAAACCAAGGCCCCCTTTACGATCTGAAGAAGTAGAACCAGTGCAGCCAAGCCCGAAGATGACTCTACAAAGACCCAGAAGAGGCCAAAGGGAACTCTACGAAGCTACTAGAACCCCGCTCAACAAAAACCCAGCCAAAAATCCACTCAAGCCCCACTCATCGAAGGCCGAAGGGAACTCTACGATCCAAGCTCGAGAACCAAGGCCCACTCTACGATATGAGAAAGCAGACCCAGGACAGCCTTGGCCGAAGATCACTTTATGAAGACCCATACGAGGCTGAAGAGAATCTGCGATGATCCGCTCGAACCCCAATCAATGAAGACCCTGCCAAGGCCGAAGGGAACTCTATGATCCTAGCACGAGAAACCAAGGCCCCACTCTACGATCTGAAGAAGCAGAACCAACGCAGCCAAGCTCGAAGATGACTCTACGAAGACCCAGATGAGGCCAAAGGGAATTCTACGAAGCCACTAGAACCCCACTCAACAAAGACCCAGCTAAGACCAAAGCGCGCTTAACGCACAGACCCAGCTCTACGAAGGCCCAACCTGAAACCAAAGCTACTATACGAAACCATTAAAAGGCCTTTAAGTTGAATCCTCTTAGTGCTTGAAGACGAAAGCCCCACGCCTATAATTCTAGAGCACCGGATGATGGAAACAAGCCAAAGATTTAAGCTTATGGAATTTACCATAACTGTGGGGACGACATTTGATGATATGGATGAGATCCTGAAGAATGACCCGGACAGGGGTAGCCTTGTTGGAGAAGATCCTAGAATTACGCTCTTGCCAAATTCGATACACAACAGTAGCAAAGACAAAAATAAGTAATCCATGTTTGAACTTGGGGCCAAAGCTACAACAAAGAAAATCAGTGATTCAGGTCCAGCTTCGATGCATCCCACGCCATCCACAACGACGAAGGATTACAACCAGAAGCTGAAAAGAAAATCTACATTGAAAGAAGAGGTGCTGAAATGTTTCCCTTTCTGTAGAGCAGAGGACACAAAAGGGATTCACTTCCATACCAAACATAATAAGCTTGTCAGTCCGAAGCCCCTTGTGGAAAGCAAGCCAAAGAAGGAAAGAGTACCGAGGCGGCACCATATTATGCCAGACCATTTTATACCACCCTACAGTTAAACCAACTTTCCGGATGGAACAACAAAAAGTAGAAATTTTAATGTCCTTAGCCTTAGTGGCATCCCAGAGAAGAGTATCCTGAGCATTTGAATTACAAATTCTAGACATATCGAATGAATTCCTGAATTCTATAAGGTCATTATGGTTTGATGCTGGAAGAACCCAGTTGGAGTTAATGATGATTTGGCTAACAGAGGCCGCCGGCCCAAGGCCAGAGTTCAAAATCAAGGGAGAATGCGGATAGAAGAGGCTAGAGGAGAATGACCTAGCCATGGATCAAACCAAAGGCTAGTACAAGCACCATTACCAATAGAATAGGAGATGTACCTGCAAGCAATAGGACGGAGCTTGAGGACTTTCCTCCAGATCCAAGAACAATCCAAGGGGATAGGCATTATCCAGAAGAACATATTTTTTAAATGGATTGCACCCACTTGACCCAGAAAGAGGAGGAGGAGGGAGAATTAGGTGACCAAACCTCTCCTTGACAGAACTTCTAGACATTGTCAATATTGTAAATAATAATATGAATAACTTTGCTGTCTCAATTATTGATTTAATAATATATCATATTATGTAGATGATACTGTGACAATAATTGAATCAATAATATGAGAGATAAGATGCAGCAATTACTATAGCAATAATTGAGTATAACTGAGTGACTTCTTACGTAAGTATCAATAATCAATACTGTGTGCTATTATGCAACCACGCGTATTACTGTACTTTTACTACCGGGTAGTTCAACAGTTTTAACGGTAACACTTTCGCCGTTATTTTTATAAAATATTTTTGTCATTTTCTCAATCCGACAATAATTCCGTTGTGGGGTCCACCAATGATTGTACCATCGTACGGATATTCTCCGATAAAATGAATATTCCCCGACCAAACAAATATTTTATAACCACTTGCTTACTTTGCAAAAATTTTCACATTTCACCCTTAACTTTAAACTTTTATCAATTTAACCATTTACGAAATAAAATAATAATTATAAGAAAATTGAATACTTTCATTTCATAAAATTCGGGGTCTTACAATCTCCACTCCTTATGAAATTTCGCCCTCAAAATTTACATACGTACCTGGTATTCGAAGAGATGAGAATACCTTGCTTTGGTATTCGAAGAGATGAGAATACCTTACTTTCTTTTTGGATTGTACCTTCCCGGTTATATCCTCTGTATCATGATTTTTCCATTGCTCATCTCCTGTATTTCAGATATCATTCTAGAATATATCTTCAAAACAAAGGTCAACTGACATATCACAAATTGTCAACTTATCAAGTAAAAATTTCAGCTTAGGTAAGTCACACACTAGCGAAGTATATTACTCGTCTCTCCCGTCCTAGTTCTAGACTCATATCTCCACCAGTGACCATATCCATAAGCTCTGATACCATTTGTTACGCTCCTAAAATAGATATACATCACCCATCTTGAGTCGCCAGATATCACACTATAAAAATTAAATACAAACTTCATTTATACAACTGTTGAACTGTCGTGCAGAGTACGACAATAAAATGTAACTCCCATGGTGCCTCGACCACAACCTTACAATGGTACTTTACATAAAAGTACAGTCAAAAACTATTTTAGAAATTAAAATCTTTAGGAAGTACTCAAGGAAACCTTCATACATGGGAGGCCATGTCTAGGTTATGATAGATATCATATGTCCACAGAATTATCCTTGGTTGACCCAAAAGTCCCCAAAGAAAAACAAGAAGATTACTATCATCTTTTTTCCAATGGCGAGTCTTCTCTTGACATATAACCGTTGTCTACAAGTGAAAATTTTATTTCAAATAAACTCCAAGATCATATAGGTAGTGCTCGTAGATATACTCAGCAAGTGGATGTGCACAACCATGTCTTATGATAACACAAGGTTATATGTCATTAGACATCTTGTATGATAGTGGCAAAACACCCTTCCAAAGTTGGGTTCACCTCACACTATTCGGTTTACCAAAATTAAATATCAAATAACATATACAATACGACAAACTTATCTAAAGTTCTCAACAAAATTATTTCCATACTATTTAGGGAGAACCTTAACAGCTATAGACCACCGTTTTATTCCCCTGTTATCCCCGCTCGACCCAGCTACACTCTTATTACCTGAAAGGAATTGTGAAGCAAAAGGGTGAACACAACTAGCCCAGTAAAGAATATCATGACTAAAGATAATTAAATTATCAATAGCTTTCATCAATAATAAATCAGAGATTTAGAACATATGGTAAATGATAAAACTTTTCAACCATAGTTGCAGCGGGACGATCAATCCATTAAAAGAGTCAAATAGACCATAAGGTCTATTATCTTCTCCATGTTAAAAGTCCACCAACAATGTTTTATCTCTGTAACATCAATCAACAGTTCATGTCCACAATCATGTTAATAACTCATAATCATAATTGTGGTTCTAAATTCCTCTTCGTACCCAGGATGAAGATAATTTACATCACCTATCTTGACCTGAAACATCAAAAATCATGGTTATACCAAATCACAATTCCTGCTCATAATCATACTAATAAATTCATCTTTGCACTACAACCAAGATATTCATTAACAATTCATCTTTGCACTACAGGCCAAAGACATACAACTGTATTTTAAAAGAGTCAAGTAGAGCATGAGATATACTATCTTTTATGAATTAAAAGTGTATAATCAATATTTTATCGCTGAGACTCAGCTTAATAAATAATTCACATCATCGAATCATCCCTACACTACGGCCAATGATATGGCCAATGATATTCATGTAATCATCAATGATCATGATTATACCGAATAATCCCTGGTTATAATCATACCAATAACTATCCATCAATGCACTACAGGCCACTAAGGACTTTCATCACATCATTCGTCACATTACGGTCATGATTATAGCGAATAATCTCTGGTCATAATCATACCAAGTCCATCTATGCATGTAAGCCAAAGATGACTTTCATCATAATATAAGCATGAGAATGATGACAATGATATGAGCATTAATCAAACAAAAATAAGGATAAATATTAAAAAATTTAAATTTATTATCTAAATTTAGCAACAAATTTTTTTTTTAATTTATTCAAATATTATCAACCACTTAATAAACTCATAATATAATATTATTAATATTATAATAATATTTTAATCACTTCTTAAACTTATAAACAATTTATTTCAATTGTTTATACTTTAACATATAATACATTAAATCATTCAAAAATGCCATACTCATAAGATTTCATCACCAATGATCAAATCCCTTATCAAAAATCTGCATATACCCTATATAGGATTCTCAAGCCACAAAATTCTATTTTCCAATTTTGTTAGTTCACATAACATATTTAACTCATATGTTCGTAACTAAACCA
This sequence comes from Panax japonicus, assembly GCA_020205505.1. Taxonomy (NCBI): domain Eukaryota; kingdom Viridiplantae; phylum Streptophyta; class Magnoliopsida; order Apiales; family Araliaceae; genus Panax; species Panax japonicus. The sequence continues at coordinate 26,977,382 of CM035111.1, forward strand.
TTTTCATGAAAAATTACCAAATCAACTTGTTATTTTTCTATCCTTTTCCCAAACATATATACATATATTTCATACACAACAAGTATTTTTTTTATAATTTTTCAACTCCCTAAAGTATTTTTCAAAAATCAATTTCTAATTAATTCCTTAAGAAATTAGCTACCTTAAGTTTAACTCCAGAAATTCCCAAATCTTGGCAGGATCTTATACATGTGAATGTGAGCTTCCAGTTTAAAATTCATGGTCATCGGAGTAATAGAACTCCGGTTATAGCGTTTTTCGTCGGAAAAACCTAAATATTGAAATAGTCATAACTTGCTCATTTTAAGTCGGAATGAGCTCATTTTTGGACAGGAGGTACTTTATAGCATATATTTTCATGTCCCAAAAGGCCGGAATTTATTTCACAAGCTAAGTGGCCGAAAATGCCCTTTTAAACTTCTGGGCAGTAGCCTTTTTGGTAATTTACTGTTTTTGACTCCTTTACTAAATTCAGTCCACACGAAAATCTACAACACCTTTTCCAATGATTCCACTTGGATAAGTTAGAAAACGCATAGATCTAACTCTAGAACTTGACCACACTCAAAAATTCGAAATATAATAGGAGATATGGTCAATTGAATTTCATACTCTATTTTTACCAAAATCTGATTTTCAACCCTTTGTGATTTCTAAGAAACTTTCATGTTTTCACATAATAACCACTATAACTCATCATGACAATGACATAATAATTCAATAAAACATGTTCAAGAATAAGGTTTAAAGATTTATAAGTTAATTTATTCTGAACTCAATAATGGCCAAATAGTCAACATGATACTGCTTTGTGAAGAAAATTCAAGAATGCTCAGAAGAATATTTTCACGAAAAGATACTGGATGAAGCGCAAATATCTAGGATATTCCACTAATTTAAAGGAATATAGAAGCCAAAACTTTAACCAACTGAGTATAATAGAATGTATGAAATTGCAAATGGATTTTCATCCGCCATGCGGTAATCCACGTATACAGATCATTTCCATAATTTAATAAGGAATGAATACAAAGGATCATTCACCATGCATGTGGTAATCCACATAGACAGGTTATTCAAATAGAATAATAAAGAATGGAATAACAGAAGGATTCACCATGTGTGCGATAGACTGCACAGACAGGTTATTCCCAAAAGAATAATAAATAATGGAACTAGGTCCGGCATAAACGCACAGACATGATATTCCGAAAGAATAATAAATAATGGAACCAGGTCCGGAGTAAACACACAGACAAGATATTCCGAAAGAATAATCAATAATGGAACCAGGTCCGACGTAAACGCACAGACAGGATATTCTGACAGAATAATAAATAATGGAACCAGGTCCAGTGTAAATGCACAAACAGGATATTCAGACAGAATAATAAATAACGTAATATTAGAAGAATTTCACCATGTATGCGGTACTTCGCATAAACAGGTTATTCCAACAGAATAATAAGAATGGAATAATAGAAGAATTTCACCATGTATGCGGTACTTTGCATATACAGGTTATTCCAATACAATAATAAAGAATGGAATAACAGAAGTTCTCTTCATGAATACGAAAGAAATAATACCCCTTACGAGTACAACAAATAATCTCCCTTACCTTAGAAGAAACTAGATATTGGAAAAGTGAAGTAGCATAATACTTTTCTTCTTTCTCTCTATAGTTTCTTTCTCTAGAGTTTCAGTGAATTCGTAAGAAATAATGAAGGAATGAGTTTCTATTTATAGGAGAATGGACTGAATAGTAACTAATTCATGAACGGTCCATATTGATTTACTTTTAAACGGACGGTCCATATTGATTTACTAATTAAAACTTAAAGCAACAGTCCATACTGATTTACTATTAAAATTTTAAACCAGCGATCCATATTGATTTACTATTAAAACTTTAAACAAGAGAACCATATTGATTTACTATTAAAACTTTAAACCAACGATCCGTATTGATTTACTATTATAATTTCAACCAACTGTCTAAGAATTTATCACATCTCCTCATGGAATAATATTGTACCCAAAAATGATTTGGACCGAAAAGAAATATAATTTTCGGGTGAATAGTATTCCGTGAATAGTACTTCGGGAATAGTTACTCGGGAATAGGAACTCGTGAATACTGCTCTGACATGAAAAGTGTCCCAAATACCCGAGTGAACAATACTAGAGTAAATAGTAATCGGGTGAATAGTAACTCGTGAATAGCACTCCGACACAAAAAGTTCCCCGAATACCCGATTGGTCAATATAACCTCCAGACATCAATTATTATCGAAATAAATGTCGATTTCCACTAACACTAATAATCCCAACACAATGAAACTATCAATTTTATCTTTAATCAACACAAATTTATTTATCATTAATATTATAACTCACAATATTTAACAACCAGGTCGTTCCCAGGAAAGAGGGGGCTTTCCGATAAGGATTTCTCCTTATTGGCGCGCAATTAGGTGACCAAATCCCTCCTTGACAGAACTTCTAGACATTGTCAATATTGCAAATAATAATGTGAATAACTTTGCCGTCTCAATTATTGATTTAATAATATATCATATTATGCAGATGATACTGTGATAATAATTGAATCAATAATATGAGAGATATGATGTAGCAATTACTGTAGCAATAATTGAGTATAACTGAGTGACTTCTTACGTAAGCATCAATAATCAATACCGTGTGCTACTATGCAACCATGCGTATTACTGTACTTTTACTACCAGGTAGTTCAACAGTTTTAACAGTAACACTTTTGCCGTTATTTTTATAAAATATTTTTGTCGTTTTCTCAATCTGACAATAATTCCGTTGTGGGGTCCACCAATGATTGTACTATCGTGCGGATATTCCTTGACAAAAAGAATATTCCCTGACCAAACGAATATTTTAAAACCACTTGCTTACTTTGCAAAAATTTTCACATTTCACCCTTAACTTTAAACTTTTATCAATTTAACCATTTACGAAATAAAATAATAATTATAAGAAAATTGAATACTTTCATTTCATAAAATTCGGGGTCTTACAACTAACATATATAACGTAAAGCTATAGAATTCAATTCTCAACTCTTACTTTTACAAACATCGAGTTTCAATCGTTATATAACTTGTTAATTAATAACATAAAATCTTCATATTTGTTATTACAATGCATCTACAATCTGTTATTTCATCATATAATATGATTAACACCTTTTTATGTTCATAAGATTAAGTTACTATTGCATGCTATGGACTGAAATAGAAAACAAAACAAAACAGTTTTGTCGACGTCAGGATTTTTATTTGTCCCTTTATGTTCTTGTCTTTTGGTGTTCTCATGTTAGGTGAGATTTGTTTGAAAAGACATGTTGGAAAAGTGTCGACGTTGGGATTTTTATTTATCTCTTTTCTGTTCTTGTCTTTTGGTGTTCTCGTGTTTGGTGAGATTTTTTTTGAAAAAACAAGTTGTGACCGTTGGTATAAGAGTTGACGATTGTAATATAAGAGTCGCCAGTTGGTATTTTTAAATGGTTGCATCAACTCAACCGAGAAAAAGTTTGCACAAAGACCTAGTGATATGAAACTGTTTAACTAGTCTGTGAAACCAAGATTCGTTAGGGTCCGGGGGGTTGATTAAGCGGAGGGAAGGTGTTAGGCACCCCACGACTTTCGTAGTGACACGGCTACCACCACTTTTCAATTTAAACTTTTATCTGAATGTGTATGTGTGTGTGTAGGTCAATGTGCAATTATCTGAAAGTAGTGCTATGCCTCATTTGCACCTATATATAAAGGGTTTGAGTTTTGTATAAAAGTTCAATTTTAACGAGATATAACAGTGATGTTTTGTAAAATAGGTTTTTTAAACTCTTGTGCTCAATAGTAATTGAGGCCTTTGATACTTCCATTTTATTATGTGTTCGGCTTGATTGCTTTTATTATTTTTGAGATGCGAGGCATCTTTGAGAGAATAAGGTATATAGCAGCGTCGAATTCCTTGTGGGCATGAGAGCCATCTAAGGAAATTCAGACGCCGTAAATAATTTACAAGCTGGCAGCAGCTGAAAATGTCCATCACGGGAACCAAATCTAGATTCAGAATCTGAATCTGTGATCACATGATTCATATGCTCACATAATGATGCAATATGTACAAAAGCTGTAAACAGTCATATATATATAAGCTGTATATATATATATATATATATATATATATATATATATATATATATATATATATATATATTTATATTTATATTCTGTTAGGCCTGGAGATCACTTCGTGAAAATATATTTATTTACATTTCACTCCCTGCCTGGAACTCACTTCGTGGCAGTTGATTGTTCATATATATATATATATATATATATATATATATATATATATATATATATATATATATATATATATAAGCAATAAAAGCAACGGATCGACGATCCGGGCATACGCACACAACAAGACTCTCAACGTGAATAACTGTGTGTGAATGAAATAGAGAAAGGCTTTAAGAAATCTGAAATGTCTTATAGTAGGCTGCCAAGAAGACTTCAGATAGCTTTAAAAGAATGAATACTCAGTTTTTACCGATAAAATATAGTAAAACACAAGCTCACAAGTGTTTGAAAAGATAAAGCACTCAGTTTAAAGTGTGTACAAAGCAAAATGGACAGAGCTTCCTCGCCTTTTATCTCTTCAAAATGGCTACCCCAAGCCCTCTATTTATAGAGGGACGAGCCGCAGGTCTACCTGTGGCACCCGCGGGTCGACTGTCTCAAAGTACGTGCACTCGGACAACGTGTTTTTCGCTCGAACTTTTATAACTTTCAATTCGGGAGTCCGATGGAAGCGTGCCATACTATTCCAGAAAGCTCTTTCCGAGAGCTATACAATGACATTGGATTTGCCCTTTTTTTAATCCAGAAAGATGGGTCCATGACCAAAATAGCATTTTTAGGTCTCCATCAGGCAGTTCGTTGAGCTATTTTACGTAGTTTGCGCTTAGAAGTTATGATATGGTTCTTGTGGGACTTCTTTTGAGTTGAAATGAGTTGATTTGATTTGAGTTGAGTTGGAAAATTGACCATTTTACCCCTCATGGGGTTGTTTCTGACTTTGACGCAGTTGTAGCGGTCTTTTCCTAGGGTTATCTCTGAGATTGTCATGTTGTTGACTCTGAATGTTCTCAAGGTTATCTCTGAGGTTTGGTTGATCTCCCGGGGTTATATCCGGGGTTGGAACTGACATTCCGGTGTTTATCTCTGGGGTTGAAAATTGATTTCTCGGGGTTATCTCTGGGGTTGGAAACTAGATTTCCCGGGGCTATCTCCGGGGTTGGAATTGATGTTGTGGTCCTCCAGGTTATCTCTGGAGTGTGAAAAAGATACTTTTGTCCTCATGCATAGTTAGTAATAGGAAAACGAAATTTCGAGTGTTTACAGATGCCCCTCTTTATCATGTTCATTCAATGCAATGGAATGTACATGATAAAGATTACTAGACACTTCAAATATGACAAGGTATTTCTAATGATGTAAATCACAATGTAATGAATGTTATGATGAATATTAAAATATTTTCTCAAATAGCAGTTCGCAAATCACACACTGCATTTCACTTTTCGCATTTTCCCAATCACACTTCGCAACTCGCACATCGCATTTTACATATCGCAAATCTCTTTACCTTTACTGATCATTGTTGATGCCTATGTTGGTGTTGACTCCAACGGTTTGACTTTTTATCGGTGTTGTCGATGCTTGTTTGATGAAGATAAGTTGAGATGTTTTCTACATCTCTACTGGGGATGACGTTCTGAAATCACTGGACCTTCCCGATGCATACATTGGTAGTTTACAACGGTGCCTACCCTGCTGGTAACTTGACAATGGTGCCTACCCTGCTGGTAGTTGACTACGCTGACATCGCCAAACTATTTCGGTTCCCACTCAAACGGTGGTATCCCTGAACTGTCTTGATGTTACGTTGAATTGATGCCAATGGTTAAGAATAGCAGATCTTTCGATACCTTCGCTGAAGTAATATTCCAAGGATTGCTTCACCAGACTGTACCTAATGTTACGCTGGATTGATGACAACTACCAGATGTCTACGACGAAGTTTTTCTCTAATCTAGGCATTTAACTTGAATGCATACTTAAATCTACTAGAGGTGCATGCTAAACCTTGATAGAGATGTACGTTGATGTAGCGCATTTGCTCATGTGCAGATCATGCATGATGTGATGATCTAGATTTTTTTTTTTTGCTAAATTTAGACTGAAATAAAAGAAAGAATAAGTACAAAGTACAGGGTCAAACCCCAAGCAATATACCATAGCCATCATAGGACATGCCCTATGATGACAGTAGTAAACCCAAGCTAGACACTAGCAAACTAGGATTCAATATGGAACAAACAACCACAATAAACAACCAATGCACTGGCTTGAAAACAGTCAATACAAACTGCATCACACCAAAGCTGAAGAAAAAACCAAAGCAACAACCAACCCATAAAGGGTGCATGCAGAAGAACAGCTCAAACACATAGAAGCACAGCAGAACCAAGCACCAGGTGTTCCAAATACACGAAGTCAAACATAGAAGCACAACACCAGGAGAAGAAAAAATAGCACCACACGCAGCGAGGAGAACTGCAGCTGCTCAAGACCACAGCCACACCAGATAGAAAGCAGCCATCAGCACTGTACAGCCAGCGGCCAACTGCAGCTAGCAGAACCACAGCCAGCAGCACCAAGAAGGACCAAGTCCCAGCAGACAGTAGCAGCAGGGAGCTGTCAGCATAGCCAAGAAGAAACCAAGTCCCATCAGCAGGCTTGAACAGGACCAATGAGCCAGCACCAACACAACTGCTGCACCTGCTATACACCTCTAACCCGTGTAGAACCAGCAGAACAGCACAACACATCATAGCTCAGACCCATGTGCACATCAATAGCATACCAGCAGAACACCAGAACACATACCAGTTTACCAGCATACTAGCAGAACACCAAACAGTAGCAGCAAACCAGCAGAAGAACACCAGACATCCTTAGGAGTGTATTGTCCTAGGTTGATTCATATTTTAAATTGTCTGGAGTAGAATTTTATTTTATTTTATTTTTTTTGCTAAATTTAGACTGAAATAAAAGAAAGAATGAGTACAAAGTACAGGGTCAAACCCCAAGCAGTATACCATAGCCATCATAGGACACGCCCTATGATGACGGTAGTAAACCCAGGCTAGTAACTAGCAAACTAGGATTCAATATGGAACAAACAACCACAATAAACAACCAATGAACTGGCTTGAAAACAGTCAATACAAACTGCATCAAACCAAACCTGAAGAAAAATTAACCAAAAGAAAAACCAACCCATAAAGGGTGCATACAGAAGAACATCGCAAACACCGCACTAAAAGCACACTAGCCCAGCAAAACCAAGCACCAGGTGTTCCAAATACACGAAGCCAAGCACAGTAGCACAGCACCAGGAGGAGAAGAAGCAGCACCACACGCAGCCAGGAGAACTGCAGCTGCTCAAGACCACATCCACAGTAGGTAGCAGCTAGCAGAACCACATCAGATAGGAAGCAGCTGGAAGCACCACACTGTACAGTAGGAAGAAGACAGTAGCAGAAGGAAGCTGTCAGCACAACCAAGTAGAACCAAGTCCACAGCAGCAGAGACTGAACCCATATGTAGTAGACTTCAAAGCATACAGCAACAACAGACCTGAATGCCACTGACAACCCTGGAGGGTGTTTCTCGTTCTTTCACTGCCCAGATTTGAACTTCGGTGTAGAGGCCTCGACGTCGATTGGCACATTTGATGATGAGGATTTCATTCGCTAGACCTTTTGCCATTGAGCTTCTGCTTTTGAGTTAAGGACTTTCTTGAGAATTAACCCCTTCTTTTGTAGGGGCAAGCTTATGTCGCCATGATTTCTTTCCTTTCTTGGAATCAAAAAATGCCCCAGTCCTTTCGCATGTTGTTGCATGGGATTCATATGAGATAGACTTATTGTTGACCAAGTCGCGAGTGAGTAATATCCTCACATTTGGATTATTCATTCTAAGAACAGTATGATTGGAAAAGACCAAATGATCATATTGAATCGCCAGTGAGATGATGGGAAGGAAGCTCTGATGATGATGTACTATGTTGGTTTTTTTTGTTTTGCTAAATTTAGACTGAAATAAATAAAATGGGGGATTACAAAACTGCATGGGAGAGACCCAAACAGAAATAGCAGAGACACCATAGGCCATGCCCTATGGTGTAAAGACCATAAAAGGATACAGACGACAACCCGAAAGAAAATGTTACAGTACATGTCAAAGCATAAAAAAGAAGACGCCCAAACACGGAACCATCCGAACCAGCTACCACTCGTGGCTGAAGCCCCACTCGACGAAGACCCACGCTACGAAGCCCCACAAATCCAAAGTCTAAGCCACTGAAGAGACCATCAGGAAAAACGAAGTCAAAAGGCTGAACTTGCCGAAGCGTGCCGAAGTCGAAGCCCCACTCTACGAAGATGACCCACTCGAGGCCGAAGCTCCCTCTACGAAGACCCAATCTCTAAAACCGCTTGGTCATGCCCCTCAAAGACGAAGTCCAAACCATCCAAGCCCTCTTGGACGAAGCCCCGCTCTATGAAGGTGACCCCCACAAGGCTGAAGCCTCACTCTACGAAAGATCCATTCTACGAAGACCCACTCTGCGGAGACCGTTCTTGGCCAAACTCCACTCTATGAAGCCCCACTCTACTAGACCCCATAGAATAGTAGCAACTTGCACACTCTACCCACCATGCTATCACAAAGACCACTCTAGCTGACCGACCAGCTTGCCTTCCAAGACCATGGTTGTAATAAGACCGAGCACCAATGTGCTTCACCATACAAACCATATAATTTCTAAACTTTTAGAGCATCAGATGATGGAAACAAGCCTTAGATTTAAGCTTTTGAAATCTAGCATAAGTGTGGAGGCAACATTTGATGATATGGATAAGATCACGAAGAATGACCCGTACTGGGGTAGCCTTGTTGGAGAAAATCCTAGACCTATGCCCATGCCAAATTCGATACACAACAATAGCAAAGCCAAAAATTAGTAAACCATGTTTTAAATTGGGGCCAGAGCTACAACAAAGAAAATCAGTAATTGAGGACCAACTTCAATTAATCCCACGCTAGCCACAACGTCTAAAGATTGCGACCAAGAGCTGAAAGGAAAATCTACATTGAAAGAAGATGTGATGAAATGTTTCCCTTTCAGTAGAGCAGAAGACACAAAAGGGGTTTACTTCCATACCAAACATAATAAGCCTATCAATGGTCTGAAGCCCCTTGTGGAAAGCAAGCCAAAGAAGGAAAGAGTACCGAGGAGGCACCATATTATGCCAGACCATATTATGCCACCCCACAGTTAAACCTACTTTGTGGATGGAACACCAGAATGTAGAGGTTTTAATGCCCTTAGCCCTGGTGCCATCCCAGGGTATAGCATCCTGAGCATTAGAGTTACAAAATTCTAGACATATCAAAAGAATTCATGAATTCAATAAGATCATTATGGTTTGATGCTGGTAGGACCCAGTTGGAGTTAATGATGATTTGGCTAACAGAGGCTGCCGGGCCAAGGCCAGAGTTGATAATCAAGGGAGAGTGGATAGTAGAATCTAGAGGACAATGACCTAGCCAAGGATCAAACCAAAGACTAGTACAAGCACCATTACCAATAGAAAAGGAGATGTGCCTATAAGAAATAGGTCGAAGATTGAGAACTTTCCTCCAAATCCTAGAACAATCCAAGGGAATAGGCTATATCCAGAAGAATTTGTTTTTGAGATGGATAGCACGAACCCACTTAGCCCAGAAAAGAAGAGGAGGAGGGAGATATGATCTGCCATAGATGCAACAAGATCTGAGCTTTGTTCCAATCTTCAAGATTCTTGATAGCCAACCCCCTTTCAGCAAATGGGAGACAAATTTTGCTCCAAGCAACTTTAGCGCCAAATTTACCCATAGAAGGCCCTTTCCAAAGGAATCTGGACATAGAAGATTTCATATCATTGATAGCAGAGGCAGGGAGAATAAAGCGGGCTGACCAATAGTCTTGGATAGAGCGGATAACCGATTTGATCAATTGCAGTCTACCAACATAAGAGAGGAACCGATTAGTCCATGAAGAAATTCTGGATTTCATCTTTTCGAGGAGGGGTTGGCAGTCTGCAAGACTAAGTTTGGTTGTGATTAAAGGAATACCAAGAAATTTTGAAGGGAAAGAACCTAACTGGAATCCCAGGGTAGACAAAATATCATTACTTCAACCACCAGCATTTGGCGCAGCGGTTAAGGATTGATTGGGGGCGAGCCGTAAACCCGGACGTCTTCAGTTTGATCCCCGCTAGCAACAATTGTTAAGCCAGAAATGGTCATGGTGGCCACGGTACCCCTGGCGCAAGTCGGGTAGCAAACCGCTCTGGTACTGGGCTCGGGGGATTAGTCGGCCTGCGGGTCAGAAACCCACGGATAACAAAAAAAAAGAATATCATTACTAGTGTTAGGAGAGACATGGGAAAGAAAGCACATGCTCTTCGAGGCATTAATAAGTAGGCCAGACTGAGAGGAGAACTGATCCAGGCAAAGTTTGATGGTATTAACAGAGCCAATATCTCCATGGCAAAAAATGATGAGATCATCCGCAAAACATAGATGAGTGAGGGAGATGGCAGCTGTCTTCCAGTTGTAATGAAAGGAGGGAAACTTGGATGCCCTAGAAAGCATAAGGGATAGAGCTTCCAAGATAATGACAAAAAGATAAGGTGAAAGGAGGTCCCCTTGCCTAAGCCACTTGTAACCTTTGAAATAGCCACATAGAGCACCATTGACCTTGACAGAGAAGGTAGTAGAGGTAATGCATGCTTTAACCCAGAACATGAATTTCGGGGGAAAGTTAAAGGAATGAAGAGCAGCCATTAAGAAATCCCAAGAGATGGAGTCAAAAGCTTTTTTAAAGTCAATTTTCAGAGCACATCTAGGTGGCCCGTAGGGTCTATGGTAATTCCTAAAAAGTTCTTGAGCAAGAAGAATGTTGTCACCAATCCTTCTACCTTTTATAAAAGCAGCTTGGTTTGGAAAAATGATAGAAGGAAGGATACCCATGAGACGCAAGGCAATGATCTTAGAAATGCATTTATATGTGGTATTACAACAAGAAATTAGTCTGTAGTCATTCATGGATGAAGGGTTAGAGATTTTTGGAACAAGAGCAATGGTCGTAGCATTGGTGCCTCTAAGGAGACATCCTTGACGGAAGAAAGATTGTATGGCAGTAGTGAAGACCGGGCCCACAATATCCCAAGTAAGAATAAAGAAGTTAACATTAAAACCATCCGGGCCGGGACTCTTATTCTTTTTCATGTGCTTCAAAGTGTTAAGAATCTCCTCATCAGTAACGTCCCGTTCAAGTAACAGAGCTTGTTGTGATGATAGCTTGGAAGAGACTAAGGACTCTAGGTCCGGGGGAGCTTGGTCCACAGCAAGAGGAGGACTGCCCAGCAGAGAGCGGAAATGGTCAACAACAATCAACAACAATACCTTGGACAGCATGTATATATGTAGATGGCTTTCGGAAAAAATGGCTTCTCTCTCTAGATTTTTTTCTCCCCCTTCTCTCTTCAATTTTTTCAACCGGTTACTCTCACCCTTTTACCGTTAACTCCTCCTACAACCCCTCCTTTCCCTTTTAAGTCTCCCGCCCATCCCCACCTACATTTCATTTACACCTACTTTTTCTGTTTACCCCTTTGGTCTCTCTCCACCAAACCTCCACCGTCTCCCCTCCTCCCCTGGCCTCTTCCTCCCCTGTCTCCTGTTTTTCCTCTCTCTTCTTTCCTTCATTATGGTAGACCACTCTCACCTATCTGCTGGGAACTCTTCTAGTTCAGTTTCTAGGGATCTCTTTGCGGAGATGGGGGTGTCAAACCCAAACTCTCCTCCCCTGTCCACCTCATCGATCCCTTTTAGGGATACTCTGGTCCGAAGTGTTAGCATGGGCGAATCTGAAATCAACCCTATCCCCATGGCTCTCGACAGTAGCTCGGAAGACTCCGTTGCAAGGACTCAGCTTGACCCTTCGTTGGAGGTTAATATTGGCCCAGCCCTTGGCGTGCACGCAAGAGAAATTTTTGTAGCTGCTCAACATTTCTCCCAAAAGGACAGGGATGAAGCCTTGTTCGAGAGGAAGAAAAACAGTCACCTTATGGACTTCCTCTCGGCTCATGGTATATCCTCCTCGGATGTACAGGCTTATCTTTCTGAAGGCAAGATTCAAAATCTTGGACATGCTCGCCAAGTAATTGGTAATCTCCACCCTTAATTCTTCCTCCTGGATCCTCTGCAACTCCTTCCACTTCCTTGAGGAACACAGTTCATGATCTGGCTGGAAAAGCCCCTATTTCTTCATCCCCTTTATCTGGCTCTGCAGTGAACCTCTCTATCTTAGGGAAAGGGTCTGATGCTATTATTTCGAACCTACGTCCTATATCCCATGCAGAGGAAGGCGAAATCTCCCCAACAGTCTCGGTTGATGTCCCTAAAAGTTGGAGTGCTGTAGTTACAAAAAACTTGGGGAAAGCTAGCAAATCCCTCTCTTTGCATCCTCCTGTTATGGAGAATGGTGACATTCTGGTAAAGCCTCCTGATGACATGCTAGCGAGGGGAAACCTTATCTGGTCGACCAGTTTGGTTGGCTATTTCCTACACTCTAACCTTCCCTTTAAGGTCGTTGAACCTATTGCTAAACGGTTGTGGGGGAACCTGGGTCTTACCAATGTTTTTATGCACAACAAGGGTTACTATATATTCAAGTTCAAATCCTCCATTGATCGTGACAATATCCTTGCATCTGGTCCATGGCATTTTGCCTCCAAAGTGATTGTTCTGCAGAAATGGCAAGAAGGTGTAAAGTTCACTAAGTCTGACTGTGACAAAATCCCCATCTGGGTTAAGCTTAGCCAAATCCCTCTCTCATATTGGTCTGATGAGGGGATCAGCTATATAGCTAGTGCCCTTGGTAAGCCTCTCTTCACCGATGAGATGACAACTAATAATGACTTCCTAAATTTTGCACGAGTGTGCATTGAAGTATCTGCCACATCCTCTTTCCCTTCCTCCATCAAAGTTGCTGTTATGCACTCTGAGAAATCCGAAAAGACCTTTGTTCCGGTTGATGTTGAGTATCAAAGTAGACCACCTGTCTGCCCCTTCTGCAAAGTATTTGGCCACTCCCAAGTCAAATGCCCTAAAGCCAACTTCAAATGGGTACCTAAAAGTACACTGGCACCCCCTTCTGGAGCCACAGATACTGTAATGGTTAGCCATACGAAGTTGGTTGTCCCTTCACCAAAGGTTACATCTTTCTCAATAGGAAATGAGAACCCCCCCTCTCATGAGTGGGTGACAGTGGCTAGGGGGGCCAAATTTAATTCGGATAACGCCACCCCAAATGCTTTCACACTAGTGTCCAATACTTTTGATCCAATTGACCAACCTGATCCCATCCTTGGGTCTGACTCGGAATCCCCAGCTGCCACAAATCCTCTAGTTAATAGACTAAAGGTTGTTGATGAAAAGGAAGGCAAAGACTTGAAAAACAAATAGATTGGTGGTATGGAGAACCCCAAAGCTGCAAAAAAGAGGAAAGGCAAGGGTAAAACAGGCAACACCCCCCCACCATCAGTTTAATTTATGCTGGCAACCTACAACATTTGTGGTCTCAATAAACAGCCTAAACAGGCCTATGTAAAGTAAATTATTGCTGATTATAATTTATCCATTGTTGGATTGATGGAAACGAGAGTCAAGCATACTAATGCCAAGAAAATTTCCTGAAAGCTGTGTCCCATCTGGGAATGGGCTTTCAACTATGATTTTCATGGCAATGGTAGAATTTGGGTGGGTTGGAATCCTAATCTCTGGAATTTGGATGTTTTGTTTACCTCCTCCCAAGTCATACATTGCAAGGTGCAATCTTTAGATTTTACTAGTACTTCTTTTTTTATCTCCTTTGTTTATGGGCTGAACTCCTATATCGAAAGAAGAGACTTATGGAACGAGCTGGGTGCAATGTCTCCCTCTGGAAGTTGGTGCTTAATGGGTGATTTCAATATTATCAAAGATCTTTCTGAGACTAACCAACCTAATGATATCTGGGACATCGGGAAAAATGATTTCAAAGAATGCACCTCTTCTATTGGCATTGATGATCTCAGAGGCATTGGACCTTTATTTACTTGGTGGAATAACCAATTATCTAGGCCTGTACATAAAAAGCTTGACCGAGTAATGGGTAATTCGGCTTGGTTCTCCAACTTTGATCTCTCTCTTGCCACCTTTGCCCATCGTGGCCTCTCGGATCACTCACTTGTTCTTCTTAATACTGGCATTAAGTTCTCCAAACCAAGAAGGCATTTTCAATTCTTTAATCACATGGCTCTCCTTGAGGGCTTTAAGGGGGCTGTGGGTTCTGCATGGAACACCCCCATACATGGGAACCCCTTTTATGTCTTCTCTGAAAAGTTGAAACGCACTAAACATGCTTTATCCTCTCTTTAATCTCACTACTGGCAATCTCACTTCTTTAGTAAAGTTGGCTAGAGAGGATCTGCATTCGGTACAATCTCTCCTACATGACCACCCCTCGGACCCGGCTAACCTATCCTTGGAGAAATACTGCACCCAAAGGCTTTTCCAGGCCATTGATAGGGAGGAAGTCCTAATGCAACAGAAATCGAGAGCAAACTGGTTAACTTTGGGTGACCGGAACACCGCCTATTTTGCTAATATGATGAAGAGCAGATGGAACTCCAATAAAATATTTTCTATCCTTAATGATGATGGAGTTATGGTGCATGGCAAGGACAATGTTGAAGCTGTAGCTATTGACTATTTCAAATCCTTATTTAATGCCTCGGACACTCCTTATGCTGGGTTTGACACTTTTGGTGTATTCCCAACGAATCTGGTGAGCCCTCTCCAAGCTTTGCAACTCATTGCTCCTGTTTCTGACCCTGAGATCTTTAAGGTTCTAAACTCCATGAAACGCAACAAGAGTCCTGGACCGGATGGTTTTAATGTCAATTTTTTCCTTAGCTGCTGGGATATTGTTGGACATGATTTCTTAAAAGCTGTCCATTTCTTCTTCTCGGCTAGCCGGCTCACCAAAGGGATTAACTCCACAGCTCTAGCCTTGATCCCCAAATGCCTCAACCCTTCATCAATGGCAGACTTTCGGCCTATTTCCTGCTGCAACACCATTTACAAATGTATTGCAAAGATCATCTCTAACAGACTCAAGGAAGTGCTGCCCCATATTATTGACACAGCACAATCAGCCTTTGTAAAAGGTAGGAGTATTAGTGACAATATTCTAATTGCTCAAGAACTGTTCCAAGGGTACACCAGGACGACAGGACCTTCTAGATGTGCACTCAAGATTGATCTTAGGAAAGCTTTTGATACGGTTCGTTGGGATTTTCTGTTTGATACCCTCAAAGCATTTCAGTTCCCAGCCATCTTCATAGAATGGATCAAAGCTTGTACTACCTCAGCCATGTTCTCTATTAAATTGAATGGAACTCTTGCAGGATTCTTTAGTAGCTCTCGTGGGCTTCGCCAAGGAGACCCTCTGTCCCCTTTCTTGTTTGTCATAGTTATGGAGATGCTTTCCCTTCATCTTAACAAAGCTACCTCCGCCACTGATTTCACCTATCATTGGAAGACAGAGGCTTGCAAACTTACTCACCTCCTTTTTGCCGATGATATCATTATTTTCAGCCATGCAAGCCTACCCTCCATTGCTATTGTCAATTCTTGCATCCTATCTTTCTCTCTGGTCTCTGGTCTTATTCCAAATACCCACAAGAGTCACTGTTACCTAGCCAACACTGATGCAACCTCTACTCGCAACATTCTCTCCCTTCTTGGGTTTCAATTAGGATCTCTACCTGCTAAATTCCTAGGAGTACCCTTTTTTTTTTTGCTAAATTTGTTTGTATAGAAGGAACCAAAATACAAAGGCGCTGGGGGGGGACCCCAGAATATAGCTACATCATCTATGGACACGCCCAAGATGAGGAAACTATACAAAGAACTAATACAGAACCCAACTAGTTGGTGATAAACCAATTACAGAAAAATTGACTATTTGTAGCTTTGATGAAGGAGGTACATGTAGATAACCTAGACTTAATGATATTAATGACATCCTTTGCAAGACTGGTCATAGGAGGAAGAGTGTCCGAGTGTAGCTTTTTATTCCTAGCCTCCCAGACTTTGTAGAAACAAACAGCCACTGTTAGGCTGAGTATATTCCTTGAAAGATTGGAGCCTTGAAAATTTGTTAGGAAACTCAAAATAGTATCCCAGGATGTCAGGAAAGAAGTCCAATTACCAAGGTTTGTCGCCGTAAGAAGAATATTTTCTGAGTAAGCACATTTAAAAAATAAATGGTCAAATGTCTCCGGATGAAGGTTGCAAAGAGGGCAATTCCATGTTAGCCCCGAATATCTCGAAGTCCGGTCGTTGGTGGGTAGACTCTTTAGAATGCCAAGCCAAAGGATAAAAGAGAATCGAGGTGCATGAAATTTGTTCCACACTATTGAGCACCAAGTGATAGGCTGCTGCCTTGAACGGATTGCCTCCCAGATTTGATTAGCTTTGATATGTTTAATATCACAAGTTTCCCAGAAAATCCTATCTCTTTGCAGCGAAGGAGGAGGGAGATGTTCCAGTTTCCTGCGTAACATGATTGTGTCATGACGGTTGCCCGGAGGAAGAAACCAAGTGTTACCTCTGATGATTTGACTGACAGTTGCCAAGATAGGGATCCCAGTATTGGACAAAAGATAACTGGAAGGGTTGATGGCAGTATCATTCAGCCAAGGGTCGAACCAAAGGTTTGTGTCACGACCATTTCCAATTCGATAGTGCAGGTGCTGTAGAGCAAGTGGCCTCAGTTTAAGAACTTGCTTCCATATCCATGAACTTGCATCAGTGATACCAATCTGCCAGAAAGATTTCTTTTTTAAAGTTGTGGCTTTGATCCAGTTAGCCCAAAGAGAAGATGATTTAGGTTGAATAATGCCAATGAGATGCTGAAGAATGAGAGCTTTGTTCCACTCCGTTAAGTTTTTAATGCCAAGACCACCTTCATGAAGAGGAAGACAAATATTGGCCCAAGCAACTTTGGCACCATATTTCCCAAGTGTTGCCCCTTTCCAAAGAAATCGAGATAAGATGGATTGGATTTCTTTTAGAACCTCTTTCGGAAGAATAAAATGTGAGCTCCAGAAAACTTGTATAGAAAAGAGAGTAGTTTTAATAAGCTGAATCTTGCCAGAGTAGGAAAGAACCTTTGATGTCCAAGAGGTTATACGGTTGGTTATCCTGTGTATGAGAGGAATGCAATCGGCCTTTGAAAGTTTTTTTGACAAAAGGGGAACTCCCAAAAACTTTGAGGGAAGTGCTCCAATCTGGAAACATAGTCTGGGAGGCTCGGAATAACAAGATCCGTAATGGCTCCATCATTCCTCCTAGGATCCTAGCCAAAGATGTTATCCATCTCATTAAGTCTAGACTTTCTAAATGTAACTCTTTTATCAAGGCCACAAATTGTAATCATTTCTGTAATTGGTTGTTATTTTAGCTATTTTAGCTAGTGGGTAGCTAGATATGTGTAATCTCCAGCTCTCCTACAGTTGCAATGATTTAGGTTGGATGGGTGCTTCGGACGAGCTGGCTTCGGGCGAGCAAGGCTTGGAGCAAGGCTTCGGGCGAGCTTGGCTTCGGGCGAGCATGGCTTCGGACGAGCAAGGCTTGGAGCGAGCTAGGCTTCAGGCGAGCTTAGCTTCGGGCAAGCATGTGGTGGTCGATGGTAAGCCCAAGGTATGGCTTCGGTCCAGTATATAGTTTCGGGAGAGCATGTGGTGGTCTATGGTAAGCCCAAATTATGGTTTTGGGCGAGCATGTGGTTTCGAGCGAGCTTGGCAAGCTTGAGGCTTCGGGTGAGTAGCTGCTGCGTTTCGAGTGGTGGACGAGCTGGGACGACTAATTTCGGCTGCTCTCAATTTGTTCAAATTACTGTAATTGGTTGTTAGTTTAACTTTTATTTTGGGATCTCTTCCGTGTTTCATATCATCATCTATACTTCTTAGATGATGATATTATATTCTGGGGTATGCCCCTTAGCCATTGTATTTGGTCCTTTTATACAAACAAACAAACTTAGCAAAAAAAATACCTTGGACAGCCGAGTGTCCGTAGTACAAATCCCCCACATCATTTTCAATATATAGGATTTTATTATGGTTCCATCTGTTCTTGATTTGGTTGTGAAAGAACCCAGTATTCGTGTCCCCTTCTTTTAGCCATTGAATCCTAGACTTCTACCTCAGAAGTTTTTCTTCACATAAAAGGTCAGCCCAAAGAGTAGCCGATTGGGACTGCTGGAGAGAAAGGAGGTGAGGATCGGTAAGGTTTAAAGTAATAGCCTGCTGCGTAGCATGAAGGAGAGCTCTAGATTTTTCAACATTGGAGGAGAGGTTACAATTAACACGATTCAGAAATAATAAGGCCTTCTTGACAACCTTGAGCTTACCCGAAAGAATCTGCAACGGGTCCCCAAAGGCAGGAGTATTCCAAGCAGATTGCACAACATCCATGAAATTATCTAGTCCAACAATGAAATTGAAGAACTGGAAGGGTTTCGGAAGGTGGGGAATGACCAATCCAAGTTGAACCACCACAGGGTAATGGTCAGAAAGCTCATGAGGAGTAAAAAGGGCCTGAGAGGTAGGGAAAGAATCCATCCATAGGTGATTACCAATGCTCTGTCCAGCTTTTTGTATGTCGGATTAGCTAACTGAGAGTCCCACCAAGAGAGGAGAGGACCAGAGGCTCAGAGGACCACCAAGAATAAATCAGAGAGAAGGTCTTTGAAGTCTTGCACGCCATAGTCCCAAGTAATTGCACCTCTATTGATTTCGGATAGAGATTGAACAACATTAAAGTCCCCCAGAAGGGACCAAGGTTGGTTAATATTCTGAGCAAGATCCCGAAGATCTTTCCACAAAGCCTTCCTCTTAGTAGGAGTAAGCCCATAAATAATAGTAACGAAAAATTGGGTATCAAGACTGATAGAGGAGACAAAACAATGAATAAATTGAGAAAACTTAGATATTATATTGACTTTACAAAAATTAGGGTCCCAACCAACCCAAATTCTACCATTAATATGAAAGTCATAATTAAAATGCCATTCCCAGTGTTTACAAATAGACTTAGAGATTGCAATGGCCTTAGTGCTCTTGATCCTAGTCTCTATAAGACCAACAAAAGAGAGACTGTGTTTAACAATGAGAGCCTGGACACTAGCCTACTTGGGAGACTTATTAACACCTCTAATATTCATAGAGCAAAAAGATAACATAAAAGATGAGAAAATTTAAGTAGGGGACCTGTGGCTCCCCCCTCCTTTGATCTTTTTCTTAGAAACTTGGCCTGTGTTAGCAGAAGTTTTGGCCTTATGCTTGAGGTCACGGACATCATTCTCATCAATTTGTCTTAACTTGGTCACAAGAGGGTTGGGCGGATGAGTGGTATCTGTTTCCGAATAACCATCAGAGGGTGAGATAAGGTTAAAAGGATTAGGGATAGACATCACCGAGGAGAGGGGGGAAGCTGAAGGGCCAACAAACTTAGGACCTTTAGACACAAAAGTCCAGCTATTCGTAGGCAAGCCATGAGGAGGGGCAAGCGGGATGACAGAAACTCCAGAAGCACCAGAAGTAACCGATGGGTCCGGAACCAAAGGGGGAGGCTTAGGAACCCATTTGAAGTTAGCGGAGGGGCAACGAAGAAGAGAGTGCCCAAAGGATTTATAGTGAGAACAAAGCTAAGGTTTATTCTGGTATTCGACTTTAACAACAACAACTTTTTCAGTCATAGATTCCTCATCAAGGACCACAACATCCAGACTAGATGGGAAGGCTGAGGAAGAAGAGACTTCAATACACATCCTTGCAAAGTTCATTGGTTCTAGTTTTTCGGTAACTTTATCCACAAACAGAGGTTTCCCTATTCCACTAGCAAGGTAGCTGAAACTAGAGGCAGATAAATAAGACATGGGAATGTTATGAAATTTTACCCAAACAGGGGTGTCTTAGTGTAGGATTCATATTGGAAATCCATTTCCTCCTTCCAGTGTTTGAGATAAAGAAGCTTATTAGAGATGTACCAAGGGCCAAGAGCAAGTATATTATCTCGTTCGGCAGGGGAAGTGAAATTAAAAAGAAAATATCCTTTATCCTGAAGGAAGATCTTCTGCAGGCCATACATATCCCAAATCTTATTCACACTTTCTTCCACAAGTTTGAAAGGAAACCTGGAGTGAACGAAGCTACCAATCAAACAAGAGTTCCAAATACTATTTCCTAATAGAAGAACCTCAGAAGGAGGTTTGATAGTAATGGAACCATTCTCACTAGAAGGAGGAGAGGGGGAAGTATTCAAGGTTTAAACAGGACTTCAGGGGGGGGCATAGCCACAACAGAACTCCATGATTTTGTTTCAACCAAACCAGCTGGACTAACAGTATGGGACAAGTCAGCTGACTGAGTGGAACCAGAACCAAGCACACCTCCCTCGCCCCCTGGAGTCGAGGGGGAGCCAGGACCATCTACCGAACCAGTGGCCACAGTAGGGGTAGAGGCATCGAAGCAAGGGGCTAAGGTAGCATTCTCAGAGCTAGGAACTCGAAGGGGACTTTTAACAACCATATCAAGCTCATCAACTTGTCTAATAGATTTACCTTTACTAGCATAGTCATTAATATGTTGAGCAGAGAATCCTTGTGCTAAAATGATGTTCATGAGAATGTTAGCTTCAATCCGTCCTTGATGAGACATGATTTGAGCTGCCTTGAAAATTTCGGACATAGAAGACCCGAGATGAGCCCCAATACTATCATCTGCCACACTATTAGCCTCAGAGTCAGAGGAAGCCTCAGTATTTACCGGGACCTCAACAGGAAAGGGGGCCGATTCAGCCATGGTTGATACTTCAACAGAAGGAGAGTTAGGTTTGGAAACCCCAAACTCCACAAACATGTCTCTGGAGGCACTACTGGGTGAATTACCAGCAGAAAGGTGGGAATGGTAAACCATGGAATATATCTAAGGGATTAAATAAAAGAGAATGGAGGAAAAGAAAACATGAAAGAAGGTAAAGACGGTCGGAGAGAGGGGAGGCAGTGCTAAGAAAGAGAAAAGGAAACGAGAAGGGGGCCGATCGGAAGAAAGAGAGAAAAAAAAAAGTTGGTAAGGTCGGGAAAGTTAAGTAGGAGCAAAAGGGGGCCGTATTTGAAAAAGTTAGAGAGAAGGCTAAGCAAAGAACCTAGAAAGAGAAACATGTTGATCGAGTTTAATGTGATATATTATGTTGATGGTGCTGACTGGTGCTTATTCCTCTTTAGGATGGTTGATAAATGCCCCAGTGTCGAGTTGCTGTTGTTTTCGAGATTGCCCCAATCTTGTTATAAAGGACCCACTATCAGTTTGTCACCAATTTTGAAATTGCCCCAGCCATGCTTATTGTCTAGGATCGTTGCTTTGACAGATATGCTGATAAGATGACGAGATCGCAAGAGGCTTTTACCTCTGTACCAGATGGTGAACAGGTATCTGATTTGGGCTTTGATGCCCTCAATCATTGTTCCTGACTTGTTCGCGCAATCGACGTTGATGGTTTTCTTCTGATTTTATAAAGACTTGTGATTGAGGGTGTCGGCTCTTTGAAGGTCCTCGCTGCTGATCAAGTTTGATATATCGCTATGTTGTTGTTACAACTTTGATGATTGATGTTGAGAGGCCTTCGGACTCCACTAAAGTGACCCCAAAGATCTCAACTTGGTTGGTGATGACTTCACCCAAGTTTGATTTGATCTGCAAGGTTTGATTTGTTGTCTTGATATGGGGGAACAGGTCGTTAAGTATGAGATAGAATTTGCCACGACGGTTGCCCATGTATTGTTAGAGGTCAAAAGAGATCAAGTCTTCTCGCACCTTAGGAGTGATGAGTTACTGACGGGTTGCATCTTATGATGATGGCCATTTCATCCCTATTGTTGGTTGTCTTGGGATTGATGTTTGGGTTTGGATATTTCTTTTGAGGGTCCGACCGCACCACTGATTGCTACCTATGTACTCTTGTATATGCGGGAGATTAGGTCTGCATAGTTCTGTTTGATAAGATACACAGTTTAGGAAGTGTTTGTTTGGATTTTTTTGGGTTTTTATTTAGTTTGACCGTACCATAAATGGCTGCCTACGTACTCCCATTGATGAGGGGAGATAAGATCTTTCGTAGTTCAGGCTAAATGGCTGAGACCTAACTAACTTGATTTTGATTTTGACCTTTTGATATGATATGATTTTTATTTTTCTTTTGTTTTTTTGTTGTTGATTTTTTTTGTTTTTTGTTTTTTTTAAATATTTACATGCATGGAAAATAAAAGGCATACTGTGAAGAAAGTGATATCGTCCCAATATCTCCTGGAACTCCCCACTTTATCCTCTGGATCTACATCTTCTTGACTAGCTGAGGCCTGATAGTCCAGTTGTTAGTGGTTATGTTGCCTTCGAGGCTCGCGATAGAGGTTACCACTTGGTTCTGAATATCTTCACTTATGGCCATAACTTGATCGCTTCCTGACTCAATACATTCCTCAGGGACGCTTGAATTGGACCCATCGCAAAAAGGTATGAACTCTTAATTCTTTGATGGGTTGGTTTCCCCAATAATTTCCTTCATCTGTTCCTTCACCTTTTTCTTGGGCTTGAGAGGATTCAGCTATGAAATCTTCCTCGACCCGTTGTGGCATTTTTTGCAAGGAACTTTTCGTTTTTGCTTTTTCTTCCTTGGAAAGGATTAGTATTTCTTCCCCATCATCCAAGATGATAAAATCAAGAACGTGGTTGCTATCTTTGGGCCACAAGATGTTTGAGGTTGGCGGAGTAATCTCCTTTGGGGATTCTCTTGTCTCCTTTGGCATTCCCTGCATTAGGATTAGTCCACCTTGTATTCTGCCAAAATTGGTGCTTATAGCCTTCAACTCCTTTGAATTGTCTGTCTCAAATGGACAACTTAAACTTTTTATTTCCTTTTCGCCTTTTTCTGGTTATAGGGGATTCTATCTTCAACTCTCCACTTTCAATGAGATCTTGGATTTTAGGTCGCAAAGACCAACATTCCTCAGTCGCATGTCTAGGTGAGATAGAATGGTAGAGACATATCTTGGTGGAATCATAACTCTTTGTCTTGGAATTTATAGGAGGCAGCAACTCAGTAATCCTTCCTTCGCTTATCAGAAAGTGTAGCATTTCTTCACTTGATTTGCTAAGAGGGGTGAATTTTCGGGCTCTCTTTGGAGGTTGTTTGATCTTTCTTCTTGTAGAATTTGCATTCCCCTAAGCGATTTTTCCGCTGGCAAGATCTTCTAGCAATTTTATCAACCCCCTTTTCTTTTCCTTTTAGCCTGCTTTGATCTTCTTCATTTACCTGGCTCATCCTGGAGAGATGATTGCATTATGGTTAACCTCTTTTTTCTCTTGGCTTTCTGATAGTTGAGTGAAAAACTGCCTTGTTTCCTGATGTTGGCGCACTATTAGCTTAGCTAGCAGATTTACCTGATTTTGAATCGTCTCTAATTTTTGTATTACTGTCATACCCTCCTCCGAGTTTTCCCACTCTAGGACATTTGTTTTGTGTCTTTGGGGGTATTCCTCCATCCTTTGTATGTACTTACGATTTGGATACATTTCATCGCTTCCTGACCCGATAATGTTTACTTCCTCCGTATCATGCTGCAATGGAAGGTTGGTGTTGACATTTTGTTGGTCAGGTTGTTGGACCACAATACTACAACTTTCGATCAAATTTTGAATTTTATGCTTTAAGGACCAACAATCTTGTGTATCGTTTCCTGGAGACCCTGAGTGGTAAGCACATCTTTGGCTTGGATTGTATCTTTTGCTCCCTGGTTCCAGAGGTGGAGCTAGTTCGGTAATTTTCTTATGATCCATTAATATCGCCAATACATTTTCAAGGGAATCGCCTAATGGAGTGAACACCCGATTTTCCGTTCTTTCAAATTTTCTTTTCCTGTCTCGGCATTGGTTGAATGCAACCTGTTGTTGAAATGGCATATTATTTTGCTTTTTCCAAATGGGAGGACTGTAGGGTGGTCTCCTAGCTTGTCTTAATGAAATAAGGGATACATCTTCATTGCCTTTATTGAGTACCCTCTTGGGATCGCTCGCATACTTGCCAGTCTGTATATGCTTGGCTACTACTTCCAAGGCAGTGAAGTCTTTAATCTTGTCTGCCTTCTAGCCCATCTCTGCCATTTCGCTGTGTTTGATCATTTCTGAGAATGGCTTTCCTATGCTTGCTAGGATTCTCTCATAGTAAGGCGCCTCTTGAATGTCTATGAAAGTTATCACCATTTCAATTTATGTCATTGATGGAATGACTTGCGCTGCCAAACATCTCTACCTTTGGGCATATTCTTGGAAAGACTCAGTACTTTATATTTTGACTTTAGTTACTTTGTATCGATCCGGTGCCATTTGTGACTGAAAACTGTATTGATTGAGAAAAGGCATGGGCCAATTCTTCCCAGTTGTGGATTTTGGTATTGTCAAGTTGGGCATACCATGCTTTAGCCTCTTCAATGAGATTCTTTTGAAAAAGCTACATTCTGAGGTTTTCATCTTCTGCATAAGACCCCAGCTCGCCAATATATACTTTTAGGTGCGTATAGGGATCGCCTTCCCCATTGTACTTTTCAAACTCTAGGATTTTGAATTTTTCAAGATATCGAGTCCCTGGGAATATACAGAGATCTGAATAGGTGACACTTCCATAGTTCCCATTTTCTTTGATTGACCGAATGGTTTCCTCCAATTGTTGGACTTTCTTTCTTATATCCCCAGTTTCTCGATCATCCCTAGTTTTGTGATTTTAGGGGTTTTGTTGGTTCCTTTATTGGAATGAGGTTCAGGTATCTGGGTTTCCATCTTTTTTCCAATACCCTGACTGACCCCTGGTGTGAATGACTCTAGTTGAGTAGGCATTGTCTGGCCTCAAGTGTTTTTACTTTGTTTTTTTAGAAAGATAGCTAATTCTGCTATCTGATTCGTTAATCCTTCGAACTCCTCTCGAGAGATAGGAGTGGGATCAGATGGGGGCACTTGTAGCCATGTCTGACTGTGGGCTTAATGCCTTTTTGGACTTTGAACAGGAAACATGACCAATTTCTTCCCTACAAAAGGACTTATGTAGTTTAGTCTGGGAAACGTAAAAATGTTACATGCTATGTAATGTGTTCGTTTTTAGGAGTATTATCCTGTAAAAAGGATGTCAGCTGTTTTAATGACAGGATAGCATGACAGGTTTTGATTATGAAAAGGAATGCATGTTCACATACTCCTTTATATTTTCTATTACATTGAGATTGACATGAAAATGAAATTACAAGTAATTGAAATTACTGGTAATTAAAAAGGGGAAGGCATGAAGAGACTTCCCTTCGCGTTTGGTTTATCAGATGTTGACCTATCTTAGGCTACTCTCGTGGACTTTTTTATTTTTATTTTTTTTTGCTAAATTTGTGATGTATTAAAAGAAAAAGATTACAAAACATGGGAGATCCCAATCAAAGTATAGCAAAGACATCATATGACATGCCATATGAGGCCATGACTATAGCGGACTGTAGGAAAGGAACCTAACAAACTATCACCAAAAAGCTTGGAACAGACCAAGTTAGTACAAACAAGCTTAACCAGGCATTAAACAAACTAGAATTTTTAAATTTTAAACATCATATCAAGTCAGTTCCAGGGGGGATTAAAATAGCCAAACCCCTTTTAGGCAAAAGGAGCAGCCAATGTTGTATATCTGCCGGACCACGGGAAAGCTCGTAGGGCCCCAACATGCCGGAGGTCCATCAACTAAATTCAACAGCACAACACAAGATCATGGAGCACTGTAACACTCGGCCAAGGCAACACTGCAGCACTGTAACACTGCAGGATAGACCATGTATGTATCAGCACTCCACATCTGCTGCCCAAAATAGAACTAAGCAGATGGTGCTAGAGATGGGTGCTGGTAAGCGCTACAGGAGATGGGTGCAAGTAATTGTAACATGAGGCAACCCAAATACACAGAGACACAGAGCCAGTGCTGCTACTGCATCCATGAAACAACCCAAACCAAGCAATGCATAGCAGCATCGGAGCTCGAAGCCAAAATAACCTCAGATACAAGTAGTCAAGTCAAGCCCAATAT
This sequence comes from Panax japonicus, assembly GCA_020205505.1. Lineage (NCBI taxonomy): Eukaryota > Viridiplantae > Streptophyta > Magnoliopsida > Apiales > Araliaceae > Panax > Panax japonicus. The sequence goes on from CM035111.1 coordinate 27,003,844, forward strand.
CAGCAACTGTCAATCATAAACGAAGAGGCAAGGTACAGAGGGCAGTCCATAGATTCACAAACTAAAAGCCTAAATGATGATAAGCAGGAATCGAAAACAGACAAGACCTAGCTAGTAATTAGCCAACTACAAAAATACTGGGAGTTAGTTGCTTTAAGAAATGATTTGCATGTATTTAACCTAGATTTAATGATATGAACCACATCCTTGGAAAGTCTGATCATTGGAGGGATAGTGTTCCTATGTAACTTGTGATTGCGAGCCTCCCATATTTTATAGAAGCACACAACCATTGTTAAGCATAGGATGTTCCTTGAGAGGGAAGAGCCTTGAAAATCTGTGAGGAAGTCCACTATTGCATCCCACGAGTCTGGAAAAGAGCCCCGGTTTCCAAGATTAATAGCATGATGAAGAATATGATTTTTTTTTTTTTGCTAAATTTGTTTGTATATAAAATGCAAAAATTTGGGTATTACAATGAAGTTCAAAACATAGTCCCATCTTCCGTAGGGACTACAAACACTAGTTAAAACTAGGACACCCAAAACCTAACTTTATATAATAATACTCACAACCCGAGGTTAGGTTTAGGAAATCAACCCAAATTGAGTGGAGGGTAGAGCAGGCCCAAAGATGAGCCCCGCCTATGGAAACCTGACCATAACATCAGTCATAGCACAATAGAACACACTCAAAGAACAAATGATTGAAAGTTTTAGGGACAAGATTGCAGAGAGGGAAGTTACAAGTCCTTCCAGAATAATGTTGAGTTCAGTCATTGGGGAGTTTCTTGAGAAAGCCAAGCCTTATAGATAAAGGAGTATCGGGGGACGTGGAGCTTGTGCCAAACAAAACTTCTCCAGTAGACCAGCTGGTTCCTAGTACGGATGGAGTCCAAGATTTGTTTTAATTTGAGCAATTGGATATCCCATGTATCCCAGAGGATTCTATCATGCTGTTGTGTAGGGGAGGGTAGGAGATGGACACCCCTCCTAAGCATAATCATATCATGGTGGTTGCTCATTGGTAGATTCCAAGAGTTATTCAGAACTATATGGTTGACTGTGGCTGACGTTGGCAGTCCATAATTGGATAGTAGGGTCGGGGAAGGGTTTAATAGCATTACCATTTATCCAAGGGTTATACCATAGATTTATGTGCTGCCCATTGCCAACAATATAGTGCAAGTGCTGAAGGGAAAGAGGTCTAAGTTTCAAAACCTACTTCCATATCCAAGCCACTGGGAACCTCTCTTCTTCTGTCAAATCAAGCTCAGCTGAACTTCACAGAATCCGACAACTTCTGGCCACTCACCCTCTTGATCCAACTCTTTTTTTTTTGCTAAGTTTGTTTGTATATAAGAAAGGAAAAGAGATAATACAATTGCTAAGGGCATACCCCAGAAGCTTTGGCATAACCACACGGGACAACCCCCAACGTGGACAACAAAGGCAAAGGCAAACAGCCAAGCACAAGGAGCAGTACTAAGCAAGACAATAGAAAAACAATATAAAAAACAAGCATGGGAGCTTAAGCAACTATAGAACCAGGCTGTCAAAAGAATGTGGCCGAAGATTGAGCTGAAGTGGAGCAGGAGCAGAAGAGGATGCTGAGGCATAGGAGATCCAGCCCCGAAGCCGGAAACAGCATCCCCCGCATCCCGAAGACAAGAGGCTGAACCCCGAAGGGCCGAACCACAATAACCGACCCCCGAAGTCGAAACCCGCATCCTCAGCGTCCCGAAGTAACTGAACCCAACCGCTAAGGAAGTCGAACTGCCGAACTGCCATGAAAGCCGAACTGCCGAACTGCCATGGAAGCTAAATTTTCCACCCAACCCCGAAGCCGAAACCATCAACCCCCAGCATCCGAAGACAAGAGGCTGAACCCCGAATGGCCGACCCATAGAAACCGAACCCCGAAGCCAAAACCAACCGAAGCCCGAAGCCAAAACTAACATTCCCAGCGTCCTGAGGACAAGATGCCGAGCCCCGAACCGAACCAGGATGCTAAGCCCAGGTGTCTTCCCAGACCTTTATTTGCAAATAGCCGAACCCGATGACGGACTGAAAAACAAGGCAGCATCACAGCAACCGCCAACACAGCAGACCCAAGTCCGTTAAGCCAAACCAGTCATAACATCTGATACGCATTAGATCGTTGTCCTAAGCCAATTACAGTAGTATTGGCAATAGTTGGTAGCTTTGAGGAAGGATGAATTTGTAGATAATCTAGATTTAATGATACTAATTACATCAGTAGCAAGACATCTTGGCAGAATTAGTGTCCCATTGTGAAGCTTTTTGTTTCTTGCTTCCCATATCTTATAGAAGGAAACAGCTAGAGAGAGGCTGAGGATATGTTTTGATAATTTCCTCCCTTGGAAAGAAGAGATAAAGTCAGTTAGTCCAGTCCAGTCCAGGGGTAATGAGAGCCATCCACCCAGTTGGAGTGTCGCCTTTATAATGACAGTGGAGTATTCACAGATGAAGAAAAGATGTGAAAATGTTTCAGGGTGAAGGTCCTTCTTGTATAGGCTCGAGTGATGTCATTAGTTTGGAGCTTTCCATGAAATCCAAGCCAGAGCATGAAAGAGTATCTTGGCACAGGCCTGAATTTGAGAGCAAGGCACTGCTCGGGTTGATGGCAGAACCAATGAGCCAGGGATCGTACCATAGATTGAAGGTTTCTCCAGAGCCAACAACGTATTCAAGATGCTGAAGAGCAATGGGCCTGAGCTTGAGTAGTTGTCTCCAAATCCATGAACAATCAGTGGGGACTTCTATCTGCCAAACAGATTTCCCAAGAAGAACAGTGGTCTGCACCCACTTAGCCCATAGGGATTTAGTGTTAATCTGCAATACATGGGTGAGATGTAGAAGAAGAAGGGCTTTATTCCAATCTAGGAGACTTTTAATGCCCAGGCCCCCTTCCTCAGTAGGGAGTGAGATGTTATGCCATGCAACCTTAGCACCATAGGGAGCAAGGGAGGTTCCCTTCCAGAGGAATTGACAAAGAATAGACTGAATGGCTCTAATGACTGCTTTAGGCAGTAGGAAATGAGTACTCCAATATGACTGTATTGCGAAGAGCACAGATTTTATGAGTTGGACCCTACCAGAATAAGCAAGGGCAGTAGCAGTCCATGAAGAGACTCTTTGTGTGATTGTATGGATAAGAGGGATACAATCCTGGTATGAAAGCTTAGAAGAGATTAGGGGGACACCCAAAAATCTGGTGGGGAAAGTACCAAGAGTGAAGCCCAGGAAAGATAGGATGGAAGCTTTTGTTTCAGGGTCTTCGCAGGCTAGAAAACATTGGCTCTTATGAATATTAGGAATGAGACCGGAGAATAAGGAGAAAGAGTGAATACATGAATGTATTATGGAGATGGTTTGGAGGTTGGCATGACAGAAGATTAAGATGTCATCAGCAAAAAGGAGATGAGATATGTCGCTGGTTTTGGTGCGCCAGTGGTGAATATACCCAGATTGTTTTGAACCCCAGTTGAGTTTAAGGGAGAACATTTCCATTACTAGCACAAACAAGTAGGGGGAAAAGGGGTCACCTTGCCTTAGGCCTCGAGTACTACCAAAGTATCCAGCAAGGGAACCATTGACCTTGACTGAAAACATAGCAGTGGAAATGCAGGGATAGATCCAGTCTAGAAATTGAGAAGGAAAATGGAATGATTTGAGGGTGCCCATTAGGAAGTCCCAATTTAGCGTGTCAAACGCTTTCCTTAGGTCAATTTTTAAGGCACAACGGGGAGGACCAGATTTTCGGTGGTAGTTTCGGAATAGCTCCTGGGCAAGGAATATGTTGTCGCTTATGCTTCTTCCTTTGATGAAAGCAGACTGGGCCTTATCAATAATAGATGGGAGGACCAATTTGAGTCTATCAGCAAGAATTTTTGATATGCACTTGTAGATTGTATTGCAACATGATATTGGTCTGAAATCAGACATGAGAGAAGGATTCGAGCACTTTGGGATAAGAGCAATGGCAGTTGAGTTTACACCTCTAGGCATTCGGCAGGAAGAGAAGAAGAATAGAACGGCTTTTGTGAAGTCTTCACCAACAATGTCCCAGCAGTGAGTGAAAAAATTCACGTTAAAACCATCCGGGCCTGGACTTTTGTTTCACTTCATACCACTGAGAGCTTTGAATACCTCAGTAGCTGTGATAGGAGCCGAAAGGATGTCAGCTTGAGAGACAGTTATGTGTTTGGTAGGGAGAACTCCATAATCTTCAAAAACAGCTGAAGGAGGTAGGTGCTGGTAATTGAACAAATCCTTGAAATAATTCATAGCCACATTTTCAACCTCCTCCTGCCCCTGAACCAGATCGCCCGAAGAGCTATAAATAGAAAGGATTTTGTTTGTGTTCCACCTGCTTTTCACCAGATTGGAGAAAAATTTGGTGTTTCTATCCCCTGTAGCAAGCCAGGTAGCTCTAGATTTCTGGTGGATGAGAGTTTCCTCTAGAGCCAAGGAATTCCAAAGAACCTGAAGGCAGCACTACTCCTGGGAGATGAGATCCAGATCAAGTGGCCTGTTGGAGAGCAAGGATTGGACTCTGTGGAGGTTTGAAGTTGTTTCCTTAACAGAAGATGATAGATTTCCAATGGATTTATTGAAGGTAACTAAAGCTCTTTTTGTTCTCTTAAGCTTGGCATTTAGGATATGAAAGGGGTTACCTAGGTCGGGTTGCATCCAGGCAGAAGACACACATTCATGAAAGCCATCCAAGAGAATCATGTGGTTGAAGAACTGGAAAGGCTTCCTTGACCTTAAAGCCGGAATGCCAAGGTTTAGCATGACAGGAGAGTGGTCAGACATTCCTCTGGGGGCAAAGGTAGCTTGGGCAAGGGGAAATGAGTTGAGCCATGATGCATTTCCCAAAGCTCTATCCAGTTTTTTATGGATTGGATTTTCAATTTGGCAGTCCCACCAAGAGTAGAAGGGACCAATGCCCCTAATGTCAACCATTTCAAGGTTCTGCATGCACTCTTTTAGATCCTCCATACCAGAGTCCCAATCGGTTTCAGTCCTGTCAGTTTCACTAAGGTTACTAATAGCATTAAAGTCACCCAGGACACACCAGTTGAGAGGGGAGCTAAGAGAGGATAAATCAGCCCATAAGTTCTTCCTTTCAGATATAGAATTCAAACCATAGATAAAAGAACCCACAAAAGTACAGTCATTGGCTAAGTGCTTGATGTTGCAATGAATAACTTGGGAGGATACAAAAAGGATATCCACTTGCCAGATATTGGGGTTCCAACCAACCCAAATTCTGCCATTGTGGTGGTAATCATAGTTATAAAACCAAGTCCAGTTCCTACAAATATTATTTGAGATTCTACTTGCTTTATGCAGCTTGACTCTGGTTTCTAACAGACCAATGAGGGAGATACTATTATCTAGGATTAACTGTTTAACATAAGCCTGCTTTTGCTTTTTATTAAGACCTCTAATATTATATGTCGCTAACATTAACATAGAAAAATAAGGGGGTAGTGGTTAGCAGGAGGTTTTCCCCCATGGCCCTTGCCTTTGTTTCTACGCTTAGCATCTTGAGAAGGGTCCAGCCCAGATCTTTGCTTATGCTTCAGGTCCTTGTCCTCCTTCTCATCAATAGCAATTAGCTTGTTCAATATAGGGCAGTTAATGGGGGGTGAATCCAATTCAGAGGGAGAGAGAGCATCAGAGACAATAGCATTTGCAATGGGGGAGAAGGAGTTAGGCGAGGCCAAGATAGGAAGAGAAGGAGACGGGTTATTTCCAATTTTGGCACCTCGGGAGACAGTTACCCAGTCATTTGCATGAGTACCAGCATGTGGAGTTTTTACAACATCAGGAGCAGGAGTGGGAAGTAAGGGGCCAGGGGCCGAAGTGCCGTCAGCAGGTTTGGGAGCAGATTCAGGTTGAGCATTTGTTCTGGGCATCCATTTAAAATTGGATTTGGGGCATTTCAAAGGAGAGTGGCCAAAAACTTTGCAGGAGGGGCATGATGGTGGCTTACTCTGGTATTCAACACTAACCGGGACAATAATGTCTTCAGAAGTTTCTTCGTTAAGAACAACAACATTAATAGAGGAAGGAAAGGAGAATGAAGCTTGGACTTCAATGCAGACTCTGGCAAAGTGCATTAAGTCATGCTTAGAAGTCATTTCATCTGTAAACAAAGGCCTACCTATGGCACTAGCAAGGTAGCTAATACCCTCATCAGACCAGTAAGAAAGAGGGATTTGGCTAAGCTTTACCCAAATGGGAATTTTGAGCTGATCAGATTTTGAAAATTCAACTCCTTCTTTCCAATGTTGTAGGACAATCACTTTTGAGGTGAAGTGCCAGGGACCCGAGGCAAGGACATTGTCTCTAGCAGAGACAAATTTGAATTTGAAAATATAGTAGCCTTTGCTATGGAGAAAAACACTTGTGAGACCCATGTTGCCCCAGAGACGTTTGGCGATGGGTTCTACAACCTTAAAGGGGATGTTTGAGTGTAAGAAATAACCCACAAGGCTGGAAGACCAGAGCAAATTTCCACGTTTGAGCACATCGGTGGGAGGTTTAACTAGAATCGGACCATCTTCGGTTAAGGGAGGGTGGTAGGAAAGAGAGTGGGAAGGTTTTCCCGAGTTAGGAGAGACAACCTCACACCAGGATTTAGGTGGGCCATGGTTTAAAAGAGGGTTTTCGCCTTGCTCAACCGGAGATGCAGCAGGTTTAATAGCAGCTATAGCAGAGGGAATAGGGTCCAAAGATTTGCCAAGGGTAGACTGGCCAGAAACAGAGCAAGGCGCCAGCAGACGCGCAGCAGAGGTTTTTTGAGTACTTCCAATAGGCAGCTTGAGGGCCTGACCAGTATTTGCTAGTGTCCCATCAGAAACAAAAGCGTTGATATCGTTAACAGAGAGACCATGCGCCAACAAGCATTCCATAAGGTCTGCATTTTTCTTTCTTTCAATTAAAACTTCCTCTCGATCCTTTAGAGAGAAGTGTTGTGCAGCTTTGAAGATCTCAGAAACATTAGATGTAAGGGCTTGACCCAAGTTGCTTCCTATCTCATTTGCAAGTGAGGTAGAGTCTTCAGAGCTTTGATCAGCAGCAACAGGATTTGGGTCTGATTCTAGCATTGCAAATGCGTCCACGTTGAGGGATAGGTCAGCGGAGACAGCCATGTCAGCACTGCTGAGCACCAAAGGAGAGGAAAGAGAGGGAGAGTTTGGGTTCGAGACACCAAATTCAGCAAAGAAATCCCTAGAGACAGAGCTCAGGGAGTTTCCAGCAGAGAGATGAGAATGGCTAACCATGGAGTGAGGTGGCAGACGACGGAGGAGAGAAGGCCGGAGGGGAGGGAACAGTAGCAGGAGGATGGAAGAGTAGAAGACCAGAAAGGGTAAACAGGAAAGTTTGGTAAGGATGGAGAAGTAGGTGAGGTTGGGCGGGAGAATAAAAAAGGAAAGAAAATGGAAGTTAACGGTAACGGGGGAGAGATGGACGGGATAGGTCGCCTAAAATCCTAGTGAGAAGGGAGAGCAAAAACTAGAGAGAGAAACTAACCCATGATTATTCAAAAACCGACGCCCTGCTAACAACAATGGTCTTGATCCAACTCTTCTTGCCCAAGAAAAATGTTACCTCCAATCCCTTTGGAAAGTTTTATCTCTGGAGGAAACTCTTTTACATCAAAAGTCTAGGTCCTCTTGGCTTGCTACTGGAGACAAGAATACCAAATTTTTCTCCAACCTAATGAAGAGTAGATGGAACTCCAATAAAATTCTTTCCATTCAAACTTCTGCAGGAGTTACTGTCTCTGGTCAAGAGGACGTTGCAAATGTTGCTGTTAATTACTTCATAGATCTTTTCAACCCCAGCTTGCCAAATCCTTACTCGAGCATGGAAGATTTCGGGGTCACTCCTTCAAAGAAAATCACCTCTGTTCAGGCTTCAACCCTCTCTGCCCCTATCTCTGCTGCTGATGTTCTGAGTGCTCTTCAAGCCATGAGGAAAAACAAAAGCCCTGGGGCAGACGGCTTTAATGTAAACTTCTTTCTCAACTGCTGGGACATTGTGGGAGCAGACTTCACAAATGCAGTCTTCTTTTTCTTCTCCTCTTGCAAGCTCCCGAAAGGCATAAACTCCACAGCCATTGCTCTCATCCCCAAATGTCCAAACCCTTCCTCCATGTCTGACTTCCGCCCTATTTCATGCTGCAACACAATTTACAAGTGCATCTCCAAAATTCTCTCGGACCGACTAAAATTTGTGCTCCCTTCTATTATTGACAAAGCTCAGTCAGCTTTCATCAAAGACAAAAATATCAGTGACAACATTCTGCTAGCTCAAGAGCTGTTCCGAAATTACCACAGCAACTCGGGTTCACCTAGATGTGCCTTCAAAATCGACCTGCAGAAAGCTTTTGACTCAGTTAATTGGAAGTTCCTCCTTGATACTCTTAAATTTTTCAACTTCCCAACTACTTTCATCAAATGGGTGCAGGCTTGCATCACAACTGCCATGTTCTCCATCAAAGTAAATGGAGCCTTGGCTGGTTACTTCAGCAGCTCAGGGGACTTCGGCAAGTTGACCCCCTCTCTCCTTACCTCTTTATCCTAGTCATGGAATTGTTATCCATGAAACTTCATTGGGGTGCCAGTAAACCTGATTTCAGTTTCCATTGGAGAACTAGAAACTTGGACCTACCCACCTTCTCTTTGCCGACGATATCCTGTTTTCTGCTATGCAAATATCAAATCTATCACCATCATCCACTCGTGCATTAGCTCTTTCTCCTTATTCTCTGGCCTTATCCCAAACATCCACAAAAGTCAGTGCTTTCTATCTTGTGCCGACGCCGAAACCACATCATTTGTTGTCTCGACCCTTGGCTTTACTCCCTCCCTACTAAGTTTTTAGGTGTGCCTCTCATCTCCTCAAAACTCTCCTACCTTGAATGCATGCCTCTGCTGCACAGAATTACTCATCGAGTCACATCTTGGACCACTAAAGTTTTAGCATACTCGGGTCGGCTCCAACTCATTAAATCGGTCCTTTTTGTTATCCAACACTACTGGAGTGCTCACTTTATCCTTCCTAAGGCTGTCATCCGATCCATACAATCAATTTTGTGTCGGTTCCTGTGGAAGGGAGCTTCACTCTCCCATTATGGAGCAAAAGTTTCATGGAACAAGATTACTCTCCCCACTGAAGAGGGAGGTTTAGGCTTAAAATGCCTCCTGGATTGGAACAAGTCTCTCACTCTTCTGCACCTTACCCTCCTCTTGCATGCTCACCCAAGCTCTTTGTGGGCTAAATGGGTACAGTCCACGGTCCTAAAAGGTAAGTCTTTTTGGCAGATTGACATACCCTCAGATTGTTCATGGACTTGGAGACAAATACTTAAACTTCGTCCCCTCGCTCTCATGCACCTGCATTATAAAGTTGGATCTGGTAGCAACTTTAGCCTATGGTTCGACCCTTGGCTCAGTGGCCATGCCATCAACCCTTCTAGTCCCTTGCTAGACAATTCTCGACTTCCTGATACTGCTCGAGTTTCAGACATCTTAAGCACATCACACTGGAACCTTCCTAGCTCAAATCACCACGACGTCATTACTTTTCGCAACTCTATATTATCTGTAGTTGTTCCATCTGGCAACTGTGACCGTATCCTCTGGTCCTCTACAGATATTCTCCGCATCAGGGCTCGTCACATATGGGACAGCATCCGAAAGAGGAACGCTACTGTGAATTGGCACAAATTTGTTTGGAACAAATTTCATGTTCCACGGTTTTCTTTTATCCTTTGGCTGGGGTTTTTGGGTAGAACTCAAACAAATGATATTACTAAATCCTATACTGGCCGAGTTTTCAATTGCCCTTTGTGCAACACTTGCCCCGAAACCTTTGCCCATCTTTTTTTTCACATGCAGGTACTCTAGCACAATCTTACAAGCAGCTTTCTCGTTGGGACTTTGGAACTCCTTTCCTTCGGACTGGATCAGCCTAGTCACCAGGATTATTTCTTACCAAGGCCCGAAACTGTCAAAGAATATCATGAGGCTCTCACTTGCAGTTGTCTTCTACAAAGTCTGGGAAGCTAGGAACAAGAAACTCCACTATGGCACCCTCATTCCTCCAAATTGTCTTGCAGCAGATGTTGTCAATATCATAAAGTCTAGATTATCTACATGTATCTCCTTTAACAAAGCCACAGCTTTTTGTCATTATTATTGTAACTGGCTTGTTTAACCTTATTGTCTTTGTTTGATGTCTCTCTCATGAGACGCATTGTGTTGAGTGTGTTTTCACTATAGTAAGCTCCTCTTTGGAATGCCTTTAGATGATCTTGCTTTAGCCTGGGGTATGCCCCTTTGCCGTTGTACCTTTTGAGTTCTTTATACACACAAACCAAATTAGCAAAAAAAAAAGTGATACTTTCCAGAAGGATTTAGTTTTGAGGGTGGTGGCTTTAACCCAGTTTTCCCATAGAGTGGAAGAAGTGGGGTTAATGATGTTGATAAGATGGTGTAAGATGCATGCAAAATTCCAGTCCACCAGGTTTTTGATACCCAACCCACCTTCAGAAAGGGGAAAGGATATTGTGGACCAAGCTACTTTAGCCCCCATATTTGTCAAGGGTTGTCCCTTTCCAAAGAAATCTAGTCAAAATAGATTGTATCTCCTTTAGAATAACTTTAGGGAGTAGGAAATAGGAACTCCAGTAGACTTGGATGGAGAAGAGGATAGATTTAATGAGTTACAGCCTACCGGAGTAAGATAAAACCTTTGAAGTCCATGAAGAGGCTCGACTGGTGATCCTTTGGATAGGAGGGATGTAATCCGTGAAAGAGATCTTTTTCGGCAATAATCCCATAAATTTTGTAGGTAGTATCCATAGTGGAAACCCAAGAAGGGAAATGATGTCCCTAGAGGTGGAAGGATTAGAGTTGGATAGGAAACAATGGCTCTTATGTGAATTTGGTATGAGACTCGAATATAAAGAGAAGGATAGGATACAGGAATTGATGATTACTATGGAAGGCAAGCTAGCATGACAAAAGATAATGATGTCATCCGTGAAGAGAAGGTGAGTAAGTTTACATTCCTTGGTTTTCTAGTGATAGGCAAAGGTAGGAATTAAGGTTTCTTCATTTAGCTTAAGAGAAAGCATCTCCATAACCAGGACGAAGAGGTAGGGAGAAAGGGGGTCACCTTGTCGAAGACCTCTAGAGCTGCGAAAAAAACTCGCTAGCGTACCATTAACCTTAATGGAGAAATTGTTGAAGTAACACATGCCTTTATCCATCCAATATATATGGGGGGGGAGAAATTGAAAAGCCTTTAGTATATCAAAGAGGAACTCCCATCTCACAGTATCAAAAGCTTTCTTGAGGTCAATCTTGAGAGCGCATCTTGCTGGGCCAGTAGTTCGGTTGTACCCTTTGAAAAGTTCCTGGGCAATAAGAATATTGTCACTTATGCTTCTACCACGCACAAAAGTAGATTGTGATTTTTCTATTAAAAAGGGAAGGACTTCCTTGAGTCGGTTGGATAGAATTTTAGCAATGCACTCTTTTTTTTGTCCTAAATTTAGACTGAAATAAATAAATGGGGGATTACAAAACCTCATGGGAGAAACCCAATCAGAATATAACAAAGATATCATAGGACAGGCCCTGTGATGTAAGGACTATAAAAGATTACAGGCAGACGCCCAAAACTAGAACTAATAGTGTGACTTACATCATTAACAAAACCAATCTACAAGACGCCCGAGCACCAAAGCACGGGACAGCCATCCGAAACCAGTGCCACCGCCCGATGCCGAGCCTCCCCAAATCAAGGCCTCCCGAAATCGAAGCCGATGCCCTCTGAAAAAAATCAACCAACCATCTGGGCTAAGATGAAGCTCCCCCAAACCGTAGCCCCGTAAGGCCAAAGCACCACAATCCCAGAACTCCCTATTGCCGAAGCCAAAGTTTCACCTATTCGAACGCCTCTATGCCGAAGGCCAGAAAACTCTATGCCGATGCCCATCCCTCTTCACATTCATCTCCTGCTTTTACAAAGCCCCTCTCTCCTTGCCCATGACCCCCTCTCCTCGCCCAAAACCTCTAAGTCAAAGCCCAAATTCTCCATGTCGAAGCCCGAAAACTCCAGCCCTAACCACCTCGCCCAAACTGCCCCTCTCTTCGCCCAACCGCCTCGCCCAAACCACCTCGCCCAATTGGTTTTCCCTAACTACTAGCATACGGGCCCTACTAGCAGAGGGTGACCAAGAGCAGGACCTTTCTTCAAGAGCAGATCCCACAGAGTGGAACCAAAGTAGAACAAATACTTGAGGAAGAACAGAAAACAATCTTCCTACACATTAGCAGAACATAACCGACTCTAGTGGGCCCTAGAGGGCCAGATTAGAGAACCAAGGCCTATCTTTCACTTTTTGTAATCTTCGAATGGAGTGATGCTTGAATTTCAAGATCTGCATAACATTGTGGGAGATAGTCTGGATCGGCATGGGCCCTTTACCATGAAGCTTGGCATTTCTTTCCTGCCAAATATGATAAGCGATCGTGGCAAACCCGAGGTGAAGTATACCCTGCTGAACAGAACTGCTAGGATGGGTGATGAGGAAGAAAGGGATGGAAAGTCAGCTCCTTGAGGACTCCTTCCACCCGCATTTCCTGAGCATAGATATAAGCAGGTGGTATGAGAAAGGGCAATTGAAAAAAAGGTGACCAAAGGACTCATTGTGGGAGTCACAGAGAAGGCAAATAGGGTTAACAGTGAGCCCATAATTTAATAGCCGATCCATGGTACGCGACCCATTATGGAAGGCAAGCCATAAGAAGAAGGAATGCCGGGGAGGGAGGTACTTGTGCCAAACCAGTTTGTCCCAAGCCACTAGATTTTTTGTAGGACCGGATGGATTTCCAAAAAAAGGAGGTTGCTTTTCCTAAGGTATTGGTGTTGTCCCATAGAACAGAGTCCTTTTTGGTGGGATCGCATCCTATCCTATGGCCTGTCAGATAAAGAACTTAAACTTAAACCTTCTTTAATTGTAATTCACATAGAGATATAGTGAGTTAGTTGATTAAGGTGTTTAACTTGATTTTATCTAATTTGTGGATTTAACTTAATACGGTATTAGTACATCGAGAGGTGGCTAGTTCTACATACGTGTTCTTGATTAATAAACTGGGAAAGTGAATTAAACTGGAATAAAGGTGTAATAATCAGAGTGATGCTTAGAGTGAAGTCGTAAGCCTAATTCTCCAATATTTTTTTTTGAAAATTCAGTTTTTTAGGGTTTGTTGATTGTTTGGCGATTTCAATATTTTCAATATTTTTAGTTACAAACTTGAAATTGGTTAGTTTAATAAGATTAGGATTAATAGAAAATTGGTAATTGTGAGAGTTAATTTCTTACTAGTCTCTGAGGGAACGATACTTTACTTACTATTATATTACTTGTTGACCACGTATACTTATGTGTTGTGCATAATTATATTTTACCAAACACTACAGGCCAAAGATATACAATTATATCATCATTTAGAACTGAGGATAATGAAAAATATTTTAAAAAAATGAATCCAGTGAGATAAAAGGATAAAGGTTAGGGATTCATACTTTAGATAATCCAAGTTCAAAAATACTACATAATAAACCATAGTAGAGTAAAATTTAAGAATAAAGATCAAAACATGGATACTATGAAAGATAGTAACCACAATAGACATCTTGAACAAAGAAGAGAAAATTTTATTTTTTTGTGAATAGTGTCGTATTCGTGAATAGTACCGTATACGTGAATAGTAACCCGATACAAATAGGTAGAAATTCTACAAAAAAAAAATCATACTTCGTGAATAGTACTGTATTCGTTAATAGTGTCGTATACGTGAATAATAACCTCGACATGAAAAGGTAAATATTTCATAATAAAATTCATACCAATATTTCGGCTTAATGATATTGAAAGAAAAACATCATTTATGACGAAAATAACATCCCTTACCTCAAAAGAATAGTACTTCCGGCTGAAATTTTTGATATAGTGCTGAAAGAAACTTGCACTGAATAACAACTCTCAAAGTATCTAAATACTCACAAAAATACTCTCGATAATATAGAGAGATAAAACTTATGTTTCTGGTGTGATTTTCAATTCTAACTAAGCACCCTATTTATAGGAAAATGCCAGAATGCTAAAGCAGACTAAAATAATAAAATAATATTTTTTTCTTTTCTACACACTTCATTTGAACCATCTGAGCATGCCATCCTTGAAAATTCTCAGCACATGTT